>CM050169.1:1039476-1251157 GCA_027410445.1 Discoglossus pictus
TTTTTTTTTAATGTATTTCAAGATTACTTGAGTGCAACCGGATCGGCAAACATTACTTATTTGTGTGTATTAATGCTTGGCCTATAATTGCAGGTTATTTGTAACCTCCACGTTTTGCTGAGGTCACAATGGCGGTCTCATTTACTATTGGCTCTGTCTAAAATGTAACTTACGGGCTTGCTTACTTATTGACAGATCACATGATCATGCCTCATGAAATGCTACTTACGACTTCATGGTTTGCATGTGCAGGCTGGGAACCTGTAATTATGGGTTAGAGTCAATTGAATACATATAAATGTATGTAAAAAATGCAACCCGCAGCCAAAATGTCAGGTTACAGGTAATTACGGGCTTGCAATTGAATGAGTCTCTGTGGGCCTCAATCAAATGCAACTTGGTCAATTGAATAGGGCTCTATAAGCACAGAAGTTTTTAATTAGTGAAGACTTTATTAAAAACACAAACTAAAAACTTCTGTAAAAAAATATATATCTTCCTCCTCCCTCTCCCTCCTCTGTGCTCTACGGGTCTTCCGATTTGCATCCTTGAAAAAAATAACGTTTTTACAGTCGCCATTTTTTTCTCGCTTAGCCGTTTTCAGACTTCAAAAAAATGCCAATTGAAGAACAAATTAGCTTTCAACCTCACTTACAGGCCCCCCGCCTCTCCCCTGTGCTGTGTCTGAGGTTGTCCGTTAATTTTGTAATTATTTGGCGTCTTTTGGGGGCCTCCGAACGGCTTCCGAATTGCAGGCTTTAAAAAAATGGTGGCCATTAAAGCCATAATCATAAAGTCTTGCCTTTTTCTACGGCATGCGCAAGCCTGTATCTTTTAACATTGCGTGACGACAACTTGCAATTACCACAACTAATATATGTGATATATATGTGTAGAATATAGTTCTATAAATGACAGATGGTACAAGGAAAATATAATTTCCTTAGTCTCGGCTTAAACTTAGCACAACTAAAAGGAAGAAGAAACGAAAACCTTTCCATGGCGCAGCTTCAATAAGAGTTAATTTATATGTGTTAATGAGACTGACGTAATAACTGAGCATACACTGGTGCTAGAGAATGGGGGGCCGGGGTGCAAAAAAATGTAGGACCCCCCCCCCCACTTCCATCTGAGCGGGGATTGTACAAATGTGATTGCCACTCCTGGTACCACTTCACTCTGTGTCCCTCCCCAAGACCCCTTCCCATAACAGCTACCCTATCTAAGACCCCTTCCCATAACAGCTTTCCTCTCTAAGACCCCTTCCCATAACAGCTTTCCTCTCTAAGACCCCTTCCCATAACAGCTCCCCTCCCAAAGAGCCTTTCCCATTGCTGCTCCCCCCAAGACCCTTTTTCCATAGCTGCTCCCCTTACCGTACCCCCTGCTTGCACCAAAGACCCGGGCGTGTGCTCTCCAGTTAGGAGCAACATCCTCTACGGGGTGGGAAGATGGTGTGGCCACATATACTATGTCTACGTAACACCCAGTCCTTCTCAACATCCACACAGCACCCACCAATCTTGGCACTCATCCCTACATAGCACCCAGTCCTTCTCAATATCCACACAGCACCCACCAATCTTGGCACTCATCCCTACATAGCACCCAGTCCCTATCAGCAGCCATCCCCTCTCAGCATTCATCCCCACACAGCACCAAACCATACTTTCAGCACCCACTTAACAAAGCACCCATCCCTATTTCCTTTGCTACCCCTCACAGAACCCATCCACCTGTACCTTGCTGTCACTTTGCAGCCTGTTTTCCCTGATACACTGCCACCTCTTGGAGCTTCAGTAGAAATGCTCTTTTTGAAACAGTACACCTATTTCAGATGTAAGGAGGCTGAGAACTGGAGACATATATCAAGGGCCCTGGGCAAAACATTTGTATTTCTAATGGCAACTATATATATACTAGCGAATTGCCCGTCAAAAAATGACGGCAATGAAATTGTAAGGTAGCTAATGCTGTTTGGTGTGTAATAGTAAAGATATAATACATTAATAAATGAATATACTTTACCTATTTGTAAGCATTATGTTGAAGAGATGTGAATGTGTTTTGACATTGCTGCAGCATTAGTGTTGTGGAGCTGCTGTGTAAGCGTGATGAATGTGTGCAGTGTAACACTGTGCGTGCGCGAGTCGAAAAGTGTCGTACTTCCGCATTTGCGTTAAATGGCGGTTTATGTGTGTTGTGCGTCTTTGCGTATTGTCCGTTGTTGGTTTGTAGTGGTTTTCGAGTTTCGTGTGGTGTTTTGCGAGTGTGGTGTGGTGTTTTACGTCTGGAGAGTGCTGTAGCCTCGTTTTCGTTTTGTCCGTCGGCCATTTTTTCTCTCGCTTAGCGATTTTATTAGTGTCTAAAGTGTTTTATTTTTATTTAAATGAAGGTGTAACTTGTTTTTTTGAGGTGCTGGATGGTTCCTCTTGCTGTAGGTAAGCTTTTTATGTGTGTGTTGTGTGTATTTATTGTGTTTTAAATGTTTGTATGTCGGCGTGTTGCGTCCGATGTTTGCGAGGTCGTAATGTGTGGTAACGTGTTTCGTATGTTGTTTGCGTTCCTCGTAAAATTTAGCGAGTGTCGTAATTTGTGTGTCGTGTTTTTTGAGTAGCGACGTGAAGTTTGCGAGGGGTTGAGGCCCTTGCCCAGTGACCTCGCCAGCAACTGAGGCCCTCGCTTCGTGAGGGGCCTCAGTTGCTGGCATGGAGCGCCGAAGGCGCTCCATGCCAGCAACTGAGGCCCTTGCCCAGTGACCTCGCCAGCAACTGAGGCCCTTGCCCAGTGACCTCGCTACGCAAGGGCCGCGGCTCACTTCGCTGGTGTATGGGGCTGAAGCATTGGCTATCCATAATACTGCCAGCTTGGAATATATTTGTGTCCAACTGTATGGTCTGCTTTTGGAATATTACAGCCATAGGTGTAGGAACTGGGGGTGGAGGGGGACAAATCCCCCCCAGGATTTTCAATGTGTTTGTATGTGTAGAGAAGCAGTTGGGTGGTATTTTTATACTATATGCGGTACCCCCCCCCCCCCCCAGATTTTCTTTGGCTCCTACACCCGATTAGAGTTCAAAATTGGGGGCAATCTTATTTTCTGGTATTTGATCTGGGTTCTACAATAAAGATACAAATACATTTATAGGTACGTGTTCCTTAACCAGGGAATGCCGTTCAATACTTTGGTCTTGGAAGCTACATATTATTTACTTTACATTGGATCAGGTTATTATGCATTTTTTATGCCTCCACTTTACCCTTCTTTATATTGTATTCAATAAGTTCTCCTGCTTCCAGGTAACCTTCATATGTATTCAGTAGACTCTTGGTTAACCGGGACTCAAGCAACCAGAAAAAAATAATTGAATACTGTACTTTAAATAAAAATTAAGATTTTCCAGGGTTTAATAAATGCCAGGAGCCAGGGTGTGATGCCACAGAATGCTTACAGGCTCCTAGATGTCATCCACTGTATGTATCTGTGATTCAGTGTTACCTGGAAGCAGATGGGCATGAGTGACTGAGCCAGGGCAGTGTTGGCGTTACATTCCCCGGGCATGAGTGACTGAGCCAGGGCAGTGTTGGGGTTACATTCCCTGGGCATGAGTGACTGAGCCAGGGCAGTGTTGGGGTTACATTCCCCGGGCATGAGTGACTGAGCCAGGGCAGTGTTGGTGGGGTTACATTCCCCGGGCATGAGTGACTGAGCCAGGGCAGTGTTGGCGTTACATTCCCCGGGCATGAGTGACTGGGCCAGGGCAGTGTTGGGGTTACATTCCCCGGGCATGAGTGACTGAGCCAGGGCAGTGTTGGGGTTACATTCCCCGGGCATGAGTGACTGAGCCAGGGCAGTGTTGGGGTTACATTTCCCGGGCATGAGTGACTGAGCCAGAGCAGTGTTGGCGTTACATTCCCCGGGCATGAGTGACTGAGCCAGGGCAGTGTTGGCGTTACCTTCCCCGGTCATGAGTGACTGAGCCAGGGCAGTGTTGGGGTTACATTCCCCGGGCATGAGTGACTGAGCCAGGGCAGTGTTGGCGTTACATTCCCCGGGCATGAGTGACTGAGCCAGAGCAGTGTTGGGGTTACATTCCCTGGGCATGAGTGACTGAGCCAGGGCAGTGTTGGGGTTACATTCCCCGGGCATGAGTGACTGAGCCAGGGCAGTGTTGGCGTTACATTCCCGGGGCATGAGTGACTGAGCCAGGGCAGTGTTGGGGTTACATTCCCCAGGCATGAGTGACTGAGCCAGAGCAGTGTTGGGGTTACATTCCCTGGGCATGAGTGACTGAGCCAGGGCAGTGTTGGGGTTACATTCCCTGGGCATGAGTGACTGAGCCAGGGCAGTGTTGGGGTTACATTCCCCGGGCATGAGTAACTGAGCCAGGGCAGTGTTGCGGTTACATTCCCCGGGCATGAGTGACTGAGCCAGGGCAGTGTTGGGGTTACATTCCCCGGGCATGAGTGACTGAGCCAGGGCAGTGTGGGGGTACATCCCTCGATCATGAGTGACTGAGCCAGGGCAGTGTTGGGGTTACATTCCCCGGGCATGAGTGACTGAGCCAGGGCAGTGTTGGCGTTACATTCCCCGGGCATGAGTGACTGAGCTAGGGCAGTGTTGGGGTTACATTCCCCAGGCATGAGTGACTGAGCCAGGGCAGTGTTGGGGTTTCATTCCCCGGGCATGAGTGACTGAGCCAGGGCAGTGTTGGGGTTACATTCCCCGGGCATGAGTGACTGAGCCAGGGCAGTGTTGGGGTTACATTCCCCGGGCATGAGTAACTGATCCAGGGCAGTGTTGACGTTACATTCCCTGGGCATGAGTGACTGAGCCAGGGCAGAGTTGGGGTTACATTCCCTGGGGTCAGCATCGCACCCTCCAGTCGAACGTACCTGTGTGTAAGTGAGGAGTGAAAGCTGCTACTGCTAGAACAGCCCTCACTGACACATATACTTAGCAGGGTATCCTATGTGCAGCTAATCTACGCCTCTTGTAATAGTAACTCTCAAACAACCGGAAGCTACATTTATCCGGCATCTACCAATACCCGTGGGTGCCGGATAACTGAGAGTCTACTGTACTTTTAGTCTAAGGAGAAGGATTGTTTTTGCATGTTGATATATCTGTGCGGGTATCCTCCAATCTACCAAAAGGTATACAATTTTTAATAATATCCAGTTGATATAATTGCTGTAATTATCATTAATTTAAATGATACAATAAATAGAATTTCCTGTCTTTATGCCCGGTGAGAACTCGTTGAATACATTAGGAAATGTCTTGGAGACTTCTTGGCTTTATATAGGAACCTTCCAACTCATTATCTTTAGCCTTCTCTTCTGCCCTTCGATTTGCTTTTCTGCACATTTTTATTTCTCTCTTTTTCTACCACACTGAGCAAAAATATGATATTATATCAGAATGGAGTGAAACCGATGCAAAGGCAATCTCCAGCCTGAAATAATGAGTACTTTCCAAGGGGACGTCAGTCGTGGGATCTATTCTTGGCTTCGGCCTCTGCATCAAACCAGCAGTGGTGTCATTTTTCCGTAATTACATACAATTATCTTTCTGTGATTAAAGATTTTTTATTTATATTTTTTGTTATTTCTATAAAATAAATAGAGGAAAACTTGTGAAAAAATGACAGTTATGGCGAAACGGAGCATAATGGAATTGTTTTCTGGTATCTAATTTATACAAAAGACTCGCATTAGATTAAAAATAAAACTATGAATTCTGTATAAATCATTTTCCAAAACATTCATTATACGGCCGAAGAGATGCCATAAATAACGAGGAAGTAGCATCACTTACCTGAGGACCAATTGTAATCATTTAAATAGGTATGCAGTAAATAAATAGGTCTAAAAAGAAGTTAAAAGGCTTATTTTCTGCTCAGAATTCCAAGAAATATAGTTATTGCACTGCACTCTGGGAAATTGGATGGCAATATGCAAATGAGTCCACAATGTATTTCCAATCGTATATCCAATACCACTTTATACATGGTTCCTTTTAGCATATGTCGGCTGTATTACACAGCTTTTAAGCATAGCATAGGATGAGACCTGCACACAGACAGCTGTTTCAATCTTAAATGGATCTCACCAGTGTGGGGCTGGTACCTAAGCTGTCGATTTTTGGGAAGGTTATTTTCCACATCATCATTTAGCATATGGTGGGTAAGAGAGAGACCCTCACCGTACAGAGCACAGGAAATAAATGGTACATTTGTATTCACATTTTGACATCTAAAAATAAGCAGTTCTAGAAGTTTAAGCCCCTACAAATAATACAACATTGAATGATCCCCCAAAAAAGCTGGCCATTGGGAATTGAACTTCTCACCCCTTGACCTGTACATGAGACATGTTATCAGTGGTATGATATCTCAGTGTCACTCCTGAGGATGAATAGGTTGATCATATCTATCTATTGTATCTACCTAACCGATTAAGGGCCCCATTGTGTTTTTAATGGGCGATCAAGAGTCTCATTCAATTGAGGCATCGGGAGATCCGGGCTTCGGAAATGGAGCCCGTAACTTTGCTTTTCAATTAGCGTCTATTTGCAGGCTCCAATCAATTTATTGCGATGGTTACATTCTCAAGTTAATGCCCCTCCAAGCCTTTGATCTTTCATGAAGAGTTCTGATCGATAAAATCGCTATTCAATTGCTCCGATTTCCCCACGCTAACCACCCGGCCAAGGCCGCAGATGGCAAAGGTCGCTCCACAAGTTATGGGTTCCAAGGAGGGCTTGCAAAGGGCTTAAAGACATGTTCGGGGCACTGTAAGTGCACATATCACCACACTACTGTACTTATATTTAAAGGGAAAGTGAAGTTAGGTTTTAGAATAAATAGCACAACAGTCTCAAGCCCGCAAATCGGCCCCAAAAATACTTTATTTCATGTTTAATTTTCGTGTTCAATCGATCCCGGCAATCAATGCGTAAATACATATAATGGAACCCGCATGGACTAGAATATCATATTTACGGCTTTTATTGCAATATTTTAGGAATGTGGGTCCGATCGTAACTCGTAATTAAAGCCTGTAGGAATTTGAAGTCCAACCTCCATTTTTCATTGATGTAATGATGACGATCTCTGTTTCCATTGGCTGTTTGCAACTCGGGAGTTACGGCCTTGCTTAATTGATCATGTTCAAGCTCGCAAATGCTACATACGATGGCATTGTTTCCGAATTTCACTATCGACCCCTAACTTGCACCATAAAATGCAGATGTAGCAGACCCGCAGACATACGGGTCGCAGACATAGTCTCCCTAAAGGTAATAGGGGACTCCAGACGTGGACCCCTTGCTCGCTGTGCCTTAGGGAGTTCAGCTGCACCTCACTGACAAGGCCCATAAAGGCCGAAACGCGTCTGGGGGTTTGCTGTTTCTCCTGTTCAGGGTAGAATTGCCTGGTATTTCGGGGCTGGCTCACTCTTTTGAGTGGGACCAGACTGATATACTACAGGATATTTCTCCCTGTGAAGGGCACAAGTGAGCTAAAAGAGGTTGCTCTCAGAGTAGCTTATCATGGCCATAGAACTAACCTATTAAGGTTGGTTCGTTCTCTGATGAGCACCTTTGACTTTGTTGTCTTGTATATGCAAATTACCTTTAGGGTTTAGTCTCCCTAAAGGTAATAGGGGACTCCAGACGTGGACCCCTTGCTCACTGTGCTTTAGGGAGTTCAGCTGCACCTCACTGACGAGGCCCATAAAGGCCGAAACGCGTCTGGGGGTTTGCTGTTTCTCCTGTTCAGGGTAGAATTGCCTGGTATTTCGGGGCTGGCTCACTCTTTTGAGTGGGACCAGACTGATATACTACAGGATATTTCTCCCTGTGAAGGGCACAAGTGAGCTAAAAGAGGTTGCTCTCAGAGTAGCTTATCATGGCCATAGAACTAACCTATTAAGGTTGGTTCGTTCTCTGATGAGCGCCTCTGACTTTGTTGTCTTGTACAGGCTACATCCCCTAACTTGCGGTCTCCGAATTAAATGAGGCTCCAAGTGTCAGAGGGGAATGGGGCGATCGGGTGTGAGCAGGGAGGGGGATTAGTTTAAAAAGGTATATTTTTGCCTTTACACGTGCTCTTTAGTGAATGTTAATCTTTTCCACAATATTACAAGTTACAAGTCCTACTTATGTGGCCAGTGCTCCTTAAAGTTGGAATTAAATTGTGAGTTTGTGTAAAACTTTGAAGAAGTAACTCATAATATTAAGGATACCAGAAAATGAATGGAAAGCTTGCCGTAGTTTACGTGTCTGGCTTGTTCGCAGGCGTTACAAGTTAAGGAGGTAAAGTTACTTACCAGTTTTTACTGGTGCAACATATTCTATTGCCCAATATGTACATTTATACACACTTAAAATCACTCTTAATATTGCTACATATTCAGCAACATTACTTATTGGCGCTAATGATTTTTTTAGACAATAGAATGCATATAAACATTTATAAAAAAATACCTGAAGCCATTGAAAAAATGTAAATAAAACAGCACAAAATGTACATATTATTAAAAACAAACTATATAGTGGGAACACAGGTATTCTATATCTCCGAAAACAGGGTATCTTGACAGTCAATTAGACAACTATATATTTAATCAGAAGAAATATTTTGTAGTTGCAATAAGAGTAAAGTTTACAAATCTTTAGACAATAAATGTGGGAGGGTAATAACATGTGGCAAACAAAATACTTGCGATTCAGTTCCCTTCTCTCCACACTCCTTTTTCTAATAGAAGTTGACTAGTGAACCCATTGAGCCATAATGTAGAGATAAGAGCCTGTCCCACTGAAAAACAAAGTGCCAACGGTCCGTTTCGTCCTCTTAAAAGACTTTTTCTAAGGCTATTACTTTTTCTAAGGCACTATACTAGCCTATAGATTTATACATCAATTCAAATAATAAAATGTCAGAGTAATATTTTATATCATACTCAAAACCAAAAACTCCTGAATAATCCCATGAAACACCCAAGTCAATGCTCACATTTATCAATCTTGGTAATTTATCTTACGACTTGTCTCTACTATCAGCACTCTCTCACTTAGGACTCGAGTCAAACTCTCCTGCACTCTCTTATATCACACCTACTGAAGTTCTCGTCTAGCTAACTCTCATATTCATCTAGAATGTCGATGCCAGACTCACCTACCTCCCAACTTATCTGCATCTCAGCTACATCACTTACTATTTGGATTCATATCATTAGCCTTGCTGTCTCAATCGTTGTTCCCATTTCCCATGCTTCATCAACTTTATGTAATTCTCTTTTTCCCATTTCCTCTTGCTTCAAACTCTCCTAGAAATTCACATTTTCATCAAAATTGCAATAACAAAATATTTTTTTAATGTGTTATATTGATCTCAGTAATCAAGGAGTTAATACATATCATGGAACCCGCATGGACTAGACCAGTTTATCTGTTGATTTCTATTGATTTATACATTTCTGGATTGCGAGTCCGATTGCAAATCGGACTTCTAGACACTAATTAAGTGTAGTTTAAATTCCATGACGTCATGATGATGGTCTCATTTACTATTGGCTCTGTCTACAATGAAACTTACGGGCTTGCTTAATTGATCATGCCCTGAAATGCTACGTACGGGTTCATGGTTTACAGTTTTAGCCTTTGGGCATGTAATTACGGGCTTGAGCAATTAAATACAGCCATAGTTGTAGCAAGTTTCTAACCCGCAGACTTACACCCACAGGCATTGTAATTACAGGCTTGGAATTGAATGGGGGTCTCAGCGTCTGCATCGCCTCTCTGTCATTTGCTTCTCGTAGCCTCTAGATTAAAATGGAGAATCATGACCCTAACATATGTAGCCCTCAGCATCAATTATATCTCTGCTCTCATCTCAACACTCCCCACCTTCCCTCTTTATTCTCCTCATGAGCTTCTTCTGTCCTCCTCTCTTATCCCCTCCTTTTAATCCCACCTTCAGGACTTCTCTTTTGTTGCCACAATGGCTTGGCACTCCTTGCCTGGCTCCACTAGACTCCTCCTGCCTCAAAAAACGTATCGGTTTAAGGAACTTTATCACCTTCAGCCTTAATATTACCAATGTATCTATCATCCTCCAATATCACACCCCAAACCCTTTAGATTGTACGTTTAAGAGTTTTCAATCTTGTAAGGTTCCTTAGGGAAAGCTCTGTACACACTAGATTTTTAGGGCCCTCTAGGTGTTAAAATAGTTTTCTGCCATGTACTTAACCCTATGGAATACGTTGGCGCGTTATAAATCATAGATGATAAATAATAATAATAATAATAATCTAATTTCAAGCTCTTCGCTCATCTCATTTAGATTGTAAAGTTACTGAAGCAAGATCTTCTACTGATTCTGTATCCATGTCTAGAAATATACGGCTTATAGGGCCGGCAGGTACTCCCAGAAGACCTTTCAATTGTAGCAGCGCCAAAGTCAAAAGTATATTGGCTTGAATGAAATTTGGTAAATTTGGTAAATATGGTGAATATGGTAAATTTGGTGAATATGGTAAATTTGGTGAGTATGGTAAATTTGGTGAATATGGTGAATATGGTAGGATGTTACTGGATACTTTTTTGTGGGTGGAAAGACACGCCACCACCCCAACCGTTAAGTCCTCCATCCTCCACCCTTCTCTCTTATTTCTCCCTTCTCTCTCTTAGGCCTCCCTCCTCCTTCTCTTCCCTCTTTTATCTCACTTTCCATTTCAACTCCCCCATCTACAACAGAGTGCTTTAAACTTGATTAAAGGACAAGGTGCCGAGTGAGACTTCTTCCGGCATTCTGTGGAGATGTCATGTACCACCCGGGCACGTCCGTGATCTCAGCTCGACTCGGACATGCAGAAAGAAGCCTCACTCGGCACCTTGTGAGCCCATCCTGCACCACATTTAAGGGACTATATTGTAGAGAAGAGAGGGAGACAGGTAACAAGAGGGAGAAGAGTGAAGAGGAAGAGAAGGGAGACCAGGGAAATAGAAAGAAAAGGTTCAAGGAAGCAGAATAGAGACAGAAAAAAGGATGAGAGTCTAGAGACATGAGAAGGGAAGCGAGAAGAGAGAGAAACAAAGAAAAAGAAGAGGATAGGGAGAAGAGAGAGATAAGAATGGAGGGAAAGAATAGAAAGACGAGAGAGGATGGAGAGACCGGAGAGGAGAGAGAAACAAAGAAGAGGAGGACAGAGGGAGGAAGAGAGGAAGAAGGGATAGAAGAGGAGGGAGAGAAGAGCAGAAGGGAGGGAGAAGAGAGAGAGAAGAAGAGAACGGAAGAAGAGAAGAAAAAGAGTGTGAGGAGGTGGGAGGGAGGATGAGATAGAGGGAGGAGAACCGAGAGAAAAAGGAGTAAAGAGCGAGGTAATAATGAGAGTGAGGTTCTAAGGGGAGAGAAATGGAGGGGACAGAGAGTATATATATATATATATATATATATATATATATATACATATAAAGAGATATTGATATAAAATAAAATAAGTAAACGTAATATATGTTCCATACATTAATGGGTATAAAAGTAAAGCCTGTATGTCATTCCTGTACTACAGACATGGGGAGGGTATCCTGGAGTAGCAGAAAACCTAAATGTATCGCATATCTAGGGTATTTATGGACATATTCAGCTCATTCCAAAACAAAAAGACATTAGGCCTCATTAAATTCCAAGCCTGTAATTAAATTCAAATAGCCCGTAAGTCAGCGGGTTAGAAAAATTGCAGCAGTTACAGAGCGATTTAATAACAAGCCCGCAACTACATGGCCGAAATCGTAAACCATGAACCCGTAAGTAGCATTGCAGGGCATGATCAATTAAGCAAGCCCCTAAGTACGGAGTTAGAAACAGCCAATAGTAAATGAGAGCGTCATCATGACATCAGTAAAACATGGCGTTTAAACGTCAATCAATTAGCATTTAGAGGTCCGACATGCGATCGGGCTCGCAGTTCAGCGGATTTAAAGATCAATAAAAATTAATGAAGAAACTGTTCTAGTCCATGTGGGTGGCCTGATATGTATTAACTACTTGATTCCTGAGATTGATATAACATGGAAATAAAACCGGAGAATAATAATTTTGTATTGCAGATTTGCGGGCTTTTGTGCAATTTATTCTACGGTCTGTCATCGCTTTCCCAGTATTGTAAAGTGCAGTATTGAGTTTATATTGTTACAAGCAGGTGTTTAACTCCTCGTAGTACTCGTAGGATTTTTGGCTACATTTGCCATTTACGGGTTTGAAAGCAATTGCGGGCTTGAGGAATTATAGCAATGTAATAGCGATTTGCAATTTCTAGCGATTGTAGCATCTGCGGGCTTGAAAGATCGAAGGCTTAGATGGGTCGGAGTTACGATTTTGACAACCGCAGTTGCTTTTCAGCCTGTAACCCGCAAATCGATAGCGGGAAGCTAGAAGTGGCCAATTTTATAGCAGTAACTTTTGCGGGCTACGCTCCGGGCTTCAGTAATTACAATTTTAACATTTTAATGAGGCCCGTTGTCTAATCACCCCCTTGGTTTCCTGTAAGAACATGTTCAGGGTGATCACAGGGTACTTAGTGTTTTAGACACAATCATCATATAAACTACATTGTTCGGTCATGGGTAGGGCTCCCAAGTCCACGTGTGTGTGTGTATAGTCATTAGCCTTTCAACCAATGCTCTCATAAACCTTAAAAACAATATATGTTATGTGCTTATTTAGACCCCTATTCAATTGGCCAAATCGCAATTAGATGAGGGCCATAGTAATTTAGGTTGAAAAAAGACTCCGTCCATCAAGTTCAACCTTTTTAGATCTCCTCTGATCTGCAATATGCGGATTTATTGTTCATTGATCCAGAGGAAGCAAACAGAAAAACCCCAGTGAAACCTTGCCAATTGTCTCAACAGGAAAAAAATATTAAATTCCTTCCTGACCCCAGGTACTGGCGATCGTATTTCTCCCTGAATCAATACTCCCTCTCTAATTATCCAGGATAACCCTGAATGCCCTGTTTATTTAAAAATATTTCCAAACCCTTTTTAACGTTATCTATCAAATCTGCTGTCACCACCTCATTTGGTAGATAATTCCACAGATTAACCACCCTTACTGTGAGGAACCCTTTTCTTTCTTTAAGGTGGAATCTTTTTTACTTCTAATCTCTTGGCACCAAAATTCCCCTGATAAAGTCTTATACCCTGGATGTATTTATATAAGGTAATCATATCCCCTCTTAGACAACTTTTTTCTAGAATAAATAAGTGTAATGTGGTTAGTCTTTCTTCATATCTTAGCCCCTCCATTCCCCTTATTAGTTCTGTTGCCCTTCTCTGTACCTTTTCCAGCTCTAAAATGTCCTTTTTATGAAGTGGTGCCCAAAATTGTCCTCCATATTCCAAATGAGGGCGTACTAGAGATTTGTATAGTGGCAGAATTATATTTGCTTCCCTGGCTTCTATACCCTTCTTAAGACATGCTAATATTTTATTTGCCTTTGCAGCTGCTGCTTGGCTTTGAGCTCTGTTACCTAGGTGGTTGTCCACAAGCTCCCAAATCCCTTTCAATATCTGATACCCCTAGATTTGCTCCATTAAGATGATAAATTGCATGGCTATTTTTCCTTCCCAGATGCATAACCTTACATTTATTCGTATTAAATTTCATCTGCATTTAGATGTCCATTCCTCTATTTTTATGCAAATCCCTTTGGAGGGAAAGCACATCATTTTCTGATTTAATTACCTTGCACAACTTTGTGTCATATGCAAAAATGGAGACACCACACTCCAATCCCACTTCCAAGTCATTAATAAATATATTAAAAAGGAGGGGACCTAATACTGATCCCTGAGGAACCCCACTTACTACATTAGTCCAATCGGGGTATGTTCCATTTACCACAACCCTTTATTTCCTGTCTTTTAGAGCTCTCGATCCATGTGCAGATATTTACTGCAATTCCTGTATCCCTTAGTTTGCACAACAGTCTCCCATGTGGCACTGTATCAAAAGCCTTTGCAAAATCCAAATAGACTACATCCACTGAGTTGCCTTGATCCAAGTTCCTACTAACCTCCTCATAGAAACTAATCCGGTTTCCTATCCTTCATAAACTCATGTTGACTCCTACTTATAATCCTGTTTGAATAGACATATTCTTGTATATTATCCCTTATTAACCCTTCTAAAAGCGTCCCCACTACAGATGTGAGGCTCACTGGTCTATAATTCCCCGGATTTGCTCTTGCTCCGTATAGGTATCACTTCTGTGAGAGACCCTGCGTTGAGTGAATCTTGAAAAATTAGATATAATGAAATAATGTATTTTCCAGGGTTGATTTGCGGGCTTGAGAATGTTAAGCTATTAATTCTAAGACCTAACATCACTTTCCCTATTAATAAAAGTACAGTATTCATTTTATATTTGCATTTGAAGTGCTACATATTGGACTTTACCCCCTTGCAAGTCTTTAATAGCCGCAAGTCATGCAGGCTATGTTACGGGCTACGTTTTAAAACGTAGCCCGATTTAATGAGGCTGAATGGCTAGTACAATGTATAAACCAGTTATAATACTTGTTTTTGGAGTCACAGAGAAGCTTTAACGTTGGCGCAGAAGTGAGGCCTGGTTGGTTAGATGTTTGCATTGACATTTTTAATTTCTTTCAACGTAACATCAGATGGTAATTGACAATGATAAGAACAATTCCCTTATACAGATATTATATCTGTATACAGATCTGTATCCCTTATACAGAAGATTATTTTATACTAGCGAATTGCCCGTCAAAAAAAGACGGCAATGAAATTGTAAGGTAGCTAATGCTGTTTAGTGTGTAATAATGAAATATATAATACATTAATAAATGAATATACTTTACCTATTTTAAAGCATTGTGTGGAAGAGCTGTGAATGTGTTTTGATGTTGCTGCAGCATTAGTGGTGTGGAGGTGCTGTGTAAGCGTGATGAATGTGTGCAGTGTAACACTGTGCGTGCGCGAGCCCAAACCGTTGTCGTGTACTTCCGCATTGGCGTCAAATGGCGAGTAATGTGTGTTATACGTTTGTATCGGAATATCCGTAGGTGTTTTGTGGTGTTTTGCGAGTTTAGAGTGCTGTAGCCTCGTTTTCGTTTTGTTCGGCGGCCATTTTTTCTCTCGCTTCGTTTTTTTTTTTAGTCTCTAAACTGTTTTATTTGAAGTAAAATCGAGGTGTAAGTTGTATTTTTGAGGTGCTGGGTGCTCCCTCTTGGTGTAGGTAAGTTTTTTATGTATGTGGTGTGTGTATGTATTGTGTTTTACATTTTGTAATGTTCGCGAGTTGCGTCCGAGTGTTGCGAGTCCGTAATGTGTGTGAACGTGTGTCGTATGTTGTTTGCGAGTGTCGTAATGTGTGTGTCGTACTGTTTGGGTTGCGACGTGAAGTTTGCGAGGGTCGCAGTTGCTGGCAAGGAGCGCCTTCGGCGATCCATGCCAGCAACTGCGGCCCTCGCTTTGCGAGGTCCTCAGGTGCTGGCATGGAGCGCCTACGGCGCTCCATGCCAGCAACTGAGGCCCTCGCTTCGCGAGGGTCCTCAGTTGCTGGCATGGAGCGCCTTCGGCGCTCCATGCCAGCAACTGAGACCCTCGGGCAGTGCCCTCGCTTTGCGAGGGCCTCGGCTCGCTGCGCGAGCCGCGGCCCTCGCTACGCGAGGGCCGCAGCTCGCTACGCGAGTCGCGGCCCTCGCTTCGCGAGGGCCGCGACTCGCATAGCGAGCCCGCAGCGTTAGCAACAACTCGTACGCTCACAACTATATATGTGATATTTAGTGCTATGTTTATATCAGGCTTTTGAGCCATATATATCACAGTTCTAGAAAACCACTAGCCTCACCTTAACCCGTATGTGTATCCGACATGGTTTATTTTTATTTCCGAGAGAAATAAAGAAACATGCTCTTGGCATTCAGTTCACAGAATAAAATGAATGAAAGTTATGGCTTTAATTATATTACAGAGGCGCGGCGCTCTGCGCCACACAGAAGAAGCATTAATAGCGTCTTTGCCTAAGGAGAGTGATCCACTTGTAACAAAACTGGGTTACTATTTACTTAGGGCCTTACATTTTTAATGTTGCTGCCAAAACAACATCTTTCAGCATCTAAAAATAAATATAAGCTCTTGCGGTATGTCGGGAGGGGAAATTCACTGCATTCTTTTAGGATTAAGATACAGTGTGTTTTTTTTTCTCACTGCGCTCACTTTATTGCTCACTGCCTCCAATTGGAAGCGATTTTCAATAAGCTGTGGATTGTGCATTGCAAACTGTGGCATGTATATGGGAATGCGTTGTTAAAGGGAGAGCTCTCATTAATTATCAGACTACGCGTTTTATCCCATCAGGTAACTCCTCAGAGGTAATCATATAGGAAAAATAAAGAAGTGGGAGACACACACCTGGAAATGAACTATTCTTAATTGTCTTGATCTATGTGCCCACTTAGAGTATTTGTTCACTTTAGCTATTACAAAGGAGACATTTCCTAGTGTATCAGGCTGGCTCTATCCTTAAGGATGGACCAGATCTTAAGTCAATGAGTCCCAAGCAAAAAAAAAGTAAAGAAAAGTAAGTTTTGTTTATCTATTTCCCAGAAATCTTTATGTCCTCACAAGGAAATAGGGTGGTCAACTGCCTACAATATATTGGTGTGGCATAAAGGGGTCTGGGGCATCCTTTCCTATCTGATGGCAATTACTAGATCACTTACTGTTGAAGTTAATATCTGCAGTAGCTTATATGACTTATTGTAGATTATTAAAGGGGACTGGTCAGACCTTGTTGTGCGAGTGAATCCCACTTATGATATCGCCCATGCAGGTTTTTGTACATAGTAACAGCACAGACGTAGCTCATTTTGTGTGTGAAAATTATTGGGGGAATAAGAATAGTTTCCAAGACAACAAGCAACAAACGTCTGTTCGGGTGTTTTTCCAGAAAATCGTTTGTGCCGGAGCAACGATAGTTTCTGAAAAAAAATTTTTTTTAGCAACAATACTGCAAAATGATACACTTTACAAGAAATATTTCAGAATGAATGAGACCAAGTATACAAGATGTTGAGAGAAACCAATTTACTGACTGAAAATGATCAATGAAGCAGAATATAAAGGACCAGGGGAGCTTTACTTATTGCATAGGACCAGTGGAGCTTTATTTATTGAATAGGACCAGTGGAGCTTTACAAATTGAATAGGACCAGTGGAGCTTTACTTATTGAATAGGACCAGTGGAGCTTTACAAATTGAATAGGACCAGTGGAGCTTTACTTATTGAATAGGACCAGTGGAGCTTTTAATGATCTCCTCCTTTGAGGGTCAAAAAGGCTCAGAATGTCAAATAGGCTCAGAAGATCCTCCAGTTAGGATAAGAAGGTCAAAAAGGGCTCAAAAAGGACTCCAATTGTAATGCTTGCTCAGAACCAGCTCCCATTTAGCCAACACCCACGGGGACTCCCTATTGACGGATAAGTGTAGTTGCCGGTTAAATCGTGAGTCCCCGAATTTAAGAGTCTAAACGACCCTTAAACACCCCAAACCCCCTCAAAATTCCTTTAAAAAGGCATTAGCACCTAAACTGGGCTATTTAGCCCCCAAAAAAACTAATTAGATTTTTTTTTAGCATTTTTCTTTGCAGTCTCGAACTGCCAGATAGTGCCGGATAATGCCGGTTTAGCTGGAGTTTTTTGAAAATGGGGAATTGATGCCAGTGCCGGTTGCTTGAGAGTCCCGTTTAGTTGGGTGCCGGATAACCAGGATTCTACTGTATGTGTGTGTATATATATATATATATATATATATATATATATAAATTACTTCTCTAGTTAATCAATTTTCTTTTCCCGTGGGTAAAGCCCCCCACTGCCCTCTGATCCTGGCCCATGCTTCCTCGGCCCCTCTGGGCCCTTCAACCTCACCCACACCAGAATCCCTCTGCCCCTAGTAGAACTGTATTAGTAAGAGTGCATATTGCCTGCCAAGGAAATACAATGGCTATCCCATTGGGAACTGGGGTACTTTGCTAATTATGCAAATGTTGCCTAGAACTACAGCCTAACATAGATTTAAGTTGGTCACTGGAAGAGGTGATTTCCTTGACTGAAGCTAGCAGCCGACTTTATCTTGGTATCATCCTTCTATATAGTTTTGCATTTTTAATAAAATTAAAAAATGAAGAAAAAAAAAAGAAAAAAAGAAAAGAAAAAAATTATTTATTGCACCAAACACGTGTATAAATCAAGAAACAAAAAACTGAAAAAATAAAATACAAAAAGTCTTCATTACACCAAATAGGTGTATCAGTGTAACATTTTTAGTGGAGCACAATAAATGTTGAGTTTTCGTCTTTTTACATTTTATTCTATTCCACTCAGAAGACGTTGAACTTATCCTTGAATGGTTCTATATAATCGCGTGGGGTTCAGCCATATTTAGGCATATAGCAGAGTACTTGTCTACTCACTTTTAATTAATCATATCTTTCTCTCCAAAATAAAGCTAATTACCGCTACATTTTGAGTATAATAACTGTCAGAAACAATAAAAAAAAATCCCAAATATAGGATAACTACCCCTATATTTTGATAATATTTTTCACTGAGAATAATTGTGGGACAATAATTTTCTTATTGATTGCAAGGACATAAAGATTTCTTGGATAATTCATGTGGTACCTGGGACTTAATCAGTATATACAAAGGCCCTCATTCAATTACAATTTGGCCAATTAAATAGGGCTCTAAATAAGCACATAACATATATTTTTTAAATACGTTTTTAGTTAGTAAACATCTATCCAAAAGCAAGGTTTTCACTAACTAAAAACTTCTTTAAAAAAAATGTATGTGCTTATTTAGAGCCCTATTCAATTGGCCAAATCACAACTGAATGAGGCCCAAAGTGTACTTCTCTTTCCTAATTTCTCAATTATGTTCAATACACTTTTCTGGTTATAGAAACCCTGCTAACCAGTCTAAGAACTGAAGTATTTTTTTTAAAGCCAGGGACTATTCTTTTTTTTTAAAGTGGCTCCCCTCACAGGGAAGCGCCCCTGGGCGGCTGCCTAGTTGGCCTAATGAGTAATCCGGCCATGGTCCCAAGCCTGAGGCAGCGCTCAGGGGTCAAGAAGCTCCTCAATTTGCTGGTACAGTCTCAAAGAATACTGAGGGTATTTGCACCTAGATGTCAACGTGCTGAATGTCATTTTCTGGCATAGTATATAGATCCACAAACAAATATATTACTTTAATAAAAGAATAAGGGGTAGGAGGAGACATGCGCATCACCTAGTGCACGGTAAATTATATCAGTCTTTGTGAAAAAAATATAAGAAAATGGATCATAAAAACAAAAAAAAATGTTTACCTTACGATATGAGGTATGTAAAGCAAGTCACTGGAGATCCTCTCCTCAACCTCTCACGGGTATTCTTGGTTTCTCTTTTTGCTTGGGCACTCACTGCCTTTGCAACCAGAGAGTGGGAACGAGGCGTGACCAGGTGAGAGGTCCGCAGAGAGAAACCGCGCCAGGAGCGAGGGCCGAGGTACTACAGAGAAGCTGAAACAAGTATGTGTGAACGCTCACTAGCATAGAGGACAAGGGACATCCAGTGACTCATAAGGGATTCGCACCTGCTAAAAGAGAAACCAAGAAAACCCTTGAGAGGTTGTGGAGAGGATCTCCAGTGACGTGCTTTACTTACCTCCTATCGTGAGGTTACATTTTTTTTGTTTTTATGATCCATTTTCTTATATTTTTTTTCTTATTTTTTTTGCACTAGGAGGAGGTGCGCTTGTTTCACCCTACCCCTTGTTCTTTTATTTTTTATTATACGCTGAGGAACACCACATGGACAGTGTTCGACAAGTAGCCAGCACCCCTCCATGCTCCATACTAGTGAACAGAAACTCAGTGGACCACACAGGACTACATTAGACTGTCTCTTATCCACTAAAATAATTTTGGAGTATGTCTTTTCCTGCTTTCTGGAAAGCGTATGTTGGAGGTGATAAGACGTTGTTACTCGCTCCATTAGCTACATTTATAAATACTGAATGCATCCCTGTCTATATTACGTGCCACATTGGTACACTTACCTAAGGTGGGCCACTATCCTTATCTTGCTCTGCTTTGTTAGTATATGTGTGGTAGTCTTGTAATGGGGTTAGGAAATGAGTAGTAATAGGAGTATGGGGAGTTCCCAAATTTACATTAGCCTAGGGCACAATAAAATCTACATACTTCTCTGCCCGAGGATCCAGGCAATGACTTTCATTAGTGAAGTGCCACTTGTCACCCTAGGCACAAGAGTAATGTAAAAAAAAAAAAAAAAACACTACAGGCTCTGCTCTATCAGTCCATGGTCAGTCTATGGTCAGTCCATGGTCAGTCTATGGTCAGTTCATGGTCAGTCTATGGTCAGTGCATGGTCTATGGTCAGTGGATGGTCTATGGTCAGTGCATGGTTTATGGTCAGTGCATGGTTTATGGTCAGTGCATGGTCTACGGTTAGTGCATGGTCTACGGTTAGTGCATGGTCTATGGTCAGTGCATGGTCTATGATCAGTGCATGGTCTATGGTCAGTGCATGGTCTATGATCAGTGAATGGTCTATGGTCAGTGCATAGTATATGATCAGTGCATGGTCTATGGTCAGTGCATGGTCTATGGTCAGTGCATGGTCTATGGTCAGTGCATGGTTTATGGTCAGTGCATGGTCTATGGTTAGTGCATGGTCTATGGTTAGTGCATGCTCTATGATCAATGCATGGTCTATGGTCAGTGCATGGCTTATGGTCAGTGCATGGTCTATGGTCAGTGCATGGTCTATGGTCAGTGCATGGTTTTATGGTTAGTGCATGGTCTATGGTCAGTGCATGGTCTATGGTCAGTGCATGGTCTATGGTCAGTGCATGGTCTATGATCAGTGCATGGTATATGATCAGTGCATGGTCTATGTTCAGTGCATGGTATATGATCAGTGCATGGTCTATGGTCAGTGCATGGTCTATGGTCAGTGCATGGCTTATGGTCAGTGCATGGTCTATGGTTAGTGCATGGTCTATGATCAGTGCATGGTCTATGGTCAGTGCATGGTCTATGGTCAGTGCATGGTCTATGATCAGTGCATAGTCTATGGTCAGTGCGTGGTCTATGGTTAGTGCATGCTCTATGATCAGTGCATGGTATATGATCAGTGCATGGTCTATGGTTAGTGCATGCTCTATGGTCAGTGCATGGTTTATGGTCAGTGCATGGTCTATGGTTAGTGCATGGTCTATGATCAGTGCATGGTCTATGGTCAGTGCATGGTCTATGGTCAGTGCATGGTCTATGGTCAGTGCATGGTCTATGATCAGTGCATGGTCTATGGTCAGTGCGTGGTCTATGGTTAGTGCATGCTCTATGATCAGTGCATGGTATATGATCAGTGCATGGTCTATGGTTAGTGCATGCTCTATGGTCAGTGCATGGTTTATGGTCAGTGCATGATCTATGGTCAGTGCATGGTTTATGGTCAGTGCATGGTCTATGGTTAGTGCATGGTCTATGATCAGTGCATGGTCTATGGTCAGTGCATGGTCTATGGTCAGTGCATGCTCTATGATCAATGCATGGTCTATGGTCAGTGCATGGTCTATGGTTAGTGCATGGTCTATGATCAGTGCATGGTCTATGGTCAGTGCGTGGTCTATGGTCAGTGCATGCTCTATGATCAGTGCATGGTCTATGGTCAGTGCATGGTCTATGGTTAGTGCATGCTCTATGGTCAGTGCATGGTTTATGGTCAGTGCATGGTCTATGGTTAGTGCATGGTCTATGATCAGTGCATGGTCTATGGTCAGTGCATGGTCTATGGTCAGTGCATGGTCTATGGTCAGTGCATGGTCTATGATCAGTGCATGGTCTATGGTCAGTGCGTGGTCTATGGTTAGTGCATGCTCTATGATCAGTGCATGGTATATGATCAGTGCATGGTCTATGGTTAGTGCATGCTCTATGGTCAGTGCATGGTTTATGGTCAGTGCATGATCTATGGTCAGTGCATGGTTTATGGTCAGTGCATGGTCTATGGTTAGTGCATGGTCTATGATCAGTGCATGGTCTATGGTCAGTGCATGGTCTATGGTCAGTGCATGGTCTATGATCAGTGCATGGTCTATGGTCAGTGCATGGTCTATGGTCAGTGCATGGTCTATGGTCAGTGCATGGTCTATGATCAGTGCATGGTCTATGGTCAGTGCGTGGTCTATGGTTAGTGCATGCTCTATGATCAGTGCATGGTATATGATCAGTGCATGGTCTATGGTTAGTGCATGCTCTATGGTCAGTGCATGGTTTATGATCAGTGCATGGTCTATGGTTAGTGCATGCTCTATGATCAGTGCATGGTATATGATCAGCGCATGGTCTATGGTTAGTGCATGCTCTATGATCAGTGCATGATCTATGGTCAGTGCATGGTTTATGGTCAGTGCATGGTCTATGGTCAGTGCATGGTCTATGGTCAGTGCATGGTCTATGGTTACCTAACCCAGGGTGGAGATTACTATGTGACATAACTATCTGAGCTCCAGACCTCATTTAATAACTTCTAATATTTGCCTTGATATCCTGTAGCCGAGACAGAGAACTTAACACTGGTTTGATCAGTACACAGGACATTTAGCATTATCCATAATTTGCTAGATTCACTAAGGTCAATCAAGGTGGCCACTAAGTTGTTTCCTAGAGGTTTTGCTATCAGTTCCCCTTTCATTCCTATTTTATGCAATATGGACCGTCAGAATGTATTCATTAAAATTATCCATAGAGAGGTTGGAGAAGTCACTGTTTCTGCATTGGCTTTGAATATTACAATTTATAATGAGTTGTGCATGTGATCATATAGTTGTAACTGTCACATCTAAAGTCTCTGGTAATTAAAAGGCTACAGTATGATGACATAATGTGTGATTGAAACAAATTTAGTCTAACAGCATAATTATGCAATAAATTGTCATAAAGTTAGTTTTTAATTAGAAAAAAAAGTATTAAAGATGCTTTGGTGATGGGTTGCATTTGTGAGAGGGGAGCTTACATTTCTTTAGGAGTATGTCTTGCAGTTATGCTTGCAAGCTGCTGACTTATGAGTATGTGCGGGGGAAGTGAGCAGGGGTCCAACATAGACAGTGTACAATCTGCAACATGTTCTTTAAGAATGTTACTATGTTCCTGGCTTGCACAATTACTAATGTTGTAATTTTCTTATATACTTCATAAAAGATGTATATTTAAAATACAAATACACTTTAAAATGTGATTCATTATATTGAAAAGACTTTATGAAGCTCTAAAACTTATAATAATAATCTAAAACGCATTATTTTTCATTAACTGAGCATGTGTGTGTGTGACCTTAATTCTAAATAGTAAGATTAATAACAAACTATTTATTGCGTTTTAATGTGACCATGGAAACCCGTATAAAAAGGGTGATCTGTATGATGGAATTGTAAATGTATAATTTATATATCCAAACTTAATACTTAAATTAATAGTAACATGTCACATTTTTTAATTATTATATGTTTATATCAGATTGTTAAGTGTCAAATAATGTTGAAATGTCATCATTTTGTAGTGCTTTTTTTGCTATACTATCACTTTAAATGCAAGGGTTTGAAAACTACTTGCGAGTGGTCTTTGGTACACATAAATCTTTCTTCTGATTTTTGCAGTTACGGCAGTGCCTTGATTTGCGAGTGATCCGTAAAATCTTCTTAGCATAGAGGTTTGATGTCAGTGTCAGGGCGTAACTCATAATTTATTGTCTGTGCAAAACTGGAGATTTGTTCCTTGCTTATCGGCTGTTTTGTGAAGTTCACTGGTAGCAGTGACCCAGAGTAGTTCTCTCACAATGTTTTAAGGATGGGGGATTAACATAGCTAGGTAGGATTTACTTTGCTGCTATGGCACTTATAATTGATTTTGCAGAGATTTACATAGGGCCTTATTATTTAGTACTGTTTCAAATATGATCATTGACCCTTAATAAAGAAAACAAATATTTCTACTAAGAAATTCTTTTTTTTTGGGGTGATTATTATACTTTTTTATTCTGAAGGCAGATGAATTATACCTTAATCTTCTGGTATCTAGGATATGACTAACAGTGAGAAGATAATCTCTAAGCCTTTTCCAAAGCATGCGGACGCATTGGGTCTTTGATAATTGAGAGAGTTCAATTTAATTTAAGTCTTCATGCATGACTTTCCATTTTATTACTAATTTGCGTTATCTGAGGTTATATGGGGGGGGGGACTTTAAATGCACAGACAGATATTTTCTAGTACAGCAGGTGGGTAATACAACATAGTAGTAAAACACATGAATATTAATACTGAACATTATATATAAACTATTATTTTGTCCAAAACTGAACTCCTAATCTTCTCTCCCCCTCCCACAGCGTCAATTCCTCACATCTCGCTCACTGTCAACAAAGACATCATCACCCCCTCCTCCCAAGCCCGTTGTCTTGGGGTACTACTGGACCCCGCTCTGTCTTTCATCCCTCACATACAGTCACTAACTAAATCTTGTCTTCTCCATCTAAAAAACATCTCCAGAATTCGTCACTACCTTACACAAGACACAACTAAAATCTTAAAACACTCTCTCATCATCTCTCGCCTAGACTACTGCAACTCGCTTCTTGTTGGCCTACCTACCACCCGACTGTCTCCACTTCAATCCATTATGAATGCCTCTGCTAGACTCATCTTCCGTACACAACGCTCAGTGTCGGCGTCACCTCTCTGTCATCACTCCACTGGCTTCCCTTAGCCTCAAGAATAAAATGTAAAATCATGACCCTAACTTACAAAGCCCTCAACAATAGCGCTCCCCCATACATCTCTGGCCTCATCTCCAAATACTCCCCCACCCGCCCTCTTCGTTCTGCTAATGACCTTCTTCTTTCTACAACTCTTGTCACCTCCTCTCACTCCCGCCTCCAGGACTTTTCTCGTGCTGCCCCTAGTCTCTGGAACTCCTTGCCTCGCTCCACCAGATTATCCTCTTGCCTCAAAACATTTAAAACCTCACTTAAAACGCATCTCTTTAAAGAAGCGTATCACCTTCCACCCTAACACACTTATCACCTCTCTCTCCCTCCTTTACCACTCACTTAGATTGTAAATCTGCGAGTTTCTATCCTAAGTACTTTGGGAAGTTACCATGGACATTGGATTCCGAGCTCAAAGACAGGGCCCTCCTTGCTTTGCTAAATGTTAATCTGTATTTATCACTGTCTGAACTTAATTTATGTACAGCGCTACGGAATATGTCGGCGCATTATAAATAAACTATAATAATAATAATTAATTATAATTATTATTATTATTAAGTATGAGCAGAAATATTTATAGCAAATAAATGAATTGGTCCTAATAATGTGTAACGTTTCATAGCACAGAGCAGGGTTTCAAAACTAAAAGCCAGATCACTTTGCTCTGGATACATTTATTATAAGGTTTATCTAAAATGAATGGCCATTGAAAGGTTGATACTTTTATTCCGGGAATACTCCAGACTGGAAGCACTTTCGCACGTCAAACCTACCGACAGAAGTCCTTGTTTATAATAAGGTTCCCAAGGAACTCGCAACACTTTTCAGACATCCGAATACTCCCCGTAATCCCAAACTAGAGCACCAAACGGCAACCATGATTACAAACTCCTTGCACTGATGCAACAACCTCAGGAACCTCCCAGTGATAGGCATCTCCATTGACTTGAAGATAAGGGTTTGATGTGCTCAGAGTTTGTTAAAGCAGTAAGAGAGATACAACTCATGAACCTATGAAAGCAGAAACTATATTAATGTTCTCTGATGGATAATGGAGTTAGTAGTAAAATTAGTGTTAAAATGTTAAATGTAATAATTACAGTGGATATAAAAAGTCTACACACCCCTGTTAAAATGTCAGGTTTCTTTGCTGTAAAAAAATGAGACAAAGATAAATCATTTCAGAACTTTTTCCACCTTATTGTGACCTATAAACTGTACAACTCAATTGAAAAACAAACTGAAATCTTTTAGGTGGAGGGAAGAAAAAAAAAGAAAAATAATGTGGTTGCATAAGTCTGCAAACCCTCTTATAACTGGGGGTGTAGCTGTGTTCAGAATTAAGCAATCACATTCCAAATCGTGTTAAATAGGAGTCAGCATACACCTGCCATCATTTAAAGTGCCTCTGATTAACCCCAAATAAAGTTCAGCTGCTCTAGTTGGTCTTTCCTGAAATATGTCTTACGAAGAAAAACATCCAAGCCAGGCTAAATTTTGCAAAAACACATCTGAAGTCTCCCAAATGCATGTGGAAAAAAGTGTTATGGTCTGATGAAACCAAGGTTGAACTTTTTGGCCATAATTCCAAAAGATATGTTTGGCGCAAAAACAACACTGCACATCACCAAAAGAAC
Organism: Discoglossus pictus; assembly: GCA_027410445.1. NCBI lineage: Eukaryota > Metazoa > Chordata > Amphibia > Anura > Alytidae > Discoglossus > Discoglossus pictus. Next base: position 1,065,996 of record CM050169.1, read on the forward strand.
ACCATACCCACAGTGAAGCATGGCATTATTATTATTATTGGTATTATTCATATTATTTTATTTTTATATTTTTTCTTCCCTCTACCTAAAATTTTTAGTTTGTTTTTCAACTGAGTTATACAGTTTATAGGTCACATTAAAGGTGGAAAAAGTTCTGAAATGATTTATCTTTGTCTCATTTTTTTACAGCACAGAAACCTGACATTTTAACAGGGGTGTGTAGACTTTTTATATCCACTGTATGTGATCTCACATTCAAGGGTTAGGGAGTTCAGACAATCAGCATGTCAACAGAATGACCAAGAACCACAAAGACTTCAAGGTGAGCTGCTTGCTCTGTCCCAAGTCACCTGGACTTCCATGTTTGGAACACTGTTGATCAGTTTCTCATGGTGCTTTGATTGCCTTTTATCTTTTGCTTGGCTTGTAATGGCAGATGATTTCTCTGGACATCCTTGAGTATATAAGAAACTACATTGCAAGTGATTGTCCACAACAGAAATGAGTTTCTAGACTGTTAATGTATCTATATGCATAGAGTGTATGTATTTTTCTTATTTTGGTGTATATGTATTCAATTTAATGAATCTTTGGGCAAACACAAAGACTTTGATGTATTTCTGAATATTATACTGGTCTCCTGTCCCTTGGATATCTTTTTGGATGCTGAACTGGCAGTTGAGTTGCCCACTTTCCATAGATGGGGTTACTTTTTCTTAGAGAACCGAGGACATAAACTCCCAAACTAACAAGAAACTTTCCAGTACAAATACACCTATCAATATATCTATGACATTACTTAAAATGAACCAATTTGATTGCCACTTAATGCTTTTGAGATGTGATATAAACAGAAGGTGAGGAACATGCTTGGTTGATATTGTTTGAGTGCAAGTGACAAATCCAGTTTAGATACGATCACTTCTGGTAGAGGGCAGCCAAGACACTCTTGTTTGAGGAACCTAGGTTTGGACTTTGGGAGTATTGTGGTAAGCTTCTCTGAGTAGCAGTATTTTGTTTTCAAAGAGAAATTAATAATCTGGTAAAGCAAAGAAAAAATTCCTAGGAGTAGGGGCAGACCTTTTGGTGGACATTAGCACATGTAATAATAGATGAAAGGAATAATCCATGGGTGGAGTGGTCTCTGTGAAGATCAGAAAAAATATAAGGGTGAGCCGTGTTATTTAGGATTTAATGGTCAGGTTTTTTTGAATAAAATCTCTGGAGACATGGGGACCTAGTGCAGTGGATAGAACCATCAGATGACGAGTGTCCATTGAGTTGGATAAGTTGGAAGATTTATTCAAAATGGACTAAAGATTGTAAAGGCAGGTGAGTGGAAGGCCAATTAATTAATTGGGTTTATAAAGTAACTAAAGCTGGGCATGATGACAGTACAAATGAATCCCTTTGTTGTTTAGTAGGGGAAGAATCCCGAGATGTTCTGGAAGTGGACGCTCAAGGTTTAATGAGGGATTACTACACTTCAGGACATCAATAAATACCTAAATTTAGATATAGTAAAAATATCACCATGTATATTCCAATACAAAATTAAACGTTTGATTGGAATATAAAGGTGAATTTTAGGAAGACTTTAAATATGTATATAAAAAGTTCTAATTATGCAAAAAGACTTACTGGAACAGGCCGGGACCTAACCACAGAAGATGTTTTTATTACAGAAAAAAAGAAAAACAGGAAAGGAAAACAGGCTAAAAATACTTGGCGTCTAATAATTGTTTGACTTGAACAGGGATTTAAAAAACAAGTTACTGTGAGCCTAGAATATCTTTAAATAAACCTCAACGTATTTAGGATATTAAAAGCAAGAGTCTGGCTAAAGATCACTTGAAATGTTACGGTGCTTCCAAGTTCTCTATTTAGACATTAAAGGGAGATTGAGACCTCAGTACTGTTTAGCTTCTTTTTTTTCACCTGGTTTGGGAACTGAACCTGTATCTCTACCATCTTGGTAAAAAAAGAACAATGATTTATCCTGAGCTAAAACTTGCTGATTGGGTCCATTATCCATCCAAAGGTTTCACTAAAAGTGTCCTATGGATCCTATTTAGGAATCCTTTAACAACCAACCAAGGTTGGACAGAAACACCTATTATGAATAAAAGGTGTTTTTGTACAACCTTGGTTGGTTGTTCAAGGATTCCTAAATAGGATCCATAGGACAATTTTTTTGTACGCATCTAAATAATAACACCCAGGCCTAATAAACAAACTAAGATCATTTTTTGAGCATCAAGGGTTTCACTATATTCATTTTTCAATTTCAATTTCTGGGCAAACAATGTTAATTGGTCTCTTTCAACTGAGAATGGTTCACTTTCAGATTATTATTAACAGGTGCAAAATTATATCTAAGCTGACCAAATTTACAGCCAGACTAAATGTGCAAGATGACAAAAGCAGAGCATAGGAAATGTAAGATTTAATCTAAAAAATGCATTTTACATACTTCATAAACTATGGCTTCCATGACTCTCATAGGCACATATCAGAGTAAAGTTAAATCATAAATCAGTTCGAGCTACACACCTTAATCTAACCTCTGAGAAATGCCTTCAGAGGGCTGGTAATGTACCTAATATATCATGTCACCAGTGTCTATCCCATTGATATTTTGAAAATGGCGAGATCCGACCTTGGTAGTGCTCAGATTTTTGCAAAAAGTCTCCAAGTACCTTCAAGCACCAGTAAAGGCCTCGGAGAAGCCTGGATTGCTGCTGGAAGAGCCACTACTGGAAGAGCAGAGGAATAAAGTGGCTAACATAGAAAACATTATCATAGTCAGAAATGTTGAGTTCTAAAACCTATAATAGGCTAGTATGATATGCATACATCTGTGAAGATATAAACTGCAATGGTAACCCTTTATTACACGAGAGACTAATAGAAAAGGAGTAGAGTTGTAAGACTGAGGTATGGAGGCACTGAGAATTCTCGTAAAATGTGCAGCAATTTTGAAAATCTCACAGAGTTAGCCGAGACTTAAGATATATCACTAAACCCAGCACTTATATGTACTCGCAAGCTATTTGTCCTAGGAGCGAAAACTCTGATGTTAGTGGACTAATGGAATGGAGTCCTATATTGGGTCTTTAAATAAAATTTATAAAACAATTGTGCAAAATCTAATTAAAAACATAAACTTTCCTCCCAAAAATACCAAACCGATATTAGACATTACTAAACATCAATATCAAACATGCCCTATATTAACCAATACAAAACTTTATAAGTAACAATACATAATTTGTACGTATTATGGAGAAAATCCCAAATGCACATTTTGGAATTTACAAGCACAGTCTTCATCGTAAGATAAAAATAACCAATGCATAAATATTCCATATATCCAAGAGAATTTAAAAATAATAAGAGATAAAACCAATCACTAATGATTCTGCATTAAAAGTGGCTTTTATAAATTTCCATAAAAAATTATAAAGATAAGTCACTTGAGCACACGCACGTCAAGTGTTCCCATACACATTGGTTACATTTAAATAAAATGAATATGGTAGAGATATGAAAATTAGGTTTTTATTGTATAAAACTTTGTCTCGGTGAACATCGAAGGCTGCACGATAGTCTTTTTATTAAAATGCCATTACTCAGCATCCTTAGCTTTAGTGAAAACATGGTATCCTCCATTTGTGGGAGTTATAGTAATTTATTTCCATTGAAACAGAATTTATCCCTGAATTATATTAAAGTATTCTATTACTCTAAAAATAATTGAATTACTTATTTTCAACATACTACATGGTATATTGCAAATTTTTTGTTTCATAAGGAGAATTTTTAATAAAGGTTAATACCAAATTTTTTACCATGGACTCTCTCCAGTCCTGACTTATCCAATGGTTAGTAAAAGCTATCCACCATATTTGTTCAAGAAGAAAAACTTGGGATCTCATAGGCAAAATAGTCTTATTGAATTATATGACGTTTTTAAACATATTACATTTTATATTGATATTTGTTTGTTGATCTCATTCAGTTCAGGTGGTCGGATTATTTTAAATATGTGAGATTCATTTGCATATTTATGTTGACATTTTATCTATGATGACTTTAGATATGAAATTGTTGAAATATGTCATTTTTACCTTGTGTTGTAATGGCTTTTGACATGAACTTTACATTATGTGTTGAGCTGATACATTAAATTAAAAAATTAATTAAAAATTAAGCATAGGTTGTTACGGTAATATGCAGAACGTGGTCTGAATCCAGATCTATGGCCCATTTATTCCAGATCTTCACAACTCATTATATTTAGTATTTTTTCCTCCCCAAACCTTCCATATTAAAGTAACAAATGTATTTAAAAACAATTAAATTAGGAATTATACATGAACCCGGAGTGCTGCAAATGATAAACACATTTCGCAGCCTCCTACCGCCTTTTGGCCCGTATTCAATTGTCCCGTAAATGAGCCTGTAAATGTTACTGATATTCAGTTGGCTACTCGCATTCCATTTGCGGGTTACAGGCTCAAAATCCCTGCGGTTGTCAAAAACGTAACTCCGTCCTATCTCCTCCTTTGTTTCAAGCCAGTAAATGTTACATGTGCTAAAGACGCAAAATCCATATTTAATTGCAACAAACCCGTAAATGGCAAATGTATCAAAAAATTCTATGAGTACTAGATTGGAACCACAAGTGGGTTAAAAACCTATTTGTAGCACTGTAAAAGCAAATAAACACACACTACTGTACTTACAAATACTAGGAAAGTAATAAAAGACATTATAATTAGTTGCACAACAGTCTCAAGCTCGCATATCAGCAATAATTTTTTTTTTTTTTTACGTTTTTTTTTCTGTGTTGTATTGATCCTGGGAATCAAGCAGTTAATACATATCATGGAACCCACATGGACTAGAACAGTAGATTTATTTATTTTTATTGATTTCTACATTTCTGGATTGCAAGTTCAATTGCAAATCAGGATTTCTAAACTCTATTTGTAGTTTAAACTCCATGTTTTCCTGATGTCATGATGACGGTCTCATTTACTGGTGGCTCTGTCTAAATTGTAATTTACAGACTTGCTTAATTGATCATGATCACGCCCTGAAATGCTACGTACAGTTTTTTTACAGCCTGTAATTGTGGACTTGAGTCAATTAAATACATCCGTAACTAAACAAATTTCTAACCCGCAGACATACCGGCTGTATGAAGGTAAATACTGGCTTGGAATTAAATAGGGGCCATATTTATCAAGCTTAAGCAACAGTTGTAAAATCATAACGTAATCACTTTTTCTTTTTTTTTCTTTTATATTTTGCAGTGATCCGAGCTAAGATATCTAGTGAAAAGGTGATTTCTTCTATGAGTTCTGACCCACTGAACACTGTTAAGATGATCCAGTATGAAATCAAGCTAATCAAGGTACAACAATAAATTACGTTTTGAAAAAAAAAAGTCAGTTACTAAAATTTGGTTCATATATTCTTTACAAAGCCATAAAAAAGATGTAAATACTATTAAAAATAATTAATAATATAAATAATCTGGTACTTTTCAAAAATCCCAAAATCAAAATGTGCAAATTGATTGCAAATGTCAGTTTATTAGAGGGAAGTTCTGGAGGCTATTTTATAAATGTATTTTTTTTTATACGGTTTTATCATATTGTACACATTGTAGTACTCATCAAAAAGTATAGAACAAGTCTGGGCACATGCAAATAATATGTACATTTTATTGGCACCAATGCGGGTCAATCTTCCCAATCATCAATTATATAAAAAGTTTCTTCAATTAAATCTCGCTCTCTCATATTCCATATTTTCTCAAAACCAAATAATAACCAAACAAGAATATTATTTAAAAAAATAATAATTTGAGTGAGTGTTTTCCATGGAAAATGTTTTGAAAGGACGATACAAAATGCGTGAGATTGCGTACTTTAAACCTAATGTTATCTCAGATCCTCAGTAGATAAATCTGTTTCTACTTTCTATGGTACGTAGAATAATAATAATTGTAAAATAAATTACTGTAAGAGTGAAACTAATATGATTGCAGCTTCTATTACTAATGTTTATTCTCCTATATTGTTTTAGATGTTTAAAGGATTTGAGAAAATAAAGGACATTCAGTTTGTTTATACACCCCTCGACTCTTCTCTGTGCGGAGTGAAATTGGAAGCAAATAACAAGAAGCAATATCTTCTTACCGGTAAAAAAAAATAAACAAACAAACAAATATAATGCATATATATTTGTATATTTATTATATTATCATATATATTGTTTTATGTCTATTTTTATATGTCCGCATATTCTGAGGATTATGTAAAGCTTTATAGAGATATTTGGTTGGAATTAATGAGATTGGGTGAGCAATAATAGATCAGCTCCATCTGTTATATGTGCTGCGATGGCCTGGCATGTGACAGCTGAGCATATGACTGCGCTGTTTTGCAAACTTCGATTGCTTTTATAATTAGGTACTAGCTAACTGTAATGTGTTTGCAATTTTGTAAAGCTCTTTGGATAAAAGCGCTTAATAAATTTAAGTAAACAAATACATAAAATAGAAGATCTTCACCTACTAACCATCCCACTATCCAGTAGTCGATTCCTATTGAGCATGCTCTGTTATTGGCACAGAATCAACTTAATATAAATATTATTTTACTTATTTATTTCAAGAAATGCTAAATTAGGTTGTTAATATCTTTACTACAGTGTAGCGCTTGTTACACACTGTGTGATTCCCATTTTAATAGACGCTGGCACATTTTCTTTGGACAGTGGAGACAATCAGCTTTGAACGTGCCCATGATGAGAATCACTTTATAATAACAGATACTTCCCAGGATGCTTCCACAGAAAAGGGGGGCAAAACAAAGAATAAAAACAAGTACAATACAATCAAACAACAATTTATTATCTGTAAGATGTGCTCAATGAAAAAAGTAAATAGTTAGATTGTGTATATAACATCCTTTTATCGGCATCAGGGGTGTAGGAACTGGAGGGATGGGGGACAAATCCCCCCAGATTAAATGAATAGGGGACACAAAAAATAGCAAAATTAAACTTAATAATGCATTACCAAAGCTATGGGGCAGTATGTCTCTCCCATGAAAGCATTGACCCAAAATGTATTTATATATATATATATATATATATATATATATATATATATATATATATATATATATATATATATATATATATATATATATAAATATACAGTAAACTCCCGGCTATCCGGCACCCACGGGGACTCCCTATCGCCTGATAACTGTAGTTGCCGGTTAAACCAGCCAAACCCCCTCAAAATGTCTTTAAAAAGGCATTAGCACCTAAACTGGGCCGTATAGGTCCCCAAAAAACAATTAGAAAAAAAGTTAGCATTTTTTTTTGGCAGTCTCGAACTGCCGGATAGTGCCAGATACTGCCGGTTATGTCGGTTTAGCAGGAATTTTTTGAAAATGGGGAATTGATGCTGATGACGGTTGCTTGAGAGTCCTGGTTAGTTGAGTGCGGGATAACCGAGGTTTTATATATATATATATATATATATATATATATATATGTATATATATATATATATATATATATATATATATATACTTTTTACTTTAAATTCTTAATGCCCCAGCCCCCTTATTAAACAAAGTAATTAAAAAAAAAAAGGTTTTGAGGGGCAAGGGGCTACCCAGAGCAGGCAGTAGATCGACCCCTGCTTCCTGTCCATTGAGTAAAGTTGAATTATACCCCCAGATCAGAGAAAACAATGTTCAATAATTTTTAACCAAATAAAGTGATCTATTACAATAAATTAAAAGAAAAATGGCAAATTAAAATGAATTAAAACATAGAAAACCCTCCTGCAGTGAGGCTCTCATCCCCTTCTGGTCTCAGGTTCAGTCCCTTAGGCAAGCCCCACAGCTTCCTTTTACAGTTCTAAGGAACTTCTGGAGATTCCACTCTACTCTGATTATTAAGAAAACATTTCAGGAAGATTTTTTCTCTTTTTCTCTCCATGATTTAATCAGAACAGGCTGAGTATTCCACTGAAAATTAGTGATATTAAATTCTAATTTTATGAACCAAAATGAGGTGGACCTACAAGGACCTTTTGTATGCAATTTCATTTCACTATAAAAATGCTAATATTGAAAGTGTTTGCAACATATTAAAATATGATAATTAAGTGTTTAATTTTTTATTATTTTTTAACATTGCTTTATTTTTTGTGGTGTTTTTAAGGTCAGATTTCTGCGGATAACAAAGTTTACATCCAGTTGTGTAATTTGATTGAACCGTGGGATGATTTGTCATTTTCACAAAAGAAGAGTCTGAACCAGAGATTTCAGATGGGATGTGAATGTAAAGTAAGTTAAAGAAAATCATATTAAGAAACCCCCCCCACACCAACACACACCCAAAAGAAAATCAAGGACATAGAGTTTTATCATTGATCGTGCAAGCCAGGTAGCCTGGCTCTGAGGCATCAAAGGCAGGGGTGGGGGGAAGAGAATGGGGCGTCATAACAATCATTTTTGAGATACTATAATGGATAAGTAAGTATTTTGTATGGTAGATTGATATTGAGTTTCGCATGAAGGGTGGATTTCACCAACAGTTTGGATACATGAATAGGAGAAGGTGATGGGATCCAGTTTACTGAGAAATGTGGAAGTAAAGAGGGGGAGTATTTGAAAATAACACTTGAGATTTTTTGATGAGTGGGTAATATCATGGAGGAGTTTATAGTGAGGTTTGGAGCTTCAACTCAATTCAAAAGGAAAGTATAAAATATAAGTATTTATGATTAGGAATCAAAAGGTAGAAAGCATAATCTAACGCATTTCTATTTTTACTGCTTAGATTACTACATGTTACACCGTACCCTGTTCTGTCCATGCCCAAAATGAGTGTCTCTGGACCGACTGGTTGATTGAAAGAAAACTTTACGGACAGCAAGCAAAGCATTATGCGTGTATCAAGAGAAGTGATGGGTCTTGTAGTTGGTACAGAGGTGGACCTCATACAGAGAAGGAACCAATTGACAACAGCGAACCTTAGAAATTATTTGTTGCTGAGTGGTTGACTCGATCAATTTTGTGCCAAACGCTTGAAGTTTATGGCTATTAAGTGGACGTTCTCAATGAAATTACTAGATGAAACAATAGATTGAATTTTACAGACATTGTCTTGACTTTATGGATTTGGTGAAAAGGTATAACAAAATGATAACCTTATCATAAGTCATTTTCATACTGTATCCTTTAGAGAATATTTTGTGGGATCTTCAATGTTTCATGTTTATGAAAAAAAGAACAGTTTGTTCTTGGATTCCCTTGAAATATTTTTAAGACATTACATTGTTGAAGTTGCATGTGTTTTATATAAATTCAGCTATAAATGTATATATACAATATTTACATTTTCTCTAATCGATTGGGAAAATAAACGTTGGGTGTTAGGTATCATGGCACCATGATCAATTTATATCTGAATTACACCGTTTCTTTTAAATATCTTTTTTAGGTTAATTGTAAATGGAAACTGTTTAAAGGAGAAGTTGTATAACTCAGATGTACACAACCTTTAAAACGCCATGGATTTAGTGAAGTGAAAACACTTTGGTATATATTTTAATACAATATATAATTATTGGTCTCTAAAATGTTTATGCAAATGTAGGTCCCTATAACTAACCAGTTTTGCATAAGACACTTTGGGGCAGTTGTCTATTTAGATATGGCTCAGACTCGGAGAGTGAAGGTCACAGCCCATTATGTAGGATCTGCTCTGTATTTACTAGGACTTCCTAATATCATGTGAGTAATGTGATAGAAATAGGAAATTAGGGACAAAAAGACTGAAGTGAAGGTGTATGTGCTAGGGCAGGGTTCCCAATAGGCCACCAAGGCCATGGTCTGTGTAGCAAAGGGTTTCAACCTTGTCATACATTCCCTTCCATGTTTTTTGTCCTTATTTCCTTGTAATTGCTCAACAAATGTTTGTTCTCTTTTACTTCTTTCTGTTTTTGAACAATCTTAGTCCTTTTCACCCATTCTTCATTCCTTCCCATGCGTTGTACTCACACTGTCTCCCTTTACCCTCTTTATCTCTCTTCCCCTCTGCAATGTTCACACTTTTCTACTTTTCCCACTTGCTCTGTTCTCGATGCCCCTTGTACACTTCCCCCCTCTCTCCTCCACTCATTATCCTTTCTTTCATCTTCTTCTGTTTTTCTTTTTGTCCTTCTCGCTCAGTCACTCATCTTCCATCACACCATCCATAGGTACTCTTGCTTAAGAAGCACAACTCTATTTGGAAATCTGACCCTGATTGAGGGGTCTCTGGTAGTTTTTTTTACATACAATATGGCTACAACATATTCTTAACATGAACAAGCAGCCAACAGGTATTGGTGAAAAAAATAAGTAATTGAGAAATTGCGTAGGTGCCCATTTTTTCCTAAAAAATGGGCAACTCATTTTAATTTGGACCAATATTCACTATTGACTATGACTTATATGTGAGAAATAATTTACTAAATTGTGTTGCTGTGTAAAACAGCAAAAAAAATCTAATTAACGGAAATCAGACCAGAATCCGTTGGACGATATAAACGAATTCCCTCTTCCGTCCATTTTAAACAACTAAGAATCAATCCATCCATTTTTAAAACATAATATAATTAAATATCAATGGATAATAAAATAAATTATATCATATATAAAAATTTATAGTAACTTTTCAATTATTTGCAATTTATTTTCTTTAAAATAGATACCATATGTTTTGTTTAATGACCAACAGCCTTATTAAATTGTGATTCGGTAAATTTAAAAGGGCTCTATATAAGCACACAGCATATTTTTTTTACAGAAGTTGTTAGTTAGTGAAGACCTTGCTTTTGGATAGAAGATCACTAACTAAAAATTCTGTAAAAAAAATATGCTCTGTGCTTATATAGAGCCCTTTTAAATTTACTGAATCGCAATTTAATAAGGCTGCAAATGTATGCTTTTCAATTTGCTAAACAATGATTGATTATGTAATTGAGTATTCTAATTATATTCTTCTTTTTAAGAACAAGAGCTTAAACAATAAAGTTTACTGGGCACAGGAAGTTTTATATATATATATATATATATATATATATATATATATATATACATACATACATACAGTTGTGCTCAAAAGTTTTCATAAAATGTGAAATTTTTGCATTTATTTAAAAAATATGACTAATCGTGCAAAAAAAATAAAAAAAAATATTTTATTGAAGGATAGTGATCATATGAAGCCATTTATTATCACATAGTTGTTTGGCTCCTTTTTATATTATAATGATGACAGAAATCACCCAAATGGCCCTGATCAAAAGTTTATATACCCTTGAATGTTTGGCCTTGTTACAGACACAAAAGGTGACACACCAAGGATAAAATGTCAATTAAAGGTTAATTTCCCACACCTGTGGCTTTTTAAATTGCAATTAGTGTCTGTGTATAAATGTGGATGCACTGAGCAGGCTAAATACTGAGCCATGTGGAGCAGAAAAGAACTGTCAAAAGACCTGCGTTAAAAGGTAGTGGAACATCATAAAGATGGGAAAGGATATAAAAAGATATCCAAAGCCTTGAATTGCCAGTCAGTACTGTTCAATCACTTATTAAGAAGTGGAAAATGTGGGGATCTCTTGATAGCAAGCCAAGGTCAGGTAGACGAAGAAAGATTTCAGCCACAACTGCCAGAAGAATTGTTTGGAAGAAAAACCCCACAGGTAACCTCAGGAGAAATACAGGCTGCTCTTGAAAAAGACGGTGTGGTTGTTTCAATGAGCACAATACGCTGATACTTGAACAAAAATGAGCTGCATGGTCGAGTTGCCAGAAAGAAGCCTTTACTGCACCAATGCCACACGCCTCACACTGTAATTTGGAGTGATGAGACCAAAAAAGAGCTTTATGGTCACATCCATAAGCTCTACGTTTGGAGAGGGGTCAACAAGGCCTATACTGTGAAGCATGGTGGTGGCCCACTGATTTTTTTTGGGGGGGGGAGCTCTAAAGGCACAGGGAATCTTGTGAAAATTGATGGCAAGATGAATGCAGCATGTTATCATAAAATACTGGCAGACAATTTGCATTCTTCTGCATGAAGGCTGCGCATGGGACACTCTTGGACTTTCCAGTATGACAATGACCCTAAGCACAAGGCCAAGTTGACTCTCCAGTAGTTATAGCGTAAAAAAGGTGTAGGTTGTGGAGTGGCCATCACAATCTCCTGACCTTAATATCATCGAGCCACTCTGGGGAGATCTCAAACGTGCGGTTCATGCAAGACGACCAAAGACTTTGCATGACCTGGAGGCATTTTGCCAAGATGAATGGGCAGCTATACCACCTGCAAGAATTAGGGTCCTCACAGACAACTATCACAAAAGACTGCACGCTGTCATTGATGCTAAAGGGGGCGATACATAGTATTAAGAACTATGGGTATGCAAACTTTTGATCAGGGTTATTTGGGTGATTTCTGTTATCATTATGATTTAAAAAGGAGCCAAACAACTATGTGATAATAAATGGCTTCATATGATCACTATCCTTCAATAAGAGACAATTTTTTTTTTTTTTTGCATGATAAGTCATATTTTCAAAATAAATGCCAAAATGTCACAATTTCTGCCAGGGTATGCAAACTTTTGAGCACAACTTTTTTCTATATATAAATATTAAACCATTATATAGCAATAAATAGGACACTATCTTCCAATAGGCCCTATCAATATTTTATATATTCAGAAAAATCCCAGTTTATTGCATTTATAAGTATTATTATGTTTATTAAGGATTGAAAAGCATCAAGAAACATTTTATATTATCTTGAAACATAAAAACAAAGATTTAACAGCAAATAAGAACCAACAAAATTCTTTTCACAATTTGAAGAGCACTGCAGAACATAAATTCACTATTTCATAAATGACACAGAGTACATTATGCCAATTATTCTACTATTTTCTCATGATACCCGCACTGGCACACTGATAAAAGCTTAGGTAAAACAACCATGAATTACACCCTGTAGCTGCTGAGAGTCACAGAGAAAGTCCAGTTATGAACAATGGTGATCTCTACCACAGTATGGCATCAAATATTATTTAATTATAAGACTGTATTGATTTATTTTACCTATTAAAAACACTCGGCCCATTATCAAGTGTAGTTGTTCAAAAAAAGGCACGGTGTATATATACTTTAACTCCCCCTTTTCACTTTTTTTATGAGCTATTTTATATACTTTTTTTTTATTTATCTTTATTTAACATCATGTTTTATTATTAACAGTATTTAGCGGACTGTACACTACTTTTTTTCTTAATACCAGCCATTTTTTTTTCATTATTTGGCTGACCCAATATGTGTCTAATAGGATGTTCTCTTTTCGTATTGTTGTCTGCTGTAATAGACCTGAACATATGTGTATTTTGGAACAAGCTTCATCCAAGTATATCGATATTTGACATTTCTTTCTATTTTAACTGTTTTGCTACGAAAAACTTAAAGTAAGTAACAAAAAGCCATTAGAAAAATGTCAACATTAGTCAAAATATGTAATGCAAAATTTAGTACATATAATGATTTTAATGGAATAATGGTGATGCATTTTTTTCCATAATGTATTATAAGGCAGTAATGTAGAGAATGTAACTTTTTATAAGTCTTGTGGTACTTTTGAATATGCATTCATTTTCCTTTTAAATATATTGTTATATACTGAAATGTTAGTTTAACCCATCTTTCTATTTTACATTGGTGCATATCCTTTTCACTTGTGAAATACTCTTGATTTGTTGTTTTAGTGTATTTATGTACTCTATTAAATACAAATACAATTAAACCATTTGGGAAGTATGAATCTGTATATATATAGCAGCAGAATTTCTCAAAATTATACCAATAATGGGATGTGATTGAATATAAAAATAGTTCCCAGACGACAATGGGATTGGTGATGCAAGGAGCTCTATCTATCTATCTATCTATCTATCTATCTATCTATATCCATCTATCATTTTGTTTTATTTATTTAAGGCTATCAATACACCTAGCACTTGTAAGCTATGAGATCAAATATATTTTTCATCACAATCTGAGAAAATATTTTTTAGCATTTCTAATCTGCATAAAAATACATGACGGTCTTGGTGGGTCACCTAAATATTGCTGAAGTCATTGGCAGACAACTAATGATGTTTCTGCATGCACCACTTAGCTATTTTAGACTATTATAGTAATACCTCCAAATTACTATTTATGCTTTTTATTTATTTTTTGTCTATTGTGAACATAGATTTCATAGTAGCTAAGAACCAAATGGCTCATCTAGTCTTCCTATTCTTTCTACTTAAACCACTTGCCTTAAATAACGGTCAGGATGTCCTTATGTTTATCTCATCTGTATTTAAATTGTGTTAGACCCTAGGACTTCCAACTTAAAGACTGTTCCATGTGTCTACCATCTTTCTATAAATTGGTGTTTCCACACATTATCTGTAAATCTTCCACTTTCCACCTTCAGGTTAGAACCTCTTGATCCTTAATTACAATTCTCTCTGGAAGATAATTATAACCTGAATTTTTATTAAAGTAGTGTTATATTTCAAGGTTTCTATCATATCTCTTCCTTCCGTCCTGGACCACTTAAACGTTGAACAGAATCATGGCGGTTCATTTGAATTCTTGTCAGGATCTTTGCAGACCATCTAATTGTTTTTCTGCTTGTTTCTTAAGAATTATAACACGCTAAAAGAATATAACCTGTGTGCTTTTAAACCATGATACTTAGAGCCCTATTAAATTGCTATGATTTTAGAAATCGTAGCCCGTAAAGGAGCCCACAAAGGTTATGGCAAATAAATTGGCCTCTTTCAGCTAACGGCAAGCGATCTGTGGGTTACAGGCGGAAAAACCCTATGGGCCATCAAAATCTGGACTCCGTCCCAGCTAAGCCCATAAGTGTTACAATCGCAAATCGCTATTAAATTGCTACGAGTCCCCAATGACGCACTAGTGTTCAAACCCGTAAATGGCAAATGGAGCCAAAAATCCTATGCAAGGGGGTTAAACTCCTGTCCGTAGCACTGTAAAAGCAAATATAAACACAATACTGTATTTTAAATTAAAGGGATATTGATGTAAGGTATTAATATTAATAGCACAATATTCTCAAGCCCGCAAATCAGCAATAACAAATGTATTTCATATTTAAGTTCTGTGTTATATCGATCCCGGCAATTAATGTGTTCATACATATAATACAACTCGCATGGACTAGAATATCATATTTATTGATTATTTCACATTGCATTATTTCTGGAATGCAGGTCCGATCGCAACTCGGACTTCAAACCTGTAAGTGATTGAAATCTAACCTCCATTTTTTTAGTGATGTAATGATGGTGATCTCTTTTACTATTGGCTCGTCAGGTGGCTGATTGATCATGTTCAGAGCTGCAAGCATGGTTTACGATTTGGATTACCGCCACGTATCTTGCAGGCTTGTCTAATCGCTCTGTAACGTCGCCAAATTTCAAGACTTTGCGGCTGTACCACGGCTGCTGCGGGCTTTGAATTTAATGGGGCCACTAGTATTTTAGGCACATTTGTACTGCTTGTTCCTAATTGTATTTCAGGATTTTGACATCCCAGTTGTAACATGGCCCACCTCAAGGACCACTGGCAGTCAACGAACCATTGTTATGGGACTTTGGCTCTACGCCATACATGATAATGTCATAAAGTCAGACTTGCTCCATTTTAGTTTCCCTCCACAGAATTATTTATGATCTGACAATATCCTTTTGAGATGTGATCTCCATAACTGGACACAGTCTTCCTCTATGGTAATTGTACAACAAATATATATGTCATATGTCATATCCTATTTACTTGTTGGGTTCCAGTGTTTTAACAGACACATGCAGTTTTCTTGATGAAGTCCACTAATAACTACTTAATAATAATGAGTATTATTGAGAACACATGGATAAATAGATAGTGGACTTACCATTTCCTTGTGGTTTGGGTAATATGTCTGCTCAATTAAAGGGAATTTTTCTTGTCCCATCAGTTTATAGGTACATATAAGTTGGGCAAACTGTAAAGGAAACATAGTTATATAGTTACATATTAATTGAGGTTGACAGTACGTTCACCAAGTTCAACTTTTTTAGATCTACTCTGATCCTTGTAATATCTGGATTCATTGCTAACTGATCTAGAGGAAGGCAAACGAAAAAAAAAAAACTGAAACATACGGGGAGAATAAAATCCTGATAACTGGAGAATGAAGGGTGGGGTTTTAGCTGTTAGTAGAGGGAGGGTGTGGGAGGTGAGAAGAGGGAGAATTGACATGGATTTGTTGGATCTCACTGGATTTGACACCTCCAACTTCTCCACACATGCCAAAAGGAGACAGCTTGCATCAATAAATGTAAGTCCTGCTCTAAATGCCAAACCAGGGTCTAGCCAAGACAACAACTTCCATTTTAGCTTTATGACTTTGCTGGGACTTAGACTCATAGTTTCAAACATATTGTCATTGTACATATTAACCCAAGAGCATTTCTTACAGAACACAACCACAGCAATTGATGATGCATTATGGGTGTAATGACAAATAAATGGCACCTTTCTTGTTTATCATGCAAGTTCTTAAGAGTGATTAAGTGATAAATTATATCATTAACGGACGCCATCGGCTCCTGTCCATGTATAATGTGCTCAATAAAAACCAAAGGCAAATAACCAGTTAGGACGAGCCTGAGTTTATTTTCCATTAGAGCTCACATTGCTTTGAAGGTTATTTCAGGAGACTTAGAAATACTATGATTTAAAGAGAAACTGAAATAGATTTTCTCCCAAAGAAGTACTGAGAGTAAATTACACAAACATTAATTTTCGGGGGAAAAAAAGCAAATAGATTTGAAGATGGTCTAAACAGAATTGTTGAGGAATGGCTCAACCTTTCCATGCCAAGAAGAATAAAATAAAACAGTAGTGTAGAACCTGTGGAATAAAAAAAAAAAAAAAAACTAACAAAAAATAAAACAAAAGTAAATGTTCCAAAACCGAAACATAACTTCCACGTCTGGATGCTTAAGTTTTGTTGTATTCATATACTTGAGTTTGGTGTGGGCTTTGGGAATCGAGCCGCCTTCAACTCGTTGTCAGTGCACACTTTTTTTTGGGCTGCAGTAAGTTCCATAGATTATGGCATGTATTTTTTGATGTATTTGGTAATAAATGTATTTACTTGTAATAAAATTGTACTAAAGGAATTCTATCAATTTAATAGAGCTGACTACATTCGTAAATGAGAGCTACTAAGTGTAAAGGGACACTGAAGTCACCAAATGTCCTCTGCACCATCAGATAGAGAGTGGGAATGTATGTGGAAAACTGTTTTCCTTTTTGAAATGTGCTGCTAAATTAAATGAGTTATAAGCTTTTGTAGTTTGTGATATTTAAACTGATTCTATCCTCTTCTTCAAAGAATACATACTGAAATGTAATTTTAACATTAACACATTATACAGGCTAAAGAAAAAAGAGATACACTTCTATAACCTTGATATAATGGTTATATTGTCCATTTTCACCCATTGCAAAATGTGTAGATCCACAACGCAGTAGTTTAATCAACTGTCTATGGAATAGCACTTATGGGTTTGAATCTATTCAGTTCTTTTTTTTCAAATAATAACTTTTGGTTTGGGTTTTAGAATAGAACAGAGCACACACAGAACACATGCACACAACACACACAAGCATATATAAAGAGGTCATGATTTCAATCTGAGGTTTAAAAAAAATAAATACATTTGCACTTATTTTTTCAGCAAATTACCCTTTTGTTTTTTTATATAACCTAAAGAACATATTTCTGATTTTTAACCAATAAATATTCTGTATGGGGACTTGAACTAGGGAACCAAAGAGCCACAGACAACAGATTTACTGGCTATGTTACTTGCATAGTTAATATACTAACTGCTTAAATATGAACAAGTAGTCAGCATCAATTTTAAGAGAGAAAACACATTTTCTATATACTTTTATGTGCTGAGTACATATGGTGACTTTGTGAATATCTGAAACTTTCTAGCTGATCTGTAGACTGCTCAGTAAAACCCAAACATCTTCATTGTAATGTACTTACCACCCATGGCTTGTCACAGAAGTTGTAAATGGATTCTAAGGAATTGACGCTAGGGATGCCAGCATACTGCATTCCTATGATAAGGTTGCGGAAATCTTCATTCTCCGCCATGCTAAAGGAATGTTGTCGAATAAGGACAAAATCAGGCCTGAATGACCTAAAAAAAATCAATAAATATAGTATTATTCATAATGGATTAACAATGAAAAAGTCAGTATGGCAGTGAACGTCTGTTTTACAAATTCACATTAATACTTTTAAATCCATTGTTAAAAAACAGACATTATGGTATTTTTGCTGTATCCACAGATTTAAACTGGTATTTATATCATTATGGCTTCCAGTTGGGTGCTCTGCTGTAGATTTTTTTTTAAAGCAAACGAACATTCAGGATTATCATGGATAATTAGAGAGACAGTATTGATCCAGGGAGAAATCCAATCGGCAGTATCTGGGGTCAGGAAGGAATTGAATTTTTTTTTCTTTAAGCTGATTGGCTAAGTCTCGCTTGTTTTTTTTTTTTCTGTTTGCCTTCCTTTGGATTAATTAATAATTAAAAATAAAATTAAAAAAATTAAAATAAATAAATAATTGATTAATAATTAATCCGCATATTGCAGATCAGAGGAGATCTTAAAAGGTTGAACTTGATGGACTTTTTTCAACCTTAAATACTATGTAACTATGTAACATTGTTAACAGCTAACAGCTTCAAATTACTACTGAAAGTCTCTAATGGGTCTCTTTTCTCTGACATTACTCATTACTATTTATCCATAACTCAAAGCCCTCAATGTTCATGGACATTATTGAACTGCACAGAACTTTGTTTACATACTTTAATATTAAATGTACTACCTATACAGGATGCTTAAGACGTGAGCCATGTTAAACAGTAGAGTGAAGTGTTTAATGTTAAATTGCTGTAAAAATACCTGTTCGAAATTCTCTATTAATAGATTCATGGAAGAAAGCATGCAAAACCCAAATTATATTGTGGGATATATTACCCAGACAATTTAGGGGTAATATGCAAATGACTACCTTACTTAAAGGTAGATAAGTGGAACAGCCTTCCAGTGAATGGATATACACAGTAATTCAATTCAAGCACGTCTGTCATAAGCAAGGCCATTGTGATAATTATTTAAGCCAAACATTTTAGGATAAGTAGAGTGGTCAGACTAGATGGGACTTTTGGTTCTTAGCCGGAGTCAACTTATTACGTTCTGCATTTGACCACACTTTTTGAGGAACACAATAATAATAATGTATTATAGATATTTTATAAGTCCCCTTTAATTCTCTAGGCAGTAAATTTTTATTTGGATGTGCCCTGAATGAAAAGTATATTGGGTACATGATCACTTTTGATATTGACTCTTCCTTCAGGAAGTAGCAGAGACGAACTGGACGGACATGTCCTGTCAAAGTGGTGTCAAGTTAACTGGATTCCCATCAAACACTTCCAATAAACCCTGAAATAATTACAGTACAATCTTACATCGAATACATTGAAAGAAAAAAAATCCTCTCTTGAAGCACTATATGTGACAATGGGCTAAAATAAATACATATTATACTATTATATGCCAATGTGATGTAATATGAGCTTTTTTTTTTTTTTTCTGTATATGGTGGAGTAAATGGTAGGCAAAGAACTATTAAGCTGCTTCAGTTGATAACTTCAATGCGTAGTGCTTGTGATTTCAATACGACTAATGGAAACCACAACAATATAGAAGACCCTACCTGTTAAGAATGCAGTTTTATTATTAAAGTGGTGCTATAGTATGATTAATGTTTTTCAAGGTCATACAGACCTTGGGCAATGAGGCATCAGCAGACCCTAGTGAGGCTTAATGAGAGGGTGGCTTTGTTTGAGAATATCTGGCTGGTTCCAAATTATAAAATTAATTTGTAACTTTTCTCTCTACAACATGATATATACAAGTCATATGTAAATGGGCAGAATTAAAGTGTGACATATTTGTGAACTCTTGGAGTTGTCAATTCTTAGTAATGGGATGGACACACTGACGACAACTTTACCCTTCTTAGTGTTAGTTTAAACTTCACTGACTTCTAGGACTCCCACAGAGTGATGGTTTATCCGTTTATGGAACTGCACCATTTTTCCTGTTTACTCCTATGCATGCCGCCAGCTTTCACATCCCTGTAGCCCTGCATTTTGTGAGGTTAGGCTAAGTTAAGGACATGTCCACAAGGTGCTTCATGCCATGCGTTAGAAGCTGCAAAGAGACATCAGGATGACAGGAATTTCTTTATTTGAGACGGAAAAAATGTAAACCTGAGGAGCAATATGTGGAGACACTGGTTGGGTGAATCCCATCCCTTTGTAGATATGGCCTAAGTGTGGCCTTAGATCCCAAGTCACAGATGTGAAACTGCCAGTCTGTTAGTATCAAGGGGATGGGCCAGCTGGACCGGCCAATGAATGGATCTCACTGGTTCGGTCCTCTCCTCTGTCGGTTTCTGTGTATTGGTGCTAGGGATTCCTTGGAAGGAGGCTGCTTTAGGATCTGAGCATTATGGCAGTTAGTAAATGACTCTGTCTCAAGAAATGAATAGGAAATGGTTTCAATGCATCACGTTTCCTCGCTATGTCTCAAGCACACAGCAGTAAGTAGAGAAGTATTAGGTATCCATAATGTTAAGAAAATGTCCTGCTCCCAAACTGCCTATTGGAACATTTACGCTAGTGGTGGGCAACCCGGCCCTATGAGGACAACCAGCAGTCTGTCTTTTTCTCTCTGCTTATACCATATATTCAGATTCCTTATACTTTAACTTACTGAGGTCTTCTCAGTCTGATTGATTCACAATTTATGTTGAGTTATAAACATAAATAAACATGACACTGGATCAACGAACTGGCATGTCGGGGTCACCGTGACGGAAAATGTATTTAAATTCAAGGGCAACTATTTACAGCTGTATACTTAGTTTAAACCATGTTACTGAACCCATTATTTTAAAAATAAAGAGGACGGTGCGGATAGAAGATGGTCACATAGTTTTAGAGGGAAATGTGATTCAGGGAGGGAAAGCGTGAACTTCTGAGGATTTTCATAGTAAAGGATTCTTAAGGACCACTGAAGTTAGCTAAAAACTTCAACATTAGCAGTTATGCAAGACAGGAGCATAAAAGCATTTTTTAAAAGATCTTATGTTGACTCTTATTGTGTCGTGAGACATCTTAAACTGTTTGTCTGTAGAGTGGGGAGGTCATCCTATGATACCTTGCTGAGTTCTATTTTCAAGGGCCTATTTGAAGAGGATGTTTTAACAGAAGTGAATACAGATCATAATCGATTGTTCCTCCCACACTTCCTCCTTTTAAAAAAAATACAAAATGTCCATTAGCGTCCATTTTTTCAAAAAAGCATTCTACAAATATTACCGTTCACTAGTACTTTATGCTCTGACTAGGTTGAATTAGTAGCCTATTAGGAATGATGAAAACAAAAAAAATAACTAAAATCAAATGCCTTTCATTATACATTGAGAGAATTTTTTTTAACATTTGTCATGGGCTTCCCAATGATGCTGTTAGGACGATTATCCCACAACTTCTTATTATGTTCACTGCAGTTAGAATTAGAACTGAACGACTCCTTGCTTCACATTAGAACAGATAGCAGCTAATTGGTGTTTTATCCATTTTTTGGTATTTTAATCACTACTGTTGGTCAAAGTAATCATTTATCTTTTGAAATCAATGGACATTCACAAAGGTAAATTGTTGAACTGCAGTGAAGTTCTTTGACTTGCTGGGTGTTTGACTTGTTGGCTGTACATTTGTTAAATTATAACCATTTTAGTTGCCATTAACGAAACAAAGCCTGCAGGATAATACAGGGAAGGAAACGTCTCTCCGGAAATACAAATTCCTATCACAACCTCAGATGAAGGTCTATTTCCACTTACCTGACAACTTTTGTTCCATTTCTGAAAGTTTCCAAATCTACAGCATATGTACCATCAGAATGAGCCACCAGGTTTATTTCTGAAAATTCAGCCTAAAAGAAAAGAAATTAGAATCTATCAAATCTAATAATTAAAAGGGACATGACATCACATATCTGTATTGTTTCCATTGAAAAGAGCAAGTTCAGTGACCTCTAAATCAGTCTCTTCAGGTTTTGTTGAAACCTTAATTTGAAGATTGTCTCGTCCTTATAATTTAAAAAATACAAATTCTGCATATTTATATCATTGCCATTGATAATGTTCAATAATCGTATAATTTGGGGAAATAACCTTCATATGCAGATTGGAATTTATACAGCAAAACATGTGTAAATAATACTTTAGGATTTGTAACCTATAATTGATGGGGTAAACTGTCACAACTCAGCACTGAGGGGACCAGGTGCACCCCAAAACCTTTCTGCTTTGAGTTCACAGGACCATTGGGACCATGATGGATTGGAAATCAAAGCGCCCAGCTTGCTTCTCCAGGTATCAGGAACAAGAGGACCAGAATGCAGGAACACAGAAGCTGGTGTAGGTCCCATTAGGATGGGACCTAGCAGGAGTATCAGGGAACCAGCAAGTGATTCAGCCGAATAAAATAAATAAAGCCTTCCCATGTATATACTGTAGTTATGTACAGCCAAACTGAGCATCGGATTTATTGGTTACAGTACATATAATTTATACAAAACATCACCCAATCAAAACCTCTGATGTCATAACCCTGTGTCACCCCCTGCTGGCCAGGAACCTGGCTGAGTGATCCTCTTAATCCTCCCTTTGTTCCCATTAGTCAGAACAATGACGGTTAATCCTATTTTGCCACCCCATTCATAACTGAATATCCATTGATTCCTAGCATTGGTCTTACTGGGCCCCCTCAACTGAGTATCCTTTAACTTGTGACCCCCTTCCCCAGGGAACAACAGTAATATACTTTATTAAAATCCCTTAGGAAAATCCAATATTTTAAGACTAAACATGGGGTACTATTCACATGACAATACGTATATACCAGAACAGATGAATATATATATTACATTTATAACAAGGTATAAAGTTAAACAACATGGCTGTCATAGTTCAAGTATCCAGTTAGGTAAGTTCATTAGTATCCAGTTAGGTAAGATCTTCCTGGAGAAAAGGGAAACATTTGCATAGTTAACCCATGTCAGTCCACGGCTCACCACAGTTCACCAATCTCAAAAGTCTTAGTGCCCCCTGGGTGTCACACCTACCATCTATGGGCCCTATTGTGTGGCCCAATTCATAAATTTGTACACACTTAAAATCACTCTTAATATTGCCACATATTCTATTTTGCTACTTGCATCCAATTACGAGTTCCCAGCCCACAATCACTTTGGGCCAGCCAAAGACACAAATTTGGACTTAGAGCTCCATTGGTTTTAGCACAGCTCGAATATTACCAGCTCTTGGTAATTAAAGTTACACAAAAACGATCTTCTATTAGACCCGTAGCTCTAGCTCGCAAATAATGTCTATAACTAAAAAAAAGATACAAGTTTCTGTCAAAATTATTATGAGTACTAAATAGGACTCAGAAAGGCTTTTTAAAACATTTATTAGAGCTGTAGCAGCAATTAAACACACAATACTGTACTATAAGAGCACAGGAAGGTGTGGAAAGGCATTAGAATTAATTGCACATGGGTGTAGTGCAAATATGCAATAATTTTTTTTTTTTAAATGGTATTTCTGAGTAATATTAATCCTGGGACTCAAGGGGTTAATACATATCATAAAACCCACATGGACTAGAACAGATTATCTAATGCATTTTATAGATTGCTAGATTGTGAGCCCAATCAGCAAATATTACTTATTGGCACTGATTAATTTGTAGCCTCCAATTAGAGATTACGTCTAACTTCCATGTTTTACTGACATCATGATGATGGACTCATTTACTATTGGCTGTGTTAAGAAGTAAATTACGGGCTTGCTTAAATATTGTCAGATCATATGATTATGCACCCTGAAATCAGACTTAAAAAGGCCGGGTTTACAGGTTTAGACTTAAGGAGGTAAATTGCGAGATGTAGTCAACAGAATACATCATAACATCTAGAGAAAAAGAATAGGGGACACAAAAAAATAGCAAAATTAAACTTAGTCATGCATTACCAGATTTGGCTACTTGAGGAGCATCAAAGCTTTCCTATGAAAGCTTTGACCCCTAATTTATCTTATATATATATATATATATATATATATACATACATACATACATATAATATATATATATATAAGTTGGCATATGGACATACATTATATTTGTTTTTTGTTATATTGGGGGGGCAGGGGAATTGAGAATTTAAACAAAAAACAAAAAAAAGTTTTTGAGGAACTCTGCAGCAATTGGGCCCCCCAGGGCAGGGCCAAGGTGCATTGGACCGGGTGCACCAGCGGTAGATCGCCCAGCTCTCTGTCCTAGGAGTAGAGTTGAATTATCCACCCCAGATTATTTGGGGCTCCTACACCCATGACCCGCAGCCAAAATTACGGGTTAGAGGCATTTGTGGGCAGCTAGAATAGGGCTCTACACAGATTTAAAAAACTGCAAAACTCACTGAGCCAATAATCACTGTCAAGTCAACATGTAATCGGAAAACATTGAAGATTAGCATAAACTGAACGCTTGTAAAATATGTAACAAATTACCAACAATAGTAGCGGTGTAAGCCATGAGCATGAAATGTTTTTTAGCTTGTGTATAGAATACTCCACCTTGTCTGTTTACAGCAATTCCTGAGGGATGTAGCTTCTCTTGAGCAGTAGATAAGAGAGGAGGAGAAAGGGGAACCTATTATCTAATTGGAGATTTAGTATTTGACACCTTCCCAGGGGTGTAGGAAGCAGGGGGAACGAGGGCGACATATCCCCCCCTCCCCATTTTCTTCAACATCTCACTCCCCAGTAATCTCTCCCTCACTCCTTGTGCCTTTAGCTGCTGCAATCCACTGAATGCCAGGTCTCACAAGATCACGTGAGATAGTCTTGCGGCATCTTGTGAGACCCGGGTTTAACATGAATTCAGTAGCCCTTGTGCCCAACCAATGTGCCAATATGCCCATCCTGTACCTGTATGCCAAACCTATACTTATGTGCCAATGTGCCCACCTATACTTATGTGCCAATGTGCCCAGCCTGTACCTATGTGCCCAGCCTATACTTATGTGCCCAGCCTATATCTATGTGCCCAGCCTATATCTATATGCCAATGTGCCCGGGCTATACCTATGTGCCTATGTGCCAATGTGCTCATCCTGTGCCTATGTGTCAATGTGCCCAGCCTGTACCTAGGTGCCAAAGTGCCCAGCCTATACCCATGTGCCTATGTGCCAATGTGCCCATCCTGTCCCTATGTGTCAATGTGCTCAGTCTGTACCTATGTGCCAATGTGCCCAGCCTATAAGTATGTGCCTATGTGCCCAGCCTGTACTTATGTGCCAATGTGGCCAGCATATATCTATGTGCCAATGTGCCAATCCTGTGCCTATACCCATGTGCCTAT
Source organism: Discoglossus pictus (assembly GCA_027410445.1). Lineage (NCBI taxonomy): Eukaryota > Metazoa > Chordata > Amphibia > Anura > Alytidae > Discoglossus > Discoglossus pictus. The sequence continues at coordinate 1,091,773 of CM050169.1, forward strand.
GTACCAAACTGCCCAGCCTCTATCTATGTGCTAATTTGCCCAGTCTTTGCCTATGAGCCTATGTGCCAATGTTCCCAGCCTGTACCTATGTGCCAATGTGTCCAGCCTATATCTAAGTGCCTATGTGCCAATGTGCCCAGCCTATATATATGTTCCCATATGTCAATGTGCCCAGCCTGTACCTATGTGCCAATGTGACCAGCCTATACCCATGTGCCTATGTGCCAAAGTGCCCAGGCTGTACCTATGTGCCAATGTGCCAAGCCTATATCTATGTACCTATGTGCCAATGTGCCCATCCTTTGCCTATATGTCAATGTGCCCAGCCTGTACCTAGGTGCCAATGTGCCCAGCCTATACCCATGTGCCAATGTGCCCAGTCTATATCTATGTGCTAATGTGCCAAGTCTTTGCCTATGAGCCTATGTGCCAATGTGCCTAGCCTGTACCTATGTGCCAATGTGCCCAGCCTATATGTATGTGCCAATGTGCAAATCCTGTGCCTATGTGTAAATGTGCCCAGCCTGTACCTAGGTGCCAATGTGCCCAGCATATACACATGTGCCTATGTGCCAATGTGCCCAGCCTGTATCTATGTGCTAATGTGCCCAGTTTTTGCATATGAGCCTATGTGCCAATGTGTCCATCATGTGCCTGTGTCAATGTGCCCAGCCTATACCCATGTGCCTATGTGCCAATGTGCTCAGTCTATATATATGTGCTAATGTGCCTAGTCTTTGCCTATGAGCCTATGTGTCAATGTGCCCAGCCTATATCTATGTGCTAATGTGCCCAGTCTGTACCTATGTGCCAATGTGCTCATCCTGTGCCTATGTGTCAATGTGCCCAGCCTGTACCTAGGTGCCAATGTGCCAAGCCTATACCCATGTGCCTATGTGCCAAAGTGCCCAGCCTATATCTATGTGTTAATGTGCCGAGTCTTTGCCTATGATCCTATGTGACAATGTGCCCAGCCTGTTCCTATGGGCCAATGTCATAACAGAGAGGTCAGACAAATCACGGACCACTGTAGAAGGAACTGGCAACCCACGCCAGTATCTTTGAAAAGAAAACTACAAGATGTGACTGGCGTGCTGTGTCCATATGGTCACCGAGAGCTGGACACAAGTGAAGGACAACAACATTGTTTATATATGTACACACACACATATTATAAAATAATGCATCCTACGCCCTTGCCCTTCCTCTTGTATGTGAGCTGCAAGATAAACTACAAGCATTTCTACAGAAAGCCAAACATCCTCTCCTGCATGACTAAAATATCATGGATTCCTCCAGAAACCAGCAGAGGCATCAGATTTGTTGTCGTTTTGTGAAGTCTCCTTGTCTAAATATGCTCCTTTTCAGGTTCAAACTTTTCATATAAATCCTTTTCTTTTTTATAATTTAGTGATCCTTTTATAAAACTACACAACAGATTCAGCCTCAGGACACTGTAAAACTGTCATAATGATAATTATATTGAAAATAGGAAATTAGATATCTAAATACTGTCAACGTTGTATATATATATATTTTTTTTTACTGGGCTATAATTACTTTGTATCCTGAACCTTTGCTGCTCTCCCATGAGAAGGAGATTGAAGAACCAGATTGGATCTCTGTACTGAACTGGTCCTGCTATCCTAGAAGAAGCGGATAGATGAACTGGATGAGGTCAGCTGGAAGGATTGGTCTCCCTGGTCTTTTCAGGCCCACTGAAGAATAGACCATGATGTCAGGGGCGGAGCTACCAGTGTTGTAGGTGGTGCAATGCACCAGGGCCCTCCTTCGAGGGGGGCCAGCTATGGGAACTGGTCATGGGGGCTGCAGCTATGGGAACGGGTCATGGGGAGGGTTGCTGTTATGGGAAAGGGTATTAGGGAAGAGAGCTAGGGCAATGGGTCTTTAGGAGTGGCACAGTGAGTTGGAACCAAGGTGCCGGGCCAGTAAAAAAATAATACAGCCTCTGTTGGGGGGAGGGACCAGGGCCCTCCATTCTCTAATTCCGCTATTGCATGATGGTAATGCTAATCTTGTGTTCCTGATGCTCCTGCTGATGACCCTGGTACGACCCCGGCACAGAGAACCCCTCTCCTCCATCATGATCCTGAGGGAGAATTCCTGTAGCTGAAGGCAGGAGCTTTTAGGGGGCATCTATATCCACATATCCACATAAAGCCAACTCTATTAGCCAGCATATCAATAAGAGTAAACTTCAATATATTAATTATTGGTTGTATATACACACCTCTCTCATATGGGCAACCTATCCACCATTTATTTAAAGTGACAAAATAAATTCAAAATATGGTTTAATTTAAAACTGTAGGTGGTAACAAGTAATTCATTTCTCTAAGTTTCTGGGTATTATAAATATGCTGTCAATCCACTAATATGTTATTTTTCACATAGAGAACTATAATTCTCTGAATTCTGTAGGAGAAATACCCTCAACATGTCTCCCCTCCTCTAAAGAGTAACGTCAATATATTTACCTTATATATTAAACATATATCTCACCTGTTCAACTCTGATGTCATACTCCCCGTGCACCTTCTTTCCACGAAAACATTTTGTCCTGTAATAAGAAAAAAACTGATTTTAAACCAGGACAAATAAAATATACAAATATAAAGTCAAAATTTTAATTAAAGTAAGAACTCTCATTTATTGACATTTTCACTTCTTAATTAATATGATCCAAATCTTGACATCACATATATAGTTGTCAGCAGGCGGGCTTGCAAAAACCCGTTGGTAACGCAACGGGGAAACTGCGGCCCTTGCAAAGCCCTCGCGATTGCAGCCAGGCAAGGAGCTCCGAAGGCGCTCCTTGCGCTGGTGAAGATGAGCGCCTACGACCCTGCAACACTTTACCATCATACGGGACTACACATGAACACAACACTCAAATACACAATTCACACTGCAAGACCCGTGGCACTTTGAAAAAATGTCACTAAAAAAAATACGGCCCGTACCACTTCCAAAAGGAAACCGCGACTTGCATAAAACAAAATACGAGCCGCAAAAAATACGAACTTAACGGCCAAACCGCGCACACCGAAAAACACGAAAAAAACACTAAATACAAACAGAAATCACATACAAACATCACACACAGCAAGGGGGGACACCCAGGACGTCTGCAAGTCATCTTTCCTGTCAATTTAACTCCATATTCACAGTTTAAACACTCGAAAATCCAATAAGCAAGAGAAAAAATGGCCGCCGAAAAAAACGAAAACGAGGCTACACGACCCCTAAAGCCGCAAAACACCACCAAACACATAGGACTTTTACAAAAGGACGCTAAATCAGCCACACCCGCGTACCACATACACGTTCGCCGCCATTTTACAACACTAACTTACACAATGCCTAGGGACACAGCCACACTAAAGGCTTCCCCTCGCACACGCAGCCTATTTACACTACACACTGCACACATTGCTGACACTTACACCTCAGCTCCACAACACTGCAAATCTACATTGTATGCTGCAGGAACATCAAAACAGATTGTCAGCTCTTCAGCACATTGGTTGCTGCATATATTACTGCCAAATAGGTAAAATATATTCGTTTATCATTTCATTTATTTAGTAATTAATTATCATTAAAACATACATATATACAATACTTTAAAAAACAACACAATACACGCTCGCAATAAACGGCGAAGGCGCTCATTGCCAGCCACGCGATGAGCGCCAAAGGCGCTCACCCAAGGCTCGCAATGAGCGCAAAAAGTACTCACACAACCAAAACACTTAATTTGTGTGCCAGACACCATTCCTTGCTTACTGCCAATTTTTATTATCTATTCAAAACAGAAGGATGAGGGATGGAAGAATAAGGGGGATTTGTTAACAGATTTAGGTCATATTTTAGCACAAGACAGCTGGCAAATGTATCAACTATTTGCCTTAAAAAGGAAATGTAACTGTCATGGCAGCTTCCATGCATTAGTAGTGTCTGCTAAACGTAAGACTTCATGCCCATGGTTTGCCCAGCTGCTAATATTATACGTTTGAGACTTCACAAACATGTGAAGTTTGTGCTAATCCACAGTAGTCCTTTAAAGGAAAGCTATTGGGAAGATCCAATCAATGGACAAAACCAAATGGGCACTGAAGATACTTGTACACACAGTGGTACGTTGATAAAATGGAGTAAAAATGGGCGTACGCAGGTAAAATTGGGGTCATTTGATGTTAAAATATCTCTACTTCCTATGTTTTCTGTGGGAGCCACTTATCAAGCAGGAATAGTCTGTAACTGATAAATGGCTCCTATAGAAAACATAGGCAATGCAGACATTTAACTCAACTTTTTAATCATACTTGCTAACAATGTTAAACATACCCCACTGTGCGTAATGATTGTTACAATATTTTGTTTATGCAAATGACCCTTAGGGGTTTTGTCTCACTGAGGGTGATGGGGGGCTCCAGACGTGGACTCCTTGCTCACTGTGCCTTAGGGAGTTCAGCAACACCCTACTGACGAAGCCCAATAAAGGACGAAACGTACGTCTGGGCTGTTTCTCCTGTTCAGGGTAGAATTGCCTGTTATTTTGGGGCTGGGCCACTCGATTGGGTGGTACCAGACTGATATTTCTCCCTGTGAAGGGCACAAGTGAGATAAAAGAGGCCGCTCTCTGAGTAGGTAACCAGACCTATAGAACAAACCTGCTTAGGTATTGTCCGAGCGCCTCTAATACAATATTTATTGCACCACTTAAGTTACAAATACAGCACATTAATCCACAATACAATTACCGGATGGGTTAGACCTAACTCTACGAGGGAGCTCTATAAGCATCCCGTTACATGACGGGCTCTATTGTCTGTGGGGTATTTGCCATTGCAGACCTTCAGTCTCGTTGATAGCTTAATATACCCTCCCATATTCGAACATTTCTTAATGAGTAAAATAAATACATTTTAATAAACCAAATTCCCTATCAAACCAAATTATTACAATGCAGAAGAATTCCCAGAGAATGCTTTAACCCATCCTTACATGAGCCCTTCAACAGTTAAACCCATAAATGGAAAGATATCAAATTCAGGAACTAATTTATGAGCCTCCAGATTGAATAAAGTAACAAGATCCAACATAGCTCAGAAAATCATCATTTTTGCAAGGACACGCGATTCCAAGTAACCTTGTCTATGCAAATTGGACACAGCTGTATGTAAATTTTTCCATTAGTATGCAAATGAGTTTAAGGCTTCGTACATATTCACAAAACTGGTCTGGTCAGAGCATGGCGCAATGCCATCAATAAATACGCGCACAGCTACAGCCCCCAACACGGGAATTTGTGTAAGCGCTGGCAAACTGGATGTATTTAGATTTTTCTGCATTATTTTGGTGCCCACAAGTAAAATATTTTTTTTTTTGGGGGGGGGGGGGGAGTATTTTTACTGTTATGTACTTTATTTTATTATAAAGTGCTTGTAATACGGGTATTTGTGTAAGAGATGGCAAACTGTAGTCATTTAGATTTTTTTTGTGAAAAAGTACTAGGAAAAAAATAAATAAATTATATCAACAAATGATTGTATGATTTTAGGCAGAAAAAAAAACAGGCTTTATGAGCGCCTCTTAATAAAATATAGTACAAAAAAATTGTTATTATATACCTAGTAAGATCCAGGAACCTTCCAGATCCCTTTAATTTAATCAAACTCACTGTAATAAAAATATATATTTTCAGAAATTCCCTTTATTAGAATGTTTAATGGAATTATTACACAAAACATCTTATCTGAATGTGTAATAATATACAGCGGGGCCTCTGTTCTCAACCTGCTCGGAACTCAACATTTCCGAAACTCAACGAATCTGCCTGACAAAAAATTTACCCAGAACTCAATGCTGGCTTGGTACGCAACATGCTCATCAACCGGCCATCCTGTCTCTCATGAAGTGATGTGTCATAGATCCGGAGGCCCATAAGTGAGGTCGCAAGCTATTTTGATATTCAATTGACGTCAGGAAATACATTTTATTTTTATGTGTCATTATGAGGTTATATCGATCTTGGGTATCAATGAGTTAATACATATCAGGCCACCCACACAGACTAGAACAGTATTGGCATTCGTTTTAATAATTCTTGATTTTGCGGGTTTGCAAGTCTGATCGCATATCAGACCCCTGAACCTAATTGATTGACATGCAACCTCCATGTTTTACTGCCGTAATTATGACAGTCTCATTTTCTATTGGCTGATTCGGGGGGTTATGGGCTTGCTGAATTGATGGTTCCGCCCTGAAGTACTACGACTCAGTGCATGGTTTACGGGTTTGGCTTGGGGCCCAAAACTTGCTGCCTTGAGCAATTGAATAGCATCGCAAACGGAGACCAACGGGAGCCCGCAACTCACTTGCAGAAATTCGCCTACACGGACCAAAGTGCAGCCTGTGCCTACTTGAATCAAAGTTTAGACTGTGCCTATAAGAATCAAAGTGCAGCATGTGCCTATAAGAACCAAAGTGCAGCATGTGCCTATAAGAACCAAAGTATAGCTTGTGCTAACAAGAACCTCCTTCTCCTCCTCTACATCACCACCATCCTACTGGGTTCTCAAGACCTCTCAGTATAGTTAAAGTGATGATAAATTCTGTTTAATTTGATCTAATTATTGTTTTTTATTTATGTGTGTTTAGTTTTAAGGTTTTGTATCAAAAAACATCACCATCAGTTCAAACTAAAAAATGAAATTTCTGCGGCTTGGAACGGATTATTTCAATTTACATTGATCCCAATGGGAAACGCTACTTTGGAACTCAACCTGACGTCCGGAAGGGATTAATGTTGAGAACCGGGGTACCTCTGTACTTTGATATTTCAATTTATTCCTTTAAGTTCTTCAACAGATAGATTTTAATTTTTGGCTTTGTCGATATATGTAATATAACAAATACATGCATGATTTATTGACCTCACTTTATTTGTATATGATCTTGAAATACTTTTCTCAGGGCTCTTTACTTTATTTATGTTGTTATGCAGTCATTCAGTCATGAACGACTCTCTGTGACCCTATGTACTGCAGCACGTCAGACACATAATTATGTCTCTGGTTGGGCTTATCCTTAAGGTTTTATTGGTAAAGATACAGGAGTGGGTGCCAGTTCCTTCTCCAGTAGACCTTGTTTTGTCTGACCTCTATGCTATGGCCTGTCCATCTTGGGTGACACTAAATGGTGTAGCTCACAGCTTCATTGAGGTAACGAGCCCCTTCACTACGACAAGGTAGAGATCCTTGAGGTAAAAAATGTCTTTCCTCATGAACATATGGAGCCTCATTTAATTGAGATCCGGTAGCCCGTAAGTGAGGTCGCAAGCTACTTTGCTATTCAATTGACGTCTTTTTGCGGGCTCCGATCAACTTCCGATTTACGGCCTTGAGAAAATGGCGATGGTTAAACTCGTAATTTATAGCCTCTGGAAGCCTTTGATCTGTCACTTTCACAAGGCTCAAATCGGAAATCGCTATTCAATTCCTCAATTCCCCCAAGCCCGCAAATTTTTCACACCCGTAAACGCCAAATGAAGGAGAAAATCCTACGAGTGCTAGAGGTGTTAGACACCTATTCGTACCACTGTAAAAGCAAATAATAAATCACTACTGCACTGTAAATAACGGGGAAAGCGATTACAGACATTAGAATTAATTGCACAAGAGTCTCAAGCCCGCAAATCAGCAGGAAATTAAAGTAATTTTTATGTGTTATTTCGGGGTTAAATCGATCTCGGGTATCAATGAGGCAATACATATCAGGTCACCCACATGGACTAGAACAGTATCGGCATTCATTTTTATAATTCTTTATTTTGCTGGTTTGCGAGTCCCATCGCATATCGGACCCCCGAACCTAACATGTAACCTCCATGTTTTACTGCAGTATTCGAAATGGGAGGTTAGGTTACGGGCTTGCTGAATTGATCATGTTCCCGCCCTGAACTTCTCCGAACAAGTGTATGGTTTATGGTTTTGACTTCGGGCCCGTAACTTGCAGAACACACCCGCAGCCATATTGCCTACAACGATTGGGTTGCGGGTTTCGAATTGAACGTGGCTCATGGACTGCAACACACAATGCTGATCCACTTGGTATTCATGGCGGAGATTCTGCAGTGGGTTGCCAGTTCCTCATCCAGTGGGCCACCTGGTATTCCAAGACAGTCTCCCATCTATCTACTGACCAGGCCCAACCCTGAATGGCTTCAGGGTTGGGCGACCTCTTGATTACCTGAATCAAACCCAGGTCGCAGTGGTGAAAGCACCGAATCCTAACCACTGGACCAACAGTGAACCCTATATACCATAACTTGATAATGTTCATGTACCGTTGAAAATATATATTTTTTTATTATTTCTAACTGTTGTAGCCAATGTTTTTTAGTGATGACGAACATTTTGATTTTGTTCTTAATAGGATTCGAAACCTGGGAGGCATAGGGGATGTCAATAAGATCTGTATTCACTTATGTTAAATACCCAGGTGGGAGAATATCTTTGCTTTGAGGCTATTTACCTATCTGTAATGGGGATAAAATGAAACAAGGGAAACGTACAAAACAAACTGATTTCCATGATGTCACTTTAACACGCAGTGACTGACAGCGCTGCGGTTGTGATAAGTCCTGCAATTGTAACCAATAAATATATAATGACAAGCCCGGAATGAGATCATGGAGTCATCTACTTCATATAAGAGCTGGCCATTATTGCTTTATCTCGCTGCTGACCATTAGACCAGACCTAACACTTAATGCTCATTAAACATCGTCTTTATTATATTTGATATTTTAGCACCAATCTGTGATGGAACAGTGCCACCTTGTGGTCACTTGTAGACATTTCACTAAATACATCAACATTATTTATCATTGTTATTATTATTATAATTTATTTGTAATGCACCAACATATTCTGTACCGCTGGACATTTTGATCAACGCAAAACAATAATAATATCAACACATTGCCCGAAATGGAGGGTCCTGTCATAGAGCTTAGAATCCAGTGTCCATAGAGCTTCCCCAAAGTGCTGTGCAAGACTGAAAACTCGCAGACTCACAATCTATTTATGGTGGATAGAGATTGATAGAGGCCTCCACCGTACAATAAATAAATAGCACATTTGTGTTCATGTTTGAATGTCTAAAAATAAGTTAAAAAGCGTATTTCCTGCGCAGGAGATACGTTTTTTAACTTATTTATAAGGATTCAAATGTGAACACAAATGTGCTATTTATTTACTAAATACATCTAAACAGAGATTATTATTACTCTTTATTTAAAAATGTATATTAGAAAAACAAGGAGATTTTATCCTATATTATATTACAATGATTGGGTAATAGGAAATACAACTCAAACCTTTATTACATTCTAGTTAAAAACGTATTAAACTCTATAACAAATCCAAATTCTGGACAATTCTAATGTGATTTGAAAGAAAAGACAATTGGAGATGCCACAAATGCCAATCACAAAAATCATTATGTTGAAAACCCTAATTATTGGCTGGCTAGGACTGCGATGGGTGCCTCCTGCCTGGAAGGCTGCTCTACTGGCATACTTCAGTCCTAATATATATATATATATATATATATATATATATATATATATATATATATATATATATATATATATAAATGTATATAAATATACACACACACATCCATATATAGACCAGTGCATATATAAATGAATAAATATACAGTAAAACCCCTGTTATCCGGCACCTATGGGGTCTAAACAACCCTTAAACCCCACAAAATGCCTTTAAAAAGACATTAGCACATAATCGGGGCCATTTAGGCCCAGAAAAAATAATTAGTAAAAGAGTTTGCATTTTTTTTTTGCAGTCTTGAACTCCGGATAGTGCCGGTTTAGCGGGAGTAAATGTAAAATGGGGAATTGATGCCGGTGCTTGAAAGTCCTGGTTAGTTGAACCGGGATTGTATTGCTGTTCAGTCCTTCAGTCGTGTCTGACTCTTGGTGATTATATGGACTGCATGGATCTGTTTATGTTTCTGGTTGTTCTTATCCATATAGTTTTTTGGGTAAATATACTGGAGTGGGTTGCCAGTTCCTTCTCCAGTGGACTGTGATTTGTCCAACCTCTCTGCTATGACCTGTCCATCTTGGGTGACCGTATAGCTCACAGCTTCATTGATGTACACAAGCTCCTTCACCACGACAAGATATATAAATAGACATAAACTTATGGATATAGAAAAGGGAAAGGAGGAGCTACACGTGGCGCGTGGGCACAAACCTGAATGGCCTAGGGCATCATAAACCTAAATACGCCCGCGGTGTACACGAATATGTATTTATTTTCAAGAACTGGAGCTCATGTGTGCCCCGAGTGTGGTCCGAGAGTCTTGCTTTTGCAAACAGTTTTCTCTCAATGTTGACACCCCCTGAAATTCCCAGGGATAATTAGCATAACAAATACATTGTATCTTTTTGGCCTGGGGATTGTGCAGACATGCTCAGTTATCCCCTGAAGTCTGCCCTACTGTGGGAAGTCACATGATTTCAGACACTTTCCTTTAGCCAATCAGCAGCTTTTATATCGGGTACATTTTTTAATGAAGTACCTGATATGCGCAGCGCCATTGCTGGGGGTGTCTACATCACCCCCAGCTCATTTTTTTTTTTTTTTTGCATTTTTTCATGCAATAATTTTTTGCTAGGTGGGTTATGATGCATTCTACCGGATACATTCATAACCCACCTCACTTGCATATATCTTTTATGGCGAACTAAAAATAAATTTACCTTATTTAACAATTACACTGGTAATTTAAGCAAAAAGCCTCTCAATCCTTTTCCATTCAAGGAAACTCAGTTGATATTGTCTTTTTGTATTTTGCAAAGGCTTTTGAAGCAGGGCCACATGGAAGACTATTGTGTATACTAGGGGATGCAAATCCGGGGAATTATAGACCTGTAAGCCTCACTTCTGAAGTTGGAAAGCTTTTAGAAGGGTTAATAAGGGATAATATACAAGAATATGTCTATTTAAACAGGATTATAAGTAGGAGTCAACATGGATTTATGAGGGATAGGTCATGTCAAACAAAGGAGGTTAGTAGGAACATGGATCAAGGCAACTCAGTGGATATATTCTTTGTGGATTTTGCAAAGGCTTTTGATACAGTGCCACATGGAAGACTATTGTGTAAACTAAGGGATACAGGAATTGCAGTAAATATCTGCTCATAGATTGAGAGCTGGCTAAAAGACAGGAAGCAAAGGGTTGTGGTAAATGGAATATACTGCGATTGGACTAATGTGGTAAGTGGGGTTCCTCAGGGTTCAGTATTAGGTCCTATCCTATTTAACAGATTTTTGCAACCCGGAAGCCTGTAAGTGAGGTCGCAAGTTAATTTGCTATCCAATTGGTATCTTTTTATGGGCTCCACTGGGAGCAATATCTCCACTGAAAATATTGCGATGGTTAAACTCGTAACTTAGCCTCCAGAAGCCTTTGATCTGTTGCAAATCGCTATTCAATTGTTCAATTTCCCCAAGTCCGCAAATGTTTTCACACCCGTAAGCGAAAAATTAAGGAGAAAATCCTACGAGTGCTAGAGAGGATGAGCAAGGGGGTTAAACACCTATTTGCAGCACTGTAAATGCAAATAAAAGATCAATACTTCCCTGTAAATAACGGGGAAACCGATGACAGACATTAGAATTAATTGCACGCATTAAAAGCACGCAAATTGGCAGGAAATTATATTTATTTTCATGTTTCATTTCGGGGTTAAATCGATCTTGGGTATCAATACATATCAGGCCACCCACATGGACTAGAACAGTATTGGCATTCATTTTCATAATTCTTTATTTTGCGGGTTTGCGAGTCTGATCTCATATCGGACCCCCGAACCTGATCGACAGGTAACCTCCATGTTTTACTGCCATAATAATGACAGTCTCATTTTCTATTGGCTGATTCGAAACGGGAGGTTACGGGCTTACCCAATTGATCATGTTCCCGCCCTGAACTGCTACGAATCAGTGCATGGTTTACGGTTTCGGCTTTGGGACAGTAACTTGTGGGCTTGAGCAATTGAATAGCATCGTAACCGTAGACGAATGGGAGCCGGCAACACACTCGCAGACATTCGGCCGTCTGCAACCAAGTTGCGGGCTTTGAATTGAATGTGGCCCTTGGTAAGCAAAATCTATGGTTAAAAAAAGTAAAATTTTACATAGTCCCTTCATTTGGATCAAATAAATGGACATTGATGGTTCCTGTGTCTTACTAGGTATATCATATCTCTGTGTATCTTTTTAGTGTCATGTACTTTATTTTATTATGTTTTTACTGTCTAAAATCAAACAGTCCCTGTATGGGTCTGTCCACTGCAGCTTATGCAGACACAGTTTCAGTAGGGCTGGAAGTGCAGCCTATCAGGGATAAGTCTGAAAAGCATGGTCACTGATTGGTTAGTATGAGGCACTGCATGCCCAGTACAACAGAGTCTGTGTCTTTGTGAGCTGAAGAGGGCAGACCCATACAGGGACTATTTGTTTGATTTCAGGTAGTAAATATAGTTTATAAGCACTTCTTAATAAAATAAAATAAATAGATACACAGGTATTATAGTAAAATCCAGTAACCTTCCATATCCCTTTAAGCATAAACGTACTAAACGCAAAGATAAGCCCACCTTCCTCTTATGTCCGTCAGCCTTGGGTGGGGGGCAACCCTTTAATGGCCCAAATGTGTTATTTCTCATTACTACAACTATATCCTCTTATTAGAATCTCTTCTTCCCTTCTCATCTCTCATTGACACTAATGAACGTACTTAATAGTGCGTCTTCCTACGCACATCTCGGAGACGCTCCACTGGGAGCAATCCCTCCACTGAATACCCTTCAGTAATTGCATCTTCTGTCTTTTCACCTTCATCTGATTCTTATCGGCTAAACTGAGGTTTAAACTCTGCAAGTTGTTAATGAGACGTCTATGTGACGAGGTCTAGATCCTTAGAGATCTCAGATGACTCTCCGCTGTATCTTCTCCTGCTCCACACAAACATGTCCACCAGCCTGACAAGTACTATAATGTGACAGCAAGACGAGAACCCGGGTACTGAGTCTGAATAAATGAGCGGAATACATGAATACAATAAACCAGAAGCATCTCCATTTATTCAGCCAAGATATTTCTGTCTACACGGGCATAAGATGCTCCAGCAGAGTGTAACTTGTGTCTCAGGAAATTCTTCTTCAAGGGTCAATAAATAATTAAAACATTTTTTTTATAAATTACTATGTATATCTAAAAATATAATTTTCTTACAGTTAAAGGTTACTGGATATACCTGTGTATCTGTTTAATTTTATGCTTATACACTCCATTTTCATAAAACCAAACAAATAGTCCCTGTATGGGTCTACCCAATGCAAACACAGACTCTGTAGGGTTGGATGTGCTGCATACTAACCAATCAATGACCAACTCTAGCAACAGGTGAGGCATGGTGGGGTGGTCTATATAACACCACAGAAATACATACACAAATATACACACATATACTATCTCTACACAGCAGCCAGTCCCTCTCAACATCGACCCCGGCACAGCATCCACCTCAAATAGCACCCATTTCCATTTGCTTTGATCCCACCTCACAGAACACATCCCCCTGTACTTTGCTGTCATCCAGCCCCGTGCTCTCTCACCTCTTCCCTGATACACATCCCCAGAGTGCTGAACTGCTCCACACTGCCACCACTTGAAGGATCATTAGAAATGCTCATTTTTAAACAGGCACAGACCAGTTCCGGCTGTGGGGGTGTGAGACCACGGAGGCCTGGAGAGTCTACACTACAGGAGAAAATTGAATGCAAAAAAAATGGGGTCTAACCCTTAGAGGGGGCCCGTTGCACCACCTGCAACACTGTAGTCTGTATTTGAGTTGTTGCTGGCTGATTCACAAATGGAATTGACAGCTAATTAATAGAATAAAGTAAATAAAAGTAACCCCAACGACCCACTGAATAATTACTTAAATATCATCTCCAGGCCTAGTCACATATGTCAGTTCTGTGTCATATACATCAGGAGAGGGTCATGCAATCCATAAGACCTTTCCCACAAACCTCTGGTGAAATCCTCTCCTTGATTGTAATTTTTCCACCAAGAAGTTATGTTATTGTTTATTCGTTCAGTCGTGTCAGACTCTCCGTGACCCTATACACCACAGCACGCCAGACACATCTGCCAGCTAATGCCCCTCGGAGCTTCCTCAAGCTCATGTTTATTGCTTCAATTACCTCATCTAACCATCTTTGACTCTGCTGTCCCCTTCTTCATGTGTCATGATATGGCCAAAATATTGGAGCTTCAGCCTCATGATCAAAGCTTCCAGTGAACAGTTTGTCTTGATTTCCTGTAGTTTTGATTTATTTGATCTTCTTGCAGTCCAAGGGACTCTAAGCAGTTTTATCCAACACCACAAGTCAAAGGTGTCAATTCTACGGCGCTCAGATTTCTTTATGGTCCAGCCTTCACATCCATATGTTACTACTGGGAATACCAGAGATCTAACTATGTGGACACTTGCAGCCCTATTAAATTCTAAGCCCGTAGCGGCAACGGCACACCCGCAAAGGCTGCGGGCTTGAAATTTGGCTATGTTACAAAGCTATGAAATTCCACCAATGCCGCGGGTTACGGGCCAGAGAAGTAAACCCGTAAACCATTTGTGCGCGCGTTGCATGTGCGGCCAAGAGCATGATCAATTTTTCAAACACATAATTACAGGTCTAGAAGGAGCCAATGGCAAAAGAGATCGTCACCATTACGTCACTGAAAAACGGAGGTTAGATTTCAACGCCTTACGGGTTTCAATTACGAGTTTCGATCGGCCCACATTCCAGTTATAATGCAATATTAATAAATCAGAAAATATTATATTCTACTCCATGCGAGTTCCATTATATGTATTAACACATAACATGGAAATTAAACATAAAATAAAGTATTTTATATTTCAGATTTGCGGGCTTGAGAATGTTGTGCTATTCATTTTAATACCTAACATCACTTTCCCTTTAATTATAAGTACAGTAGTGTGTGTATATTTGCATTTACAGTGCTACGGATAGGACTTTAACCCCCTTGTGGGTCCTCTCTAGTGGCTCCATTTGCGCGTTACGTGTTTGAACGCCAGTGATTTAGTTGCAATTTAGTAGCGATTTTCAAACGTAACAGATACGGGCTTGACATCAACAAAGGATTTGCAGCCGCGGAATTCAAATTTCAGCGTTGCATAGTTTTTTTTCCCCCTTAACCCGCAAGTCGTTGGCATGTTGATTTATGGGCCAATTTAATAGCCGCAAGTCTTACGGGCTAAGTTACGGGTTACGGTTTTACACGTTGAGGGAATTTAATAGGACTGTTAATGTATTAAAATAGTTTTCCTTGGGAATGAGCTTCTGCTTTAGACCTATCTCTCAGCCAGCCCTTCTTGCATATTGATGACCTTATCATGGTGGAGACAACCAGCTCAAATAGATACTGATACTCAGATGTTTGAAGGTGAACTTAATATTGAATTTTAATATGATAAATAAAAGAGGAAGTAAAAGAGCTGACTTTATCTATATCTATTATTAACTATTATATGTAGCCACCTCCTTGGACAGATCCGCATTTTACAGCTTGAAATAAAAAAATAGCACCAGGGCGTGTCTCTATAAACTAATAAAAAATTCTGGAAGTGCAACTCCAAGCACTGACCCACTGGACTGCAGCATTTCCATTGTAGCATCTGAAAGCTACTTTAAATTCAGTGTCTCCTCCCTGTAGAAGAAGATTAGCAGAAACAAAAATGGCAGCTTTCACGGCTGCATAATTGCATGTAATAGTTTATAATTTAAAGGCTATACTGTATATGCTTCATTCAAACTAATGGGGAGTGCACAGAGCATACTTTAGACTGTATATTTCATTAGCCAACAAGTATGACTCATGCATCTATATTACTGCTCATTGGCTGACAGGGACAAGCCCTCAGATCAGTTGTGTCCTCGTAAACTATCAAGTTTTGATTTAATTATTTTGAAAGCACTGGCAGTTTTAGCTGCCACATTCCGACTGAGCAGATAGAAACTTCCTCTGCATATAAAGTCTCCTCCCACCTCAGGACTTTGATTAGCAGAAACTAAAGTGATAGCTTCTACTGGAGCACCATAGTATATAAATAGTCTCTCAGAAACTTTTCAATTTAATTTCTTTCTTTAAATTCACAATGCCCTTGGCCCCCCTGATAAAATTATATATATATAAGTATATAATTATGGGTCAAAGTTTTCATGGAAAAGACATACTGCTCCATAGCCCAAATCTAGTAATGCATGATTACTGTATATACTCAAGTATAAGCAGAGGGTGGGAAATGTGCTGCCCCCTGTGTCCCTCTTGTGCCCTCTGTGTCCCCCTCTCTCTTTGTGTCTCTTCCCCCCTCTCCCTTCCCTGTGTCTCTTCCCCCCCTTCCCTTTTCACCCTCCTTAACACCCCTCCTCATGCTCAACCTCCCTCCTCAACCCCCTCCTCATCCTCAACCCCCCTCCTCATCCTCAACCTCACTCCTCATCCTAAACCCCCCATCCTAAACCCCCCTCCTCAACCCCCCCTCCTCATCCTCAACCTCACTCCTCATCCTCAACCTCCCTCCTCATCCTCAACCTCCCTCCTCAACCCCCCTCCTCATCCTCAACCCCCCATCCTCATCCACAACCCCCCCATCCTCAACCCCCCATCCTCATCCACAACCCCCCCATCCTCAACCCCTCCTCAACCTCAACCCCCCTCCTCATCCTCAACCTCCCTCCTCAACTTCAACCTCCCTCCTCATCCTCAACCTCCCTCCTCAACCCCCCTCCTCATCCTCAACCTCCCTCCTCAACTTCAACCTCCCTCCTCATCCTCAACCTCCCTCCTCAACCCCCCTCCTCATCCTCAACCCCCTCCTCAACCTCCATCCTCAACTTCAACCCCCCCATCCTCAACCCCCCATCCTCATCCACAACCCCCCCATCCTCAACCCCCTCCTCAACCTCAACCCCCCTCCTCATCCTCAACCTCCCTCCTCATCTTCAACCCCCCTCCTCATCTTCAACCTCCCTCCTCATCCTCAACCTCCCTCCTAAACCTCCCTCCTCAACCTCAATCCCCCTCCTCATCCTCATCCTCCCTCCTCATCCTCAACCTCCATCCTCAACCTCCCTCCTCAACCTCCCTTCTCAACCTCAACCCCCCTCCTCATCCTCAACCTGCCCTCCTCATCCTCCCTCCTCATCCTCAACCTCCCTCCTCATCCTAAACCCCCCTCCTCACTTTACCCCTCTAAATACCTCCCCCTCTCCCTTTCCAGTCACTTACCTTCATCTGCAGCTTCTCCTCCGGCCTCCGCTCCTTCCTGCGTCGGCACCCGGTATATGCTAATGACGTGACGTCACATGCGCACCACGTCATTAGCATATACCGGGTGCCGACACCGGGAGGAGCGGAGGCCGGAGGAGAAGCTGCAGATGAAGGTAAGTGACTGGAAAGGGAGAGGGGGAGGTATTTAGAGGGGTAAAGGGAGGAGGGGGGTTTAGAATGAGGATGTGTCCCCTCCACCCGCCCCCACAGGTCCTACGCCCTCGTATATTCCTAAAATATTTTCTCTATTTTCAAGTTTAGTTTGTTATAACAGTTTATATTGAATCTCTAAGCACCGTGGTGTTTTATGGAAAATACAATGGAGAACGGTGCCATAACAGGAAGAAATGTTATTGTTTAGATTTTCTGTATAAATCAGGGAATTTAGAATTGAGTATTTGATGCAATTAATGGTTACGCTGCATGATAATTAATTTTCTATGGGACTCAACTCCAATAACAAAACAGCCTGGTTGGGGTTTAGGTGCAGTCGGCTATTTAAGAATTCATTATTTACAACTGTTATAGATGTAGGACAGAGATATCCGTCCGTGCAAAACAATGGCGTATTCTGATGGTATTATTAATAACACGAGAAGAATATCTCACACAAAAGAGACATCTGCAGGGGCCACATCAAGGACCACAACAGGGGCCACATCAGGGACTGCAACAGAGGCCACAACAGGGGCCACACAACAGGGACCACATCAGGGACTGCAACAGGGACCACACAACAGGGACCACACAACAGGGGCCACACAACAGGGACCACATCAGGGACCGCAACAGGGACCACATCAGGGACTGCAACAGGGACTGCAACAGGGACCACATCAGGGGCCACAGCAGGGGCCACACAACAGGGCCACACAACAGGGCCACACAACAGGGACCACATCAGGGACCGCAACAGGGACCACACAACAGGGACCACACAACAGGGCCACACAACAGGGCCACACAACAGGGCCACACAACAGGGACCACATCAGGGACCGCAACAGAGGCCACAACAGGGGCCACACAACAGGGACCACACAACAGGGCCACACAACAGGGCCACACAACAGGGACCACATCAGGGACCGCAACAGGGACCACATCAGGGACTGCAACAGAGGCCACAACAGGGGCCACACAACAGGGACCACACAACAGGGCCACACAACAGGGCCACACAACAGGGACCACATCAGGGACCGCAACAGGGACCACATCAGGGACTGCAACAGAGGCCACAACAGGGGCCACACAACAGGGACCACACAACAGGGCCACACAACAGGGCCACACAACAGGGCCACACAACAGGGACCACATCAGGGACCGCAACAGGGACCACATCAGGGACTGCAACAGAGGCCACAACAGGGGCCACACAACAGGGACCACACAACAGGGCCACACAACAGGGCCACACAACAGGGACCACATCAGGGACCGCAACAGGGACCACATCAGGGACTGCAACAGAGGCCACAACAGGGGCCACACAACAGGGACCACACAACAGGGCCACACAACAGGGCCACACAACAGGGACCACATCAGGGACCGCAACAGGGACCACATCAGGGACTGCAACAGAGGCCACAACAGGGGCCACACAACAGGGACCACACAACAGGGCCACACAACAGGGCCACACAACAGGGACCACATCAGGGACCGCAACAGGGACCACATCAGGGACTGCAACAGAGGCCACAACAGGGGCCACACAACAGGGACCACACAACAGGGCCACACAACAGGGCCACACAACAGGGCCACACAACAGGGACCACATCAGGGACCGCAACAGGGACCACATCAGGGACCGCAACAGGGACCACATCAGCGGCCACAGCAGGGGCCACACAACAGAGCCCACACCAGGGGCCACACCAGGTAGGCCCATAAGGGGTCACACCATAAGTCACACCAGGGAGTCACACATGCAGCAACACCAGGGAGTCAAATGGAACATACCAGGGACCACACAAGGGAGTCCCACCAAGAAGTCACACCAGGAGCCACACCAGGAGCCACACCAGGCAGTCACATGGACCACACCAGGGAGTCACACCAGGGGCCACACCAGGGAATCACACCAGGAGCCACACCAGGGAGTCACATGGACCACACCAGGGAGTCACACCGGAAGCCCCACCAGAGAGTCACATGGAGCACACCAGGGAATCACACCAGGGGCCACACCAGGGAATCACACCAGGGAGTCACACCAGGAGCCACACCAGAGAGTCACATGAAGCACACCAGGGAGTCACACCAGGAGCCTCACCAGGGAGTCACATGAAGCACACCAGGGAGTCACATGGACCACACCAGGGAGTCACACCAGGAGCCACACCAGGGACCACACCAGGGATCACACCAGGAGCCACACCAGGGAATCACATGGACCACACCAGGGAGTCACACCAGGAGCCTCACCAGGGAGTCACATGGAGCACACCAGGGAATCACACCAGGGGCCACACCAGGGAATCACACCAGGGAGTCACACCAGGAGCCTCACCAGGGAGTCACATGGAGCACACCAGGGAATCACACCAGGGGCCACACCAGGGAATCACACCAGGGAGTCACACCAGGAGCCACACCAGAGAGTCACATGGAGCACACCAGGGAATCACACCAGGAGCCTCACCAGGGAGTCACATGGAGCACACCAGGGAGTCACACCAGGAGCCACACCAGGGACCACACCAGGGATCACACCAGGAGCCACACCAGGGAATCACATGGACCACACCAGGGAGTCACACCAGGAGCCTCACCAGGGAGTCACATGGACCACACCAGGGAGTCACTCCAGGAGCCACACCCGGGGCCACACCAGGGAGTCACACCAGGAGCCACACCAGGGAATCACATAGACCACACCAGGGAGTCACACCAGGAGCCTCACCAGGGAGTCACATGGACCACACCAGGGAGTTACACCAGGAGCCACACCAGGGGCCACACCAGGGATCACACCAGGAGCCACACCAGGGAATCACATGGACCACACCAGGGAGTCACACCAGTAGCCTCACCAGGGAGTCACACCAGGAGCCACACCCGGGGCCACACCAGGGAATCACACCAGGAGCCACACAAGGGAATCATACCAGGAGCCCACACCAGGGAATCACATGGACCACACCAGGGAGTCACACCAGGAGCCACACCAGGGAATCACATGGTCCACACCAGGGAGTCACACCAGTAGCCTCACCAGGGAGTCACACCAGGAGCCACACCCGGGGCCACACCAGGGAATCACACCAGGAGCCACACAAGGGAATCATACCAGGAGCCACACCAGGGAATCACATGGACCACACCAGGGAGTCACACCAGGAGCCACACCAGGGAATCACATGGACCACACCAGGGAGTCACACCAGTAGCCTCACCAGGGAGTCACACCAGGAGCCACACCCGGGGCCACACCAGGGAATCACACCAGGAGCCACACAAGGGAATCATACCAGGAGCCACACCAGGGAATCACATGGACCACACCAGGGAGTCACACCAGGAGCCACACCAGGGAATCACATGGACCACACCAGGGAGTCACACCAGGAGCCTCACCAGGGAGTCACATGGACCACACCAGGGAGTCACACCAGGAGCCACACCAGGGGCCACACCAGGGAGTCACACCAGGAGCCTCACCAGGGAGTCACATGGACCACACCAAGGAGTCACACCAGGAGCCACACCAGGGAGTCAAACCAGGAGCCACACCAGGGAATCACACAAGCAGCCACATCAGGGGCCAACCAGGTAATCATTCCAGGGGCCACACCAGGGGCTAAACCAGGTAGTCACCCCAGGGAGTCACATGGGCCACACCAAAGGCTACATCAGAGAGTCATACCAGGAGCCACACAGAAGATTGAAGGAATTAATTAAATGTTCACTATGGTCACAAGATAATATGAAATGTATTAAATATTCCAGCCACGCAATATCTGCTAAAAGCCCAGTTATACAAAGTGAATATGGATTAAAAGAGGTCGATATTGTGTATCTTTATAGGGCCACGGTAATGTCCTAGTTATGCATTGATCATTAATACATTTCATATTTAATAATTTATGATGGAAATATTCAGTATTAAATTCATTTTGAAATGTTAGCGTCTCCTCTCTGATAATGTCATTAAAGAGCGACGGGATAATCATATTCATAAAAGATAAACAACCATTAATAGGCTGCCCCAACAGCAAAAACTTGTTGCCAAGGGAAACCTCATTAATACAAGTCTCCTGCCAATGGAGAGAATTGTGTTGGGGAAAGAATTACCTGATACCTGAATACATCCAGAGTCAATACAAGGCCTTGTCTGGGAAACATTTGTGGAAAGAGGTTTTGAACTGATAATGGAGGTTAAACTGTGGAATTCTCTACCAAAGGAGATGGTGACAGTGGATTCATTTTCCAACTCTCCATGACCTCATGTACTGTAACCCCCAGGACATCTTTATGGTCTAATCCACTTGGTATTCATGATAGAGTTACTGGAGTGGGTTTCCAGTTCTTTCTCCAGTGAGCCACAGCATACAGCTCCTAGGTGGTCTCCCATCCAAGTACTGACCAGGCCCAACGCTGCTCAGCTTCAGGGTGGTGTGACCTATTGGTTCACTGACTGAAATCGAACCCAGGTCACAGTGGCGACAGCACCAAATCCTAACCACTAGACCACCAAAGAACCCTAACTTTAAAAAAGGGGTTGGAAATATTTTTTAAGGATAACTAGAGAAGGCGTATTGATCCAGGGAGGAATCTGATTGCCATTATCTGGGGTCAGGAAGGAATTTTATCTCCCGTTATGAGACAATTGGCAATGTATCAATCGGTTCTCTTTTCTGTCATCCTTTAGATCAATTAACTAATTACCCACATTAAAAGTATAAGAGGAGATCTAAAAAAGGTTGAACTTGATGTACTAAAAGTAATTCTTTCAACCTCAGTTACTATGTAACTATGGTGGAACACATAGGCTCCTATTCAATTGAGCAATTGTAAGTTACTGGAGCCCGTAATGCAGTCCGTAAACTAATTTGCTATTCAATTGGCGTCTTTTAGCGAGCCGCAAACGATCTACGGGTTAGAGGCTGGAAATCCTTGTGTTGTCAAAACCGTAACTTACAGCCCAGCCTTTGATCTTTCAAGCTCGCAAAAGTTACAATCGCTAAAATCGCAAACCGCTATTCAATTGCTGCAATTCCGCAAGCCTGCAATGTAGGAGAAAACCTTACGGGTACCATTGTTTTTTTTCAGCGTTGCTTCATTGATCGATAAAGTTTTCAATATTTGTACATAATGCTCACTAGAGTGGTGTCAAGCGCCTTGGAAATAACGACTTTTGCTTATATATTAAAGGACAATTGGAAGAAATAAGTATATATGTTTGAAATATCTGAGCCTTAAAGCAGAATTAGCGGAATAAGGAAAAACTAGTTATTAACTAGACAAAAAAACTATGATGGGTCCCTGAAGGCATCCAGGAAACGTTATTAAATGTTTGTGAGGAGGGGTATTTATACCTCTACAGGAGCATGACTTGCAGTTATTCCTGCAAACTGCCTGCTCTGAGCATATGGGGAGGAAGGGGAAAGGTGTCAAATACGCTAAGCTGCAATGATAATACAAATCGCCCTGTTGTCTTCTTCCTTCCCACCATTTTTGTGAAATAACAATCAACTTGGTCTACACAAGTGGTTCCCAAACCTCTCCTCGTTGCTCCCCAGACAGGTCAGGATTTAAATGTAACACTGTGTGAACACAGGTGAGGAAATTGGAGGCTCCGTTGCCTACAGAATACTAATTGACCTGTCTGAGGAGCCCTTAGGAGAGGTTTGGGAACCACTGGAAAGCATTGTGGAAATGAAAGCGGCTACAAAAAGGAAAAATCTATTGACATCTTACTGAAATAAGATAAACATTCTTAGTAATTCAAGATGGCTGCTTATTGACATCATAATCAACAATCCTAAACTTTGTTAGTGATTATTTGAAAACAATATATAGGCCCAGACTAGTTTCTGGAAAAATAAGTTAACATAGGTATAAATATTTATGGACTGCTCATTGTGTGGTTGTCAGTAACAAGTGTCATTACCAATATAGCTGTGAGGTGAACATGGCGTGACATATTCCCTCAGTCTGAGTCATCCATGGAGAATGATTATACGTCTGTCCCAGCCAAGTGGCGCCCGCTTATATTTATAGTTCCAGGCAGATTTTATAAGTCATAAACACAAATACTAATTGGATTTGTTGATATATTTATCCATTTCAGTTAATTTATTACCAGATAATGGCTCAAATGTCACCAATGTGTATGAAATAAGAGTCATTCAGATTATTATTATTACAGCATTTGGTTCTTTGACCTCGAAATATATCCTCATGGACCACTAAATAACCTACTTTGTGTTTGTATCTATTTTGGGCATTAAGTTACATTTTCTTTGCTGGTATTGAGGGTTTTTGCTATAATTAAGCATCACTTTCCTGTCAGCCATTTGCCTCAGTGTTTGGATTTGCCAACACCCTCGAGGATTGCCTCACAGCTTGTAGGTCAAATGAAAGGACATGTTACAACATGCACTAGTGTATACTTGTCAATTTATCATTAATATTTAATGAAATGTTTTCTTTGGAGGAGAAAAGACTGGATTCAAACAAGAAGCATTGGCCATAATAATTGGCTTTCCAGTTGTATTAACAGCAGGGCAAGTGGTGGCCTCCTAGATAATCTCCTCGAGCCAACAAACATACCCTCTGGGATCCGGCTGTGACTCCAAGGTTTGATCTGGTATAAGATAATCAATGAAGACAGTTGACCTCTACAATATTGGCATGGGCCTTGGGAGCTCAATATCCCAGAGTACCAGTGTCCAACATTCAACTTTGATAAAAATCTACCAGCAGGGGAAACTATTACCCTTCTGGATCGTCACCTGGTTGTGGTGAAGGGGCTTGTGTACTTCAATGAAGACAGTTGGCCTCTACAATATTGGCATGGGCCTTTGGAGCTCAATATCCCAGAGTACCAGCATCCAGGGGTGTAGGAACCAAAATAATTCTGGGGGGATACAGCTCATTGTATACACAGGCCATAAAATAGCTCATTTACACATACATACAAACATAGCAAAAATCTGGGGGGAATTGCTCCCCCCCATCCCCCAAATTGCCCCCCATCCCCCCCAGTTCCAACACCCATGCCAGCATCCAACATTCAACTTTGATAAAAATCTACCAACAGGGGGAAATATTACCCTTCTGGATCGCCATCTTGTTGTGGTGAACGGGATTGTGTACTTCCATGAAGATAGTTGACCTCTACAATATTGGCATGGGCCTTGGGCGCTCAATATCCAAGAGTACCAGCGTCCAACATTCAACTTTGATAAAAATCTACCAACAGGGGGAAATATTACCCTTCTGGATCGCCATCTTGTTGTGGTGAAGGGGCTTGTGTACTTCCATGAAGACAGTTGACCTCTACAATATTGGCATGGGCCTTGGGCGCTCAATATCCAAGAGTACCAGCGTCCAACATTCAACTTTGATAAAAATCTACCAACAGGGGGAAATATTACCCTTCTGGATCTCCATCTTGTTGTGGTGAAGGGGCTTGTGTACTTCCATGAAGACAGTTGACCTCTACAATATTGGCATGGGCCTTGGGCGCTCAATATCCCAGAGTACCAGCATCCAGGGGTGTAGGAACCAAAATAATTCTGGGGGGATACAGCTCATTGTATACACAGGCCATAAAATAGCTCATTTACACATACATACAAACATAGCAAAAATCTGGGGGGAATTGCTCCCCCCCATCCCCCAAATTGCCCCCCCAGTTCCTACACCCATGCCAGCATCCAACATTCAATTTGATAACAGTCTACCAGCTCTTATCACAATGCATATGGCGCTTTTTTTTTAAGAGAGACTATATTACATTTCTAAAAGTAATTTTTCAATGAAAAAATAAGACGTACAACCTGAGTAAACTTGAATCTTATATAATGTGCAAGGTCATTCTATTGTGTGCTGGTGTCATTGGCAAGCAAATATTACTTATACATCTATGTCACTGCTCATTGGCTGGCAGTGGCGAGCATCCAAGGGCAATTGAATATCTGAATAATTTTATTGTGCTCCATGGTCCTTTAATAAGATTAGATATTAAAAGCACTCTGCAAAGTGCCTCAATAAAGGCATGTCGTGGTGAAGGGGATTGTGTACTTCAATGAAGCTGTGAGCTATACCATGTAGAGTCACCCAAGATGGACAGTTCATAGGAAAGAGGTCAGACACATTGTGGTCCACTGGAGAAGGAACTGGAAACCCACTCCAGTATCTTTGCCAAGAAAACCATATGGATAAGCACAACCACTAACACAGAAAGATGTGCCTGGTATGCTGTGCCCATATGGTCACCAAGAGTCGGACATAGCTGAAAGACTGAACAACAACAACAAAAAATATTCTTGCATAAGTTATGGAGTTTTCAATACTCCAACCAGTGTTATTGCAAAGCACCGGGGCCCACAACTGGGTAGGGCCATCTTCTATAAGAACCAGTTGTCTCTTAATGTATTACTAGAGAGGGTAATCTAAGGGCAGTCTGATTACCTACATTATTGCGCTCTCTCCCTCTCCCTGTACTCTGTGTGCTCTCGCTCTCCCTGTATGCTCTGCCGGTGCACTCTCCCTGTGTGCTCTCTCTCTGTGTGCGCTCCCTGTTTCTGCCCGTGTGCTCTATGTGCTGTCTCTGCCTCTGTGCTGTCTCTCTGAGGTGTATAATGGCCGCTTTTATATTGATTCTCAGGCCCCGCCCCTGAATATGTCATGGCCCCACCCCCTCGATGACATCAGGGTTACACGCAATGAAAACTATTATAGTGATATTACTTTGATAAAGAAAACTAAAGAGTGCACAGAAAAATCCCAGAGCATAATATAGAAAGCAGAAGCGTATTGGGATAATGATGAAACTGTTGATAAATAGAGTCCAGGCATTTCAAGATAATAATGATAGAATTGTATTGCTGGGGAGGACTAATGCTTCTAATTAGAGGTATTATTATAATTATCATTTATTTGTAATGCGCCAACGTATTCAAGACGGAGAAAATATATTTTTATAATATTTCACTAACAGAAATCTTCTTGTAAAATACAGAATAATTAAAATTTAATAATATATATAATAAAACACAATATAATTACATTTAATAAAATAAGCTGAAAACCACAAAAAAAATGAATTCAGGATAAATAACCTATTAAAGAGAGGATAAAAAGTTACAAATTCATAATTCAGAGTTAGATAATGGAGCGAGATAAAAAGAAATGTTCTGTATACCACTAAATATGAAATGAATAGCACTGCGCAAAAGTAGCAAAGTAAAAGTATTCGCAGCATATTTACAGTAATAGGATCAGATAGATATTTCTATACTAGCAACTTGCCCGTCAAAAATGACGGCAATAAAATTTTAAGCTATGGCAATGCTGTTTGCCACACAATGGGAGCCCCTCCCCCTCTCTACTTGACGGGATACGCTTTAGCGCTCATTGCGAGTCTCTCCCTCTGTCTACTTCCTCCCTTGTGTCTCATTTGCCCCCTCCTCTCCCGCTCTTGTGTCTCCTTTCCCCTCCTGTGTTTTTACCCCCTCTCCCTCCCCTGTCTCTTTCCCCCCGTATTTGTTTCCCACGTGTCTCATCCCCCCTCCCTCGTGTCTCTTCCCCCCATTTCACTCCCATGTGTCTTTCCCCCCTCCCCTGTGTCTCTTCCCCATTATCTCCCTCCCCTGTGTCTCCTCCCCCTCCTCTCCCTCCCCTGTGTGTCTACCCCCTCCTCTTCCACCCCTGTGTCTCTCTCCCCACCTCTCCGTCTCCCCCTCTCCATTCCCTCTGTGTCTCTCCCCTGCTCCCTTGTGTATCTTCCACCCTCCTCTTACTCCCCTGTGTCTCTTCCCCCTCCTCTCACTCCCCTGTGTCTCTCCCCCCTCCACTCACTCCCCTGTGTCTCCCCCCTCCTCTCCCTCTCCAGTGTCTCTTCCCCCTCCTCTCACTCCCCTGTGTCTCTTCCCCCTCCTCTCAGTCCCCTGTGTCTCTCCCCCTCCTCTCACTCCCCTGTGTCTCTCCCCCCTCCTCTCACTCCCCTGTGTCTCCCCCCTCCTCTCAGTCCCCTGTGTCTCTCCCCCCTCCTCTCACTCCCCTGTGTCTCTTCCCCCTCCTCTCACTCCCCTGTGTCTCTTCCCCCTCCTCTCACTCCCCTGTGTCTCTTCCCCCTCCTCTCACTCCCCTGTGTCTCTCCCCCCTCCACTCACTCCCCTGTGTCTCCCCCCTCCTCTCCCTCCCCTGTGTCTCTTCCCCCTCCTCTCACTCCCCTGTGTCTCTTCCCCCTCCTCTCCCTCTCCTGTGTCTCTTCCCCCTCCTCTCACTCCCCTGTATCTCTCCACCTCCTCCTCTGTGTCTCCCCCCTCCTCTCCCTCTCCAGTGTCTCTTCCCCCTCCTCTCACTCCCCTGTGTCTCTTCCCCCTCCTCTCACTCCCCTGTGTCTCTTCCCCCTCCTCTCACTCCCCTGTGTCTCTCCCCCCTCCACTCACTCCCCTGTGTCTCCCCCCTCCTCTCCCTCTCCAGTGTCTCTTCCCCCTCCTCTCACTCCCCTGTGTCTCTTCCCCCTCCTCTCCCTCTCCTGTGTCTCTCCCCCCTCCTCTCACTCCCCTGTGTCTCCCCCCTCCTCTCACTCCCCTGTGTCTCCCCCCTCCTCTCCCTCTCCTGTGTCTCTTCCCCCTCCTCTCCCTCTCCTGTGTCTCTTCCCCCTCCTCTCACTCCCCTGTATCTCTCCACCTCCTCCTCTGTGTCTCCCCCCTCCTTCCCTGTCCCCCGCCCCCCGTGTCTCCTAAATCCTTCCCTGGGTGACTCTTCCTCACGTCTTTTTTGCTCTTCTGGTGCGCGGGCACAGGCGGCTGCTCGTGCGCGCGCCTCGATGCTATGCACGTGCACGCCCGGCAATCGTAGTTGTCAAACTGCGATTTGTCGCAAGCGTGACTACGAATCGCAGTTTGACAACTATTATATGTGATATGTGTAAATAAACAAATATTCAGTATGACCAGTTCAGACTTAGAGTCAACACCCTGAGTGACCTTCAAATCTTAAGATAACCCAGCTTTTGGTAAAAGATCTTGGATAGGCATTATTATATTTCTGTGACATAATTATGACATCATCTACGACTCATCCCACTTACTGCCATTTTTACTTTTGTAATAGAATGTTTTCCATTTTATTTGGATTTGTCCATGTAATGTCCCTAAGGCAAGATATTGAGCAGCAGTAGC
Source organism: Discoglossus pictus (assembly GCA_027410445.1). Lineage (NCBI taxonomy): Eukaryota > Metazoa > Chordata > Amphibia > Anura > Alytidae > Discoglossus > Discoglossus pictus. Next base: position 1,120,642 of record CM050169.1, read on the forward strand.
TAGAAATTAACAGCTGGAAGTGTTGTTTAGTCATTCAGTCGTAACCGACTCTCTGTGACTCAATGGATGGCAACAAACCCCACTGAGCTCCCTCAATCTCATGTTCATTGCTTCAATAATCTCTGCTATCCATCTCCACCTCGGCCCTACCGTTCTTCTTGTGCCTTCAATCTTTCTCTAGAGAATCCTGACTTCTAATGATATGGACAAAATATTTGAGCTTCAGCCTCATGATCAAACCTTCCAATGAACAGTTTGGCTTCATTTTGTTGGCAAAATGGTTAAATCCACTTGCTGTATAGTGGAGTTCAGGTGATTTGAGAGTAAAGAAGTCAGCCAATGACTATTTTTTGTCTCTACTGGCCTCCTTCAGATGGGAGGTGGAGCAACCAACTGTGCTAGTGCTGCATGAGAACAATAATATCAAATGACATCATGAGCTAAGACCATGATATAAAAAGATAATCACATATATAGTTGTGAGCAAGCGGGTTGTTGCCAACGCTGCAGGCTCGCAAAGCCAGGGCCTCAGGTGCTGGCATTCGGCGCTCCATGCCAGCAACTGCGGATCTTGCAACATTTACGGACTTACAACAAACAAATACGAGACGTGGGACTTAGAAAAAAAAAAAAACGGCCGACCTGCGCACCTGAAAACATTAGAAACACAATAAATACACACAAAAAAACACATATAAAGCTTACCCACAGCAAGGGGGGGCACCCAGGAAGTTACACCGCGATTTAAGTAGAAATTCAAGAGATTAGACACCCGAAAATCACCTAAGCAAGAGAAAAAATGGCCGCCGAAAAAAACGAAAACGAGGCTACAGGACCCTAAACACGCAAAACACCACCAAACACATACGGATTTTCTGAAAAAGACGTACGAGGTCCAAGAACAAGCACGCAAAATCAGCCACAGCTGCGTACCACACATTAGGCGCCATTTTACAACACTAACTTACACAATGCGGAAGTACACAGCTACCCTAGCGGATTTTCCTCGTGCACGCAGCCTATTTGCACTACACACTGCGCACATTGCTGACACTTACACAGCAGCTCCACAGCACTGATGCTGCAGCAACATGAAAACAGATTGTCAGCTCTTCAGCACAATGCTTCCCGCATATATTACTTCCAAATAGGGAAAGTATATTCATTTATTATTTTATTATTTATTTCAGTATCATACAAAAAATGACCGCCAACGCTGCTCATATGAGCGCCGAAGGATCTGGGAACACCAACAAAATTAATGTCGCAAACAAACCCCATGACCTGCCTTACAATCTTATTGCGTCATTTTTTGACGGGCAAGTCGCTAGTATATATATATATATGAGCATTTTAGAGAAGCCTTTTTTGTTTTTGGTTCAGTTGTCAAAGAGCAGGAAAGCAGAGCGTAAGCGTCAGCCAAATATAATAGTGTTATGTGGTATAAACAGCGATTCCTCGGACTATTGTGCTTGTATTTTATTTACAGCCGAGCTCCTCACGCCCGCTGTATAATTCATATCAAACTGAAGCCTGCCTGGCACGGGGGGCACCGGCTTCTCATTCTGCAGTAATGGATGGCGTATGGCGGCTGCACTAAAGCGTATGAAGTAAGAAGTAGAAATGAACAAAATACTGCCCATGTCGTCTCTGGAGGTCTGAGCATATAATAGCCAGCGGCAAAATGAGGAGAAGTCCGAGCTGGGCTGAAAACGCCAATTAACAGCACTGTGGAGGTTAACTAACTACTGTAATGGACGCCTGCCAAAAAACAGCAGCAGCCAATGTGCAAATCTCTGATCTGCCTCGGTTTGTTATTTTCTTTGCTCATTGATAAAAATATTTCTAAGAAGTACAAGATGATTATTTGGGTAGTTGACGGTAATAAAAAATAATTAAATAATTGATTAACAATTAATTAATAACTAATTAATTTAATCTGCATATTGCAGATCAGAGGAGATCTTAAAAGGTTGAACTTGATGGACTGAAAGTCTTTTTTCAACCTTAATTACTACGTAACTATAATCCGTTCTCTGTCCATCGAAGTACTGCATAATTACATACAAGAAATGAGCAATTTTAGGCTTTATTCAATTTATGAACTTTTTAAAACAATCAATTACAGTTTAATAGATGAACATATGCAGTACCAATGCAGTTCACACCTCCGACCATCAGGTGTCACTGCTTCCTCAGCATCTCCTGCCTCTTTCAAGATGGCTTCTTGAGCTGGACTTGTCTCCGCCTCCAAAATAGAACCCACACCATGTAGCGTACTTCTGCTTGGAAGGCCCTATGTGTATGTGCAAATGATCTAGTCACGGGTATTGTTGTTTGCGCTCTTTCCATTTACAATCAGACTGATTTTCCTAGAAAAAGGCCATCTGGTCTGCCCATCCAATCTAACTAAAATTAAGTCCCAGAATGCCTTATGCTTATTCCAGGCCTGCTTAAATTCCTTATTTGTATTTGGCAATACCACTGGGCGGCTGTTCCACTTATCTACTATTCTTTCGATGCACATCACCATGCCTTGTGGCCATGGCCATTCTTCTCAATGCCACCCTGGACCTGCCTGCCCGGATTACAAACATTCAGCTGCCAACGCCAGCCCTTGGCAACCATCAGCACTACAGAGGAATGGCCTTTTCAATGTAACAAATATCAAATCACATATATAGTTGTGAGCAAGCGGGTTGTTGCTAAAGCTGCGGGCTCCTTGCTAGCAACTGTGGACTTTAGGCCCGCAACTGCGGACCCTCGCAAATCGAGGGCGCGCATTTTCGGAGGCTCCAACGTCGACCGCAAAATTTACGGACTTAGCATCCACAAATACGAGCCGCGGGACTTAGAAAAATAAACATTACGAGCTCGCAAAAATATGACCTTAGCGCCCGAAACCTGCGCACATGAAAACATTAAAAACACAATAAATACACACAACAAATACATAAAAAGCTTACCCACAGCAAGGGGAGCACCCACTCTGCAAGTGAAGTTACACCTCGATTTAAGTCGAAATACAAGAGTTTAGACACCCGAAAATTCCCTAAGCGAGAGAAAAAATTGCCATCGAAAAAAAAGAAAACGAGGCTACAGGACCCTAAACACGCAAAACACCACCAAACACATGCAGATTTTCCGAAAAAGACGTATGAGGTCCCAGAACAAGGACGCAAAATCAGCCACAACCGCGTACCACACATTAGGCGCCATTTTACAACACTAACTTACACAATGCGGAAGTACACATCTACCCTAACAGATTTGCCTCACACACGCAGCCTATTTACACTACACACTGCACACATTGCTGACACTTACACCTCAGCTCCACAACACTGATGCTCCAGCAACATGAAAACAGATTGTCAGCTCTTCAGCACAATGCTTCCTGCATATATTATTTCCAAATAGGTAAAGTTTATTATTTTATTAATTATTTCATTAGAAAACAAAAAAAAAAAAAAAAAGCTACTCATGGCACACAAACAACCAAGAGCCTCACAATGAGCGCTTTGCCTTACAAATCCACAGACTATGGGGATCTATGGAAAGCGGGCGTGGCACAAACGTACATCGGCTGCGAGAATTTTTTTCTGATTACACCTTGATGTTAATCTTTTGCTCCCCGCATTTCGGCACTCAGCCCGCATACGTAAAGTCTTTCCTTTGTGCAAGAGATTTTAGTGTAGGACGCACCCAGACCAAGCGTTACGGGCGAGAAACGGCTCTCAGAACCAATAGAAAATGAGAACATCATCATTATTATAATGAGTAAAAACAAGTGCCGTAACTGCGGCAAGGAACCGTAATACATTTATATATAAATATATTATCTTATAATTATTTTGATTTTACAACATTAAATAGATGTGACAATTGTAATAAAAGTTTCAATATATAAAAACAAGCATATTTAGTGTTGATATAAATAAATATATATATATATATATATATATATATATATATGAATAATCAGAGTATTGCAGTATATAGTGACAAGCATATTCATAAATATTATGACTAGCTTTCGAGAGCGCACCTCTTCTTCAAGTCAGGAGCAACCTGACTGTTCTTCGTTTGCTTCTATTCGCAGAGGGTGGAGCTAAACTAAAGGTGTTGAGAAGAATGTACGATTGTAACCAAATAATGTTTCATTTCCGTGAGTATATACATCCTATAATGGCACCACTAGAGTAAAAGCCAGATCCCTTCTCTTGGGTATTTGTATGAACTCTGCATATTTCCTATATGATATACAATATGGTATACAATAAGTATTTGACCCTTAGAGAAAACATCAAGTTTATGAAAAATCCAAAAAAGGTAAAAACAAGACGGATGCGAAAAAACAAAACTGAGGTTTTTTCACAATTCTTGTGGAGAGAAAAACAAAATCCTATCAGATGTGGGATCAAGGTCACCCATGTATAGTTCCCATGCACATGTTAGTTAGTTATATTTTATTTATAACGCGCCGACATATTCCGTATCGCTGTACATAAATTAGGTTCAGACAATGATAAATACAAATTAAGATGTAAAAGACAAACACTCAATGCTTCTGACAGTATCATATAGAAGGAGTCTGAGGACACGTCTCATAGCAGTGGTTCTCAACCACTATAGTGCCACGACCCTTTGATAAAATTTCCCAAGTTGTGGCGACTCCTAACAGTAAAATTACAGTAAAATTACAATTTCTGATGGTTTTAGGCGACCCCTGGCAAATCGTCATTTGTCTCCTGAAGGGGTCGCGACCCACAGGTTGAGAACCACTGCCTTATAGTATTAGGAATACTAAAGTTATAGTCCATTCCTTTTCTTGTGTGAAGGTTTTAGGGTCAATATGGGTTCCAGAGACATGGAGATGCAGTATGTAAGGGTCAACTTGTAGGTTTAGTACAAATCACTGGTGGTACATTACATTCTAAGTCCAATGGACAACGTTATAACTCACTATTAAGCTTCAATGTTGAGTATTGCAACAAATGACCAGAGATGGCTCATGGCTATTTTGCCAAGACATATTCTCAAACTCCATCCACCCATAGAGCCTAAAACCCATCTTTAGTTGGGTTGGTTATGTTCTTTCTAAATATTTCTACCCCTTCTAGACCGCTATCTTGTCGTGCTGAAGGGGCTTGGGTACCTCAATGAAGCCGTGAGCTATACCATGTAGGGTCACCCAAGACGGGCAGGGCATAGCAGAGTGGTCAGACAAATTGCGGTCCCCTGGAGAAGGAACAAGCAACCAACTAATTTATATTTTCCAAGAAAACCTTATGGTGCCGGTTGCTTGAGAGTCCCGGTTAGTATGGTGCCGGATAACCAGGGTTTTACTGTATTAATATTATTAAAACTAGATTGGCCACAAATATAGTAACGCTGTACTTAACACTCTGATTTTTTTTTTCAATGGACCAACATATTTTCCAAGCAAGTTACGTTCATTAATTTAACTTTTAAATTAAATTAGATGTCTTGCGAAAAAAAGCTACGTATCACCCTGACAGTCTAGATATTTCCATTTAACATTTCACGCAATAATATTAAAATAAAGATGGAATAGCTGAATTCATGAGGCACTTACTTATAAGATTGCCCTTAAGGCACATAAATAGTTCCTTTGAAGATGATCTAATCCAAAGGTTTGTGAAGGGTTATTATATTTCATAAAACGATTATGAAAAACTTGTGTTTGAGAAAAAGTGATGAAAAAGCCCAAGCGCTGGAATATTAAACTGCTTTGTGTTTTATTACAATCTTCAGCCTAGTTTTTTAATCAGAAAAAGCTATTAACGTAATCTTGAAATACCCCACATTTGTTTTAATGGTTTATGGTGATTAGTAAAGTGTGGCCCAGATTTATTTGTTGTGCAGCTCTATTATTTGGGTGACAAACATGGGCGTAGGAGCCCCCAAAAATCTGGGGTGGGATAATTAAATTCTACTCTCGGGATAGGAAGCAGTGGCGGATCTACCTGCTTTGGGGGGGGGGGGGGGGTCTCAGCCTCATGATCAAATCTTCCAGTGAACAGTTCTCTTGATTCACTGTAGTATTCATTGATTGGATCTTCTTGCAGGCCAATGGACTCAAAGCAGTTTCCTCCAACACCAGAATTCAAAGGCGTCAGTTCTATGGCGCTCATACTTCTTTATGGTCCAGCTCTTACAGCCGTATGCTACTACTGGGGATACTATAGTACTAACTATGCAGACCTTTGTTGATAGTGTAATATCTTTACTTTTTAATAGCTTATCAAGTCTTGCCATAGCTTTGCTCCCTAGAAGCAAACGTATTTTAATCTCATGGCTAGTGTCACCACCTGAAGAGATCCTGGATCCTAGGAAAATAAAATCTGTCACTGCCTCCACTTCTTCCCCGTCTATTTGCCAGGAAGTGAGATTGCCGTTTGCCATGATCTTTATCTTTTTAACAATGAGCACCAGGCCATCTTTTGCACTCTCTTCTTTTACCTTCATCAATTGGCCCTTTAGTTCCTCCTCACTCTCGGCCATCAGAGTAGTATCATCGGCGTATCTGAGGTTGCTGATATTCCTTCCAGCAATATTGATTCCGGCTTTGGATTCATCCAGTCCAGCCTTACGCATGATGTACTCCAAGTATAAGTTGGATAAGTAAAGTGACCATATAAATCCTTGTTGCACTCCTTTTCCGATCTTGAACCATTCTGTTGTCCCATATTCGGCTCTGACCGTGGCTTCTTTGTCAACATACAGATTCTTTAGAAGGAGGATGAGATGATCTGGTACTCCCAACTCTTTAAGAACTTGCCACATTTTGTTGTGATCCACACAGTCAGAGGCTTTAGAATAGTCTATGAAGCAGAAGTAAATGTTTTTTCTGGAACTCTCTTGCTTTCTCTATCATCCAGCAGACATTATCGATTTGATCTCTTGTACCTCTTCCTCTGCGGGACCCGGCTTGCACATCTGGTAGTCCATGGTCCATATATTGTTGGAGTCGAGCTTGTAGAATCTGGCTGGCATGTGAAATTAGTGCAATTGTTCGATAATTGGAGCACTCTTTGGCACTGCCTTTTTTGGGGTTTGGGATGTAGACTGACCTTTTCCAATCTATTGGCCATTGTTGAGTTTTCCAAATTTGTTGCACAAGAAGGCGCGGTGCACATATCCTGCCACTTTACTTTTTTATACTGTTTCGTATGTATTATATATTGTAATTCTGCTCTTTATGTTTCATGTCAGCTCCTAAACTGACTAGTATTTTGTAAAATGTTTAATAAGAATAAAAGCTGCTTAAAACTTCTGTATGACATTTCCAGAGGAGAACAGTATTATTATCCTTTTATATGTAGTCAGGCATCATCAACCACACAATGTGATATAATCCAGTATTACACCCACACACAGAAGTGTCAATCTACAAAGATGACTTTCTGACTCTAGGAGGGGGTATGGATTGAAAGTCATTTGCATATCAGTCCCCAGAATCCCCAGTAGAACGCAGTATACTGAGAAATTATCTTGCAGAAACCAAAAGTGTGTGTATATATATATATATATATACGGTGCAGGGCTTCCATTGCTCTTTTGCCCACCAAACATTAAATGATTGTTGTGGTAATCCACCTTCCCACGAAATCTACTATACAAGCTAGGAACCGGCCCCACACTGATGAGAGGCAGTAACCTCGAGACAGCTGTCCATGGGAAGGTTTCCTGGCTGGTGCATAATCCATCCTGGGCTTTGCTTAAAGCGGTGTAATATAGCAGGCATATGCTTAAAAAATGCCAAGGGGGGGGGGGGGGCTAAATACTTTTGCAAGGTACTGTATTTACATACACACATATTACAGTATATATATATATATATATACTGTATATATAAAATACATATAGAGTTAAAGTTTGTTGTCATTTTGAAAGGAAGTATTAAATAATTGAGATTGAAAGTTTGGTAGTTTACACATAAATGACACTAAAGAGTTCTCCCAATCTGCTAATTACTTTATATCATGCAATTATTAATCCCTCGGGGCAGGGTGATAAGCCATAAGAGTATGCCCAGCTAGGATAGTTTAACACTTACTGTGTATACTCGAGTATAAGCCGAGTTTTTCAGCCCTTTTTTAAGGCTGAAAAGGGCCCCCTCTGTTTATATTCGAGCATCCCCTTCCCCCGCGTGGCTCTCTTTCCCTCCCCCTCCCTTATCATCCTAACCCCCCCCCCCCATCCTCATCCTAAACCCCTTATCCTCATCCTAAACCCTCCATCCTCATCCTAAACCCCCCTCCTCACTTTAGGATGAGGATGGGGGTTGAGGAGGGTAGTGGAGGAGGGAGGGGGAGGGGGTTTGAAGAGAGAGGTTGAGGATGAGGATGGGGGGTTGAGGAGGGAGGATGAGGTGGGAGGATGAGGACAGAGGATGAGGAGAGAGGATGAGGAGAGAAGATGAGGAGGGGGGTTGAGGAGGGAGGTTGAGGATGAGGAGGGGAGTTGAGGCGGGAGGATGAGGAGGGGGGTTGAGGAGGGAGGATGAGAAGGGAGGGGGGGTTTGAGGAGAGAGGTTGAGAAGGGAGGACGAGGAGAGAGGATGAGGAGGGAGGTTGAGGAGGGAGGATGAAGAGGGAGGATGAGGAGGGGGGTTGAGGAGGGAGGATGAGGAGAGAGGATGAGGAGGGGGGTTGAGGAGGGAGGTTGAGGATGAGGAGGGGGGTTGAGGAGGGTGATAAGGGAGGGGGAGGGAAAGAGACACAGGGAAGGGAGAGGGGGGAAGAGACACAGGGGAGGGAGAGGGGGGAAGAGACACAGGGGAGGGAGAGGGGGGACACAAGAAATGGGCACAGAGGGCACACAAGAGGGGGACACAGAGGGCACAAGAGAGACACAGGGGGCAGCACGTTTCCCACCCTTGGCTTATACTCGAGTCACTACGGAGGACGAGGAGAGAGGATGAGGAGGGAGGTTGAGGAGGGAGGATGAAGAGGGAGGATGAGGAGGGGGGTTGAGGAGGGAGGATGAGGAGAGAGGATGAGGAGGGGGTTTGAGGAGGGAGGTTGAGGAGGGTGATAAGGGAGGGGGAGGGAAAGAGACACAGGGAAGGGAGAGGGGGGAAGAGACACAGGGGAGGGAGAGGGGGAAAGAGACACAGGGGAGGGAGAGGGGGGACACAAGAAATGGGCACAGAGGGCACACAAGAGGGGGACACAGAGGGCACAAGAGAGACACAGGGGGCAGCAAGTTTCCCACCCTTGGCTTATACTCGAGTCACTACGTTTTCCCAGTATTTTGTGGTAAAATAGGTGCCTCGGCTTATACTCGGGTCGGCTTATAATCAATTATATACAGTAGTTTCTGTGACTTTTATTTATCCATCTGGGCATGCTCTTTGGGTATGATTAATGTCTTAAAACTATCCATTTCAAACTGTAAACCTTTATAACCAAATAGTTTTATATCAGTTTACTGTAACGATCCCGAGCTGAGGCGGCAGCACTAAGAATGATTTTGGAAAACTCCTCATAGAGTGAATGTGCACAAAGGATTTTTTACAAATAATACAAATATAACACTATTCAGACTTATTTTTTTTAAATTGAGAAAGGGCTGAGGATACAACGTATGAGCATAATGAATCCTTCAGCACAGCTCTACCCTTCCTCAGTATAAAAAATATATAAATAAAATACATTTATAGAATCACTAATATAGTTTCTGAAAGTGCGTAATGCTCCAGTGGGAGAGCACTACGGAAACTATTGTAGCGATTCTGTACATGCTGCACCAGCCGCGATGCGCAAGGATCAGGGGGGGGGGGGGGGGGGGGAAGAAAGGGGGAAAGGGACAGTGAGGGGGAAAGGGGGAAAGAGACACAGGGGAGGGAGGAGGGGGCGAGAGACACAGGGGAAGGAGATGGCACAAGGAACAGAGGGGGAAAGGGACAGAAAGGGGGAAAGGTGGAAAAAGACACAGGGGAGGGAGGAGGGGGCGAGAGACCCAAGGAACATAGGGGGGAAAGTGACAGAGAGGGGGAAAGGGGGAAAGAGACACAGGGGAGGGAGGAGGGGCGAGAGACACAGGGGAGGGAGGTGGCACAAGGAACAGAGGGGGGAAGGGACAGAGAGGGGGAAAGGGACAGAGAGGGAGAGAGGGGCAAAGGGACACAGGAGAGGGACGGGGGAAAGAGACACAGGGAACGGATGGGGGAGATACACGGGGAGGGAGAGGGGGGGGACACAGGGGAGGGAGATGGGGAAGAGACAAAAAAGGAGGGAGAGGGGGGTAAAAAACACAGGGGAGGGAGAAGCGGAGAGACACAGGGGAGAGAGAGGGGGGAAAGAGACACAGGGATGGGAGAGGGGGAAGAGACACAGGGGAGCAAGAGGGGGGAAAGAGACACAGGGGAGGGAGGAGGGGGAAAGAGACACAGGGGAGGGAGAGGGGAAAGAGACACAGGGGAGGGAGAGGGGGAGAGACACATCAATTATTATACCGTCATTTCGGATGGGTAAACTACTAGTTCTAGATAATTAGAGAACTTTTGCTATTTTTTCAATGAAGGTCAGAAAATATTTCACTTTACTTTCACTTCAGTGGTATAGAGGATATCCCTTAAGTAATGTAAGAATATTCTCAGACAACTTTGCATAATAAAGCTGATGGGATTCTGAGACACAAGGTCGTGTGGCCAAGACATCTCTTGATGTTTCAGTCCTTGATATGAATAATGCGAATGTTATATATCCTGACCTGTGTATTACACTGTAATGAGGCGCACGTCCATTACTTTGTGCTTCCTGGTGGTTACAAATGAGGCTTTTGAACATTTTGTTATATATACGAACAATTGTGTACAAGATATAATGAAGATGGCAGATTTGAGCCACATTTGATAACAATTAGGGCAAATAGACGGGGAAGAATTGGAGGCAGTGACAGATTTTTTTTTCCTGGGATCCAAGATCTCTGCAGATGGTGACTGTAGTCATGAAATGAAAAGATGTTTGCTTCTGGTTAAGAAAGCTATGGCAAGCTTGGACAAGCTAATAGAAAGTAAAGATATTACATTATCAGTAAAGGTCGGCATAGTTATTACTGTGGTATTCCCAGGAGTAACATACAGATGTGCGAGCTGGACCATAAAGTAGACTTATCGCAGGAAAATTTGTAATGTGGTGTTGGAGGAAAATGCTTAGCGTCCCTTGGACTGCAAAAATATTCCAATCAATCAATATTACATGAAATACAGCCAAACTGTTCACTGGAAGGTTTGATCATGAGGCTGAAGCTCAAATATTTTTCCATATCATGAGAGACAGAGGGACAGAGGGAGAGAGGGGAGATAAAGAGAGAGAACGAGGGGAGAGAAAGAGAGAGCCAGAGGGAGAGAGAGAAGAGAAAGGGAGAGACAGAGGGAGAGGGAGGGATACAGAGGGAGGGGGACAGGGAGGGGGCAGAGAGGGGAGAGAAAGAGAGAGACAGACAGAGGGAGAGAGGCAAGAGAAAGAGAGATAGAGGGAGGGAGAGGGAGTCAGAGGGAGGAGAGACAGAGGGACAGAGGGAGCGGAAACAGAGGGAGGGAGACAGGTGATGGAGGCAGAAAGGGGGGCAGAGAAGGGAGAGAAAGAGAGAGACAGAGGGAGGGAGGGAGGAGAGAGAGACAGAGGGGAAAGGGGAAGCAGGGAGGGGGACAGAGAGGGGAGAGAAAAGGAGAGACAGAGGGAGAGAGGGGAGATAAAGAGAGAGACATAAGGAGCCAGAGAGAGAGGGAAAGAGATAGAGGCGGACAGGGAGAGAAAGGGAGAGGGATAGAGAGAGATAATGCGAGGGAGAAGGCAGGAAGGGAGAGAGGGAGGGAGGCTGAACAGAGAGAGAGGAGAGAGGGAGAGGAGGGGGAGAGGAAGGGAGAGAGAGGGGAGGGATAGAGACAGAGGGCACATAGAGAGAGGGCACAGAGAGAGACAGAGGGCACACACACAGAGAGGGAGAGGGCACAAAGAGACAGCACATAGAGAGACAGCACAGAGAGAGACAGCACAGACAGTTAAACATAACATATATGACGCCATCATTTATGACTAGTAAGCGTATATTCTACCACATCCCTCACTATGATACGATACTGTGTTACAAAATCACATTACCCCAGTAATTAGAAGCTTCATTCTCTTTTGAAAATAATTAAGTTAGTTTTATAAAATTACATTTAGACAAATTTAATTTGAAATTATATATATTTTTTTAAAGGATTAATAATGATTACAAAGCATTGCGCACACTGACAGGAACTCTGTATGGCGGGAGGATTAATATAGATGAGAATGCTTTGGCAGCCATTATAATGAGGCGGTCATTATTCGCGGAGAGATGCGAGGCCAAGAGGTCAGTGATGTTTACAAATAAAAGTCTTAATCGGTTTCAAGCTGAAAATATATATTTGCATTTGGCTGTAACTCCTGATGTCGCAAATATGGTGGAAAGGAATGTCCTGAGGGTTTATAATGTTACGGCAAAATGATTGTAACATTCCCATTGACACTCCCACCTCACCAGCAGCAGCCAAACTGCTCACACTCACCTCTTCCCTCGGCCTCTCACAACTAACTGATTCTTCTACTCATCATGCTGGACATTCTCTTGACCTTATCTTCACCAATCTCAGCACAAACTCCAACCCAGTCAACCACCCACTCCCTCTATCTGACCACCACTTCCTTACCTCAACCTCACCACATCACCCTCTCTCCAGCCCTCTCCAACCCCTACCACCATCATGAACACAAACCTGCGAGCACTTGACCCTACTCAGCTCTCCACTATTATCCAACCCCTTCTTAGTCCCATCACCAACCTCAACTGCCCTAACACTGCCACCTCACTCTACAACTCTACTCTCTCTTCCACCCTTGACACTCTGGCCCCCATATCTACACGCAGATGCCCTCACTCTCATCCACAACCATGGCACACTACACAAACGAGGTTCTCCAGCACTGCTGAACGACTATGGAGGAAATTCCGCACTTCAGCAGATTTCCTCCACTACATATTGATGTTACGCTCCTATTCCTCTGCCCTAAACCTTGCCCAACAACACTACTTCACATCACTAATATATACTCTGTCCTCTAACCCCAAGCGTCTGTTTGCCACTTTCAATACTCTCCTCCGCCCACCACCTCCTCCCATCCCTTCCTCTCTCACAGCTGAAGACTTTGCCAACCATTTTATTCATAAAATTCAAAACATCCGCAATGAACTCTTTTCTCATAGTGGTTTACACACACCACCCTCTCAACTAACCAACAACTAAACTCTTGGGGATGGTTGAACTATTAGGGGGTCTGGATTAACATGGACTGGTATTGCCCTGTTGGCATGAGGTATTTAATATTGGTTCCAATATCATGGGAGTTGTTTTGCTGTCAGCCATCCCGGGTGTGAGCCAGGTTATACTTGTCCATATGTGATCTATGGATGGTACCCAGCCATGTGTAGTATCAAAATGCTTCACTCTCCCCAGGGAATATTAATAAAGTGTTATACTGGGGTTCCGCAGGCATTTGGAACAGGAATGTGCAATTAAGTGGGCCAAGCTATTTGGAGAGAGAGAGTTGACAGGGAGGTCAGGAGACAAATGTATAGTCACTCTGAGGCAAGGTGTCTCCACTTTGGAGATGATCAAAGACCCCTGGTAGGCCATAAACCTAGGGAAAATTACCATCTGGCACCCTATACAGACTCCAGCCAGGAAGGAAGCCTGTCATCTGCTTGATGGATGGACAGCTCCCAGAGGAAGTCTGGGTGGGGCGGATAAAGATTGGTGGAACTGTGTTGGAATTAAATTTACTGTTGTTGATCAATAAAGAGAGTTACAGTTTTAAACAAACATCAGCACTGGGTATGGTTTATTTCTGGGAAGATACTAATTCTACACAAGGGAATTATTGCAATGGATCCTATCTCATACCTTGCTCCTAAACTGGGAGTATTGCTGCATTCCTACAATTCCTAGGTACTGGGTTCATTACTGCTTAAAGGGATGGTCCAAAGAACCCTAAGTCCTACAGGAGCGGTATGGTCATAACAGTTATATCCAACATATGATGAGTGATTCCTATTTTAATAGAAGGTTGAATGCTATAAAAATAGGAACCAGGAGCTATGAATTATATTCAGAACATTTCATTTGTATCTTGTGAAGAATAATTTACTTTAAAGTTTCTTTTTTATTTAAATTGTTTTTATTAATGGGAATATATTGTATTCAAATGACATCAGAAAATTTTAATTTAATATGTCATATTATGCCAATACCAATTAAAAGAAAAGAAAATATAGAAAAGACAAAGAAAATAAAAGAGGGTGGGGGAAGATGGGATGGGGAGAAGCTTATTATAATATCATCCCTGAGGTATGTATATATATTACCTTTATTTTTTTTATTTTTTTTATGCTACCAACCAATTTGTGGTTCCCAGACTATTAATTTAAATTAAAGTTTCAACAAAAGTATGAAAAACTGCATAAACACCATACTAGCTATTTTTCTCTAACATGACTAATTCGTAAGATATTCTGCATTGTTTATGCTGCATTGTTATGCTAATTCTTGGCTCAGTTTGATCATGTTTGTATCTTGATGAGGGTGAGGGATGGGATTAAAATGGAATAATAGATCTGGGGAAAGGTTATGTTTGTTAATGTGTTTACAAAAACAGCGTGTCACTATTTAGTAAATCAAAGCAGGTAATTAGTATTCGCGAGCCACAGATTGGCATAATAATGCAGAACAAATAATACTGAACATCTCTTTTTGTAAGATGTGCATGACTCACACGACGCACGGCCCATTATCCCACAGGTTTAGACACATTAAAGCCATGTACACCATCCTAATACGTTCAAAAGCCGCCCAGAGAATGGCGCAGATTGGCATCAAACGCACCATGTGGGCGACGACCTCGTGTCACTTTGCGAAGAGATCAAAAAAATCTTCAATAAAAAAATCTCATAAAAGAGAAACACAATGTGCAGTAAATTGTAGAAAGGTTTAAACTGAAAGGAACCGTAATAATAATGGATTTTTTTCCTGAAATCGCTCTGCTGACAACCTGGGAATATGTGCTAAAATATACAGAAATACATATACTTATATATTAAGAATAATTCTGGGAGCGGCTAAGCCTTGGTATTATGATGGCAAATAAATCGCTGATTGAGTTCTCAATTAAAAAGAAATAACTCAACATTAATATGTATAAAGCAACACGTTATGGCCTTAAAGGGACGTGGAAGGTTTCTGGATGTTACTAGGTATGTAACATCCCTGTGTATCTATTTATCTGTGTAATTTACCTTATTAAGAACTGCTTATAAGCTCTTTTTTTACTGCTTAAAATCATATAAATAGTCCCTGTATGGGTCTGCCCACTGCAGTGTATGCAGACACAGACTCTGTAGTACTGGCTGTGCAGTGTCTTATACTAACCAATCAGTGACCACTACACTGCACATGCAGCCCTACAGAGTCTGAGCCTACACACACTGCAGTGGGCAGACCCATGCAGGAACTATTTGTTTGACTTTAGACTGAAAAACATTTCTTAATACAATAATGTACATAAAAGTAAACAGATACAGATATTTTATACAAAGTAACATATATCCTTTGAAAAAGATTCACTCCCATGGCTTATAATGCTGATAATGTAAGTTTATCCCTTTAAGATGGGTCTATTAGATCGTATCTGTCCTCAAATCTATTTTCCTGTAATAAAATTCCTATTCAATGATTTAGAAAATAAATATTCAATATTAAACTTACTATCAAACATCTATATGTAAACCACCAATTGATATGCGGGTTCACACCGCGTAT
Source organism: Discoglossus pictus (assembly GCA_027410445.1). NCBI lineage: Eukaryota > Metazoa > Chordata > Amphibia > Anura > Alytidae > Discoglossus > Discoglossus pictus. The sequence continues at coordinate 1,136,516 of CM050169.1, forward strand.
GAGGGCATAAAGAGATGGGAGCAGCTCTGGCTTGGAGGCAGTCATAAATAGACAGGCGCAAGCTTATAATGCTTGTGGTGCACAACTACAAATTACAACAACCAAAAAGGCCTCGAGTCAGATCAGGCTCAAGGACATTGTAATTAAATACAAGCTGCTGTTTTAGACGTTAATCCTAAAACCTGGTGTGGCCAGTGGTCCCAGGAGATGCATCGATCTCAACATGATACAATTAGCGTCTCTCGTAAAATATTACATCTACCTGACCTTTAGAAACTCCATGCTGTAAAGACTTAATGCATCTTCAAATGTGCTCCAGGCTCTGGTTGAAGAAGTTACATATATATATATATAAAAGCAATTTTGTCTTTAAAAGTTCTGTCCATGCACCAGCAGACTCGGGCGTTGCTAATAAATACCCGATACGCGTTTCACAGTCGGTGGCTTTTACTGATATGAATTGCTGAGAGTATTATTATTTGCAAACTAATGATCTGTTTGAGAAGTAGTTCAAATACTTCTACTGTGTAGCATAATTTAATACAGATAATTAACCTCAAATATTTAGCATTAAAACAGGTATTACATTTCTATTTTATCTACATTCATAATAATAACAACATATTTTTTTATTTTTATTACAATTATTATATTTATATCCGGACATTTCATTGATTATTTACCAAGGTGGGTATCATGATCCCCCGGACCATCCTTTGCAATCACATAATGACTCCTATCAGGACTGCCTCCTGGGCATATGTGGTTGTGGGATGGGGAAACTGTACGTTGTCTGACGCACCTACGCAGGGAGTGGGTTCAGTAGATATCGCTATTTAATATGTTTTTATGTTACTTTGATTGCCCTATGTATGTTAATTTCTGTATGTTATGTTTCTTCTCTATGTGTGTTTGACTTTTGATAGATTCTGTATGTTGCATGTTCGGTTCATGAAGAGTTAACTGATTTAGAATGTGGATTTTAGAGACATCCGCTGCCTTGGTGAAGGGATTAAAAGGACCTGAAAAGTCTGGCCCTCTATCCTTTGCAGCTTGTTAATATTGTAATTGTCTTTGCCTGGAACTTAGCCCTTTATAGCGCTACGGAATATGCTGGCGCGTTACAAATAAACGATAATAATAATAACCTCTAGCACTACTTCTTGGGACGGATCTTGAGGAGGAGTTAGCCTAATGTGAGTTGCACTCTCATATAATCCTATAATTGGGGGGCCCTCAGTAAAACATAGTTGAATATAGTAGTTAAAAATTGCAGGATGAGTTTTCCAAATTGTTAAAAATGGGCAAAAAGCGTGGCGCGCCGCAGTGCATATGGTCACGGAGAGCGGATATGACTGAAAGACTAAACATAATCATATAACAAGTAATACTTTAACAAAAAGAGATTACCTTCAGATTATTGGCACTCTGAAGCCCACAGATGGATATGTTATCCTTAAAGAGAAAACGCACAAGCAAAGCCGATAAAAACACAAACACCTGCTGCAGAACAACAAGCCAACGCGATCATTATAATTAGCGCCTCCCGCGGCACGTAAACATCGTGCGTTTGTTTGTTTTATTTTGCTCTCTGACAGGCAGGTCCTTGAGCATCTGTTGTAAGAGAACATTTGTGGTGGAGGAAAAAATGGAACTGAAGGAGAGTCACTGGGTCAAGTTCACTAAGCAGCGCCAAGTATCAAGTCATTTAGTTGGATTGTTCTATCTTTAGAAATCAATTTAAAATAATGAAAATCATTTTTTTGTTGTTGACTCTTGCACCCCTGACTGCCACCTGGAACCGATCTCCTCCCTGCCCCTCTCCCACCCGCCCCTGCCCCTCTCCCACCCGCCCCTGCATGATTCATACAAATCATCTACTAATTACTTCTGATTATTCCTCTAAGATTACACACTGTGTCACAATGCTTCCTCTCACCTTCTTCTTCCTTACAACCCCCTGTCTGTTTCTCAGATTCTCCTCCTCCTTTTCCCCGCTTCATGTCCCCAACAAAATAACCATTTCTTCTTCTCTCCTCTTTAGATTTTAAGTAGCGAGTTTCCATTCTTGTTAGCACTTCTTACAAGACTTGAAGCTCGAAACAGGGCCCTCCATCTTCTACACTAACTGTATAATATCGTATACTTCCTTGTTCTCAACCCCTGTACAGCGCTACGGAATATGTTGGCGGGTTACAAATAAAAGTTAATAATAATAATAATAATAATAATAATAATAATAATACATAATCAAACATATCTATTTACTCATTCAATGTTTTATTCAGTATTTCGAATAATTTAAAAATCCTACTTTTATGATGGAGACGTGTTTGGCAGACATGTCGTCTTCAGCAGAGATTCACCCCTACCAAGGTATTATTTATCAGAGCATTTGTATGGCTGGCGAGATCTGGCATCGCTGGATGACATTGCTCATATAAGACCACCACCCAGAATATGCTCGGAATAGGCAAATAAAATAATTTCTGATCCACCCCATTAATTTGAGTTATAATTGTGCATATGGCTAGGAAACACTGGTTGCTCCACCCACTATCAGAGCTCCGCGGGGTGGCTAGGTGACGGCAACCAAATTAGTCCTAATCACAACACCTGGCTGGTGGCCATGCAGCCATAGAAGGGAATAGTAACCGAAAGAAAGAAGCAAGGCTGCAAATGTCTAAGTAATCCAGATTTCATGTCTTATTTATATACACTTAGACATACATCCTTGAAATGTCTGATAAATATCTCTGTGATGCTTTAAAACTTGACCTATAAGTAAACAGGACAACAGTCTCCTGGATGTCCGCCCATCAACTCAAACTCAACATGCCAAAGATGGATCTCCTTATCTTCCCACCCTCTTCCTCACCGTCCACTCCTCGCATCTCTCTCACTGTTGACAATGTCATCCTCACTATCGCCTCCCAGGCCCGTTGTCTTGGGGTTCTACTGGATCCTGCCCTCTCTTTCCTTCCTCACATAAAAAATACATCACTATCTTACACAAGACACAACTAAAATTTAATTTCACTTTCTTGACTACTGCAACTCTCTTGACTACTGCAACTCTCTCCTTGCTGCCTCCCCATCCAAATCATGGCCCTAATGTATAAAGTTCTCAATAACAGTGCACCCTCTTATATCTCTGCTCTTGTCTCAAAATACTCCCCCAACTGCCCTCTTCGGCCTGTTAACGAATTTCTTTTTTCCTCCTCTCTCATCACTTTCTGTCATTCCCGCCTTCAGAACTTTTCTCGTGCTGCCCCTACTCTATGGAACTCCTTGCCTCGCTCCACTAGACTATCCTCCTGCCTCTAATCCTTCAAAACTTCACTAAAAACTAATCTGTTCAGGCGCTCATCAGAGAATGAACTAATCTTGAGTGGTCCAGCCCCAAAATACCAGGCAATTCTACCCTGAACAGGAGAAACAGCAAACCGCAGACGCTTTTCGGCCTTTATGGGCCTCGTCAGTGAGGTGTAGCTGAACTCCATAAGGCACAGTGAGCAAGGGGTCCACGTCTGGCCCTGTCGCCCCAAAGCCATGTCATTATTTGGTTAGATTATTCCTAAATAGCATGAAAAAATGGTCATATGTTGTATTATCCATTTTTTTCAAGTGAATTAATCCTGGGATGTGCCATTACATTGTTGCTGTATTTATATGCAAATGGGGGGCTCATGCATATTACCATACTGAGATGCACATTAGCATACAGAGCCGCACATGAGCATACAGAGGAAAAGAGGACACACATTAGGATAATGAGCCCCAGATTAACATACAGGAGCTGCACATTAGCTTATTGAGCCACAACCAATTCTATATATTTCAGAAATGATTTACTGTAGATAAAAACTGCTAGTGCAATGTATAGCCAGTTTTAGTTCTCTTTCAAGTGAAATCCAAGTCCTTTTGGGGTGACAGTGTTCCTTTAAGAATTGCAGAATCGTGGTGACATTATCTCTACAGAAGACGTCTGCTCCGCGTCTTCTTTGTAACCGGCCTAATTATCCCTTTTTTGTATTTTTGCTAATTATTGCTTTATGCAAAACGCCGCAGAGCTTTATGTGCAATGTAATGTTTCAGCATTTTATTTATTATTTAACTACTGGAGGGACATGAAAGCGAAGAGCTCGTTACAGTCTGAGGCATAATATGTATCACATTATTACAGTTTATGATCAATCATCATCCTCACCTAATATGTGCTGACAGAATGCCGTGATTACGGCCCATTATCTCTGCACATCTTATATTATACAGCCTTTAGCACAAAAGGTTTCTTAGGAAAGTCTTCTTACCTTGAGCTTTGTGCTCAGTGGGAAATGGTTGTGTTTAATTATAATATTTATTTAACAGTGATTCAGTGCATACACCGCTGCAACCTGGGTTCGATTCCATTCGGGGAACCAAGAGGTCACACCACCCTGACGCCGAGCAGGATTTGGCCAGGGCAGTACTTGGATGGGAGACCACCCAGGAATACCAGGAGCTGTATGCTATGGCCCACCACAGAAGGAACTGGCAACCCACTCCAGTATCCCTGCCAAGTGGATAAGAAAGACCATGGACATAAAGATGTGCTTAGTGTGTTGTGGTCCTTCAGGTCACAGGGAGTCGGATATGACTGAATGACAAAACAACAAGACAGCCTCATTCCGGTTCAACCAATCATAATTGAATTTCTATCAGCCTTCCATTGTTCACGCATAGATAAAGACATTTTGGATGCCCTCAGTGACCCAATCACAGAAGAAATAAAATCTACTAAATCACATAAAGAGAATGGAGGGCCCTGGTGCAAAAAATAAATGTGGGCCCCCCTTGGGGGGATGTAAAAAATGTTTTGCACTTGCCCCCCACCGGTGTCTGTCTGCGCAGCTCCAGGCGCGCGCTCCACTTTCCTGCGACATTCTCTACGAATATATATGTACATTTATATATATATATATATATATATACACACACATCATCCCTACATAGCACCCAGTTATTGTCAGCAGCCATCCCCTCTCGGGATCCGTCACCGCACAGCACCCAACCCCTCTGAGCACCCACCTCACATAGCACCCATCTCTATCTCCTTTGTTCCTCCCTCAGAGAACCCATTCCCCTGTACTTTGCTGCCACTTTGCAGCCCTTGCTCTCTTCCCTTCTTCCCTGATACACATCCCCAGCGTGCTGAACTGCTCCACACTGAAATTATTATGCTCTTTGCCAAGGATTCCAAACATACATGTCTATAGCACAGAGATCCCATACCTCTCTGCGCACATTACTAGTGGCGAATCCAAAGTCCAGACAAACAAATGCTAATTGGAATTTGGCACATTGCCAGCTTCTCATTAGCATATAACGGACCAATGACGTGTCAGATTTATATTTCCTTTGGGGAAATATGAGGAGACGGCTTTTAGGAATGAGAACAATAACTATGGACTTTACTTTTTAACTATTATATACCATTATATTTTATCAGGGAAAACCCTTATTTTTGCTCCTAAAATGTTTTGACACCTGGGTGACATCTTCAATAAAGATAAGATCTCCTTTCAGCTATGTTGAAGGACTGATACATTGCTGAACATCTCATTAGTCCGTTAATTACGGGATAAATTAAGCTTTGTGTAGTAAGCAAAATAAAAAAAATAGTTAACCATTAACAAACCAATCTGTGTGAGTATGGAATGCTGGGATCACCTAAACAGGTCAGTTATGGGTTAACTTGTCAGTGCAGTCCTGAGTCCAGGGAAAACTGCTATAAATCACTGTCTTCACCCCGGCTTGGCATCTGTTATTACTCATGTAACAGCCAGTAGCCAGGATAGACTGTGTTTGTGATTGTTCAGCTGCTATTAAGAGTGTAATTAAAATATATATAATTTGAACATAGAATCTTAAACTTTTTCACTTTTGTTGTTGTTCAGTCGTGTCCGACTCTCAGTGATCCTATGGGCAGCAGTACTCCAGGCATATCTTGTGTCTCTGAATGTGCCAATCCATAAGGCTATCTCGGTAAAGAAACTGAAGTGTGTTGTCAGTTCCTTCTCCATTGGCCCGCGATTTGTCTGACCTCTCTGCTATGACCTGCCCATCTTGGGTGACTCTACACGGTATAGCTCACAGCTTCTTTGAAGTACACAAGCTCCTTCACCTCTACAAGGTAGCAGAAGGGGAAGAGCACTTGTGTGTGTTTGCATCGCTCAGTCATGTCCGACTCTCTTTGACCTCATGGACCATAAAACACCCTACGGATCCATTTAGTATTCAGGTATTCTCCAGTGGGCCACAACATACAGCTCCTGGATGGTCTCCCATCCAAGTACTGACCAGGCTCAACCATGCTTGGCTTCAGGGTGGTGCGACCTCTTGGTTGGAATCGAACCCAGGTCGCAGCGGTGAAGAGCACTTACATTGAGGTAAATGGCCCTTTTAGTCTATTTTTTTTCTATATAATGGACCAAATTTGTGCATAATGAAAATATATATATTTTAACAGAATAAATTGTATGTTACAGACACCGGTTATTCACGTTTAGGTTCAAAATATCTCCAACGCTCTGCAACGCTCTGCGACGCTCTGCGACGCTCTGCGACGCTCTGCGGCGCTCTGGCTCTCACCTCGTCCTCTCGCTCAGTATTGTAGAGAAGTCTGCAGGCAGCTATTAGTAATGGCCGCTTATGGCCTTAATAGGAATAATTCAAACTAATTATACTAATTAGTCAATTACAAGCATGTGTTACCAGATCTGACGCTGACAGACGCGATCCTGAAAATATGGTTATTAAGAGCAAGAAATCGCCATGACAGGTAAATTGGGCCATAATTGCTCTGTTTTTGTTCAGTTTATTAGTCATTTTTCTTTGCACATTTTTTTTTATGTTTTAATGCTATTTAGATAGTTACATTAATTATATTAAAGGGATATGTGCGGCCCCCGGGTGTTACTAGGTAGATAATACCCCCGGGGATCTAATTACTGCTTATACGCTCTGTATATACAACACAATGATATAGTAACACCCAGGAACCTGCCCTGTCCCTTTAAGGGGACACAGACAGTCTGACACTTTTAACCCTTAGAGTGCCGGGGTTCGGGGAGTATTTGGTGCCCCAGAGGTCAGATACATTTCCAAGCTTGCACTTTAATTCTGTATCTTAAAGGGACACTGACAGTCCAACACATTCATTCTGTATCTTAAAGGAACACAGACAGTCTGGCACTTTAATTCTGTATCTTAAAGGAGCACTGACAGTTCAACACATTCATTCTGTATCTTAAAGGAACACTGACAGTCTGGTACATTCAGCAATAACTAAAAATATGCATTTTCACATTATTGACATGCTGTTTAGCTGCAGTGCATTTAAGAGCTTAAAGTAAACCAAGAGTCCTTTTCTACATGGAAAAAAGAGTGCTGCAAAGGTTAATTGATAATAACTGTCTGGATGTCACTCTGATAGATTATAATTTGCGAGAGCCGCGGCAGCCAATCAGGCGATGGGGAGCAAACGGTTTCTCCATAGACCTCCATAACTCAGTTGGTCACTGCTCTGGCACACACTGATTGGAGTTTGTCAGAAGGAGGTCTTGTTAGGTACTCAAGATATTTAATGCTCGTCATTCACACAAAGAATCTCTATAATGTAAAAATGTATTCTTTTAAACGGATGCTATATATATATATACATACAGACCCTTTAACAAACGCAGTAAGACATATAACCCTTGGGCAGTGCCGGATCCACCTTTTTGGAGCCCCTGGGCAGTGAAGTGGAGGAGCCCCTGCGGGTGAGTGCGTAAGGTATGCACGGCCCCATTTTTACCTTTTCTGTGCGTGTTACTTTTCCTGTTGTGGCTCTCTTGTTCTTGTTACCCCCTAGAAGCCAATGTATGACCTGCAGCATTTTGTTTTTGCTAAGCCAGGAACCATTGCTTTTTTTTAAAGTGGCGCCCCTCACATGGGAGCGCCCCTGGGCGGCTGCCTAGTTGGGTAATCTGTCCATGGGACATCTAACAAGAGCACACAATTGGGCACACCTCCACATTGGCTGATAGTGCAAGCAATATGGGCAAAAATATGCCCAAAGCAGTTTATTCTGCTCTGGGACCTTCATTTAAAAACAAACGCAGTGAAATATTATCAAGTAGACTTTTTAATATACAAGAAACAAATGTAAATTTGATGCCATGATTTGTACTTCAACTAGATTTTTAATTAGGGTGGATATTTACAGAATAAATTAAATATATTGGTCACAGGATATTCTAGTTTTGATAATTCATATGTAAAGGTTGGGCGTTGTAATGGTGGCACATCCGCCGCAGACGCCGCTCGGCTAATCTGACAGTGAGATGATGCAGAATAAGTTTCAATTTCCTGAAAGTGCTGGCTGCAAAATCTCATTTGTCCTAATCACTTAGATGGAGCCAAAACAATATATGAGCCAGAAGTGGATGTAACGAGATCGACAGAGACCGGGAGACAATGGGGGATGTGATAAAGGGCACTGATAGCAACAGGGACCCCAGATTAGGGGGGGTAGGAGAGGCTCATTTCACCTGGACAATAGACCTGCTGTGCAATTAGGAGCCAGGAAACATGTCAGCAAAAAAAAAAGGAAATAGAGCACAAAATGTTACTGATCCATTGCAAAGAACTCTGACTACTGACGCACCATCATACAAAGCAATCACATGGGTGTGGGGGGATATGGGGGATGTGGGGATGTGGGGGGATATGGGGGATGTGGGGGATATGGGGGGTGTGAAGGGATATGAGGGATGTGAAGGGATATGGGGGTGTGGGGGGATATGGGGGATGTGAAGGGATTTTATGGGGTGTGGGGTGATATGAGGGATGTGAAGGGATATGGGGGATGTGGGGGGATATGGGGGGTGTGGGGGTGTGAAGGGATATGGGGGATGTGAAGGGATATGGGGGGTGTGGGGTATATGGGGGATGTGGGGGGATATGGGGGGTGTGGGGGGATATGGGGGGTGTGGGGGGATATGGGGGATGTGAAGGGATTTTATGGGGTGTGGGGTGATATGGGGGATGTGAAGGGATATGGGGGGTGTGGGGGGATATGGGGGATGTGAAGGGATATGGGGGGTGTGGGGGGATATGGGGGATGCGAAGGGATATGGGGGGTGTGGGGGGATATGGGGGATGTGAAGGGATATGGGGTGTGTGGGGGGATATGGGGGATGTGAAGGGATATGGGGTGTGTGGGGGGATATGGGGGATGTGAAGGGATATGGGGGGTGTGGGGTGATATGGGGGATGTGAAGGGATATGGGGTGTGTGGGGGGATATGGGGGATGGGAAGGGATATGGGGGGTGTGGGGGGATATGGGGGATGTGAAGGGATATGGGGGATGCAAAGGGATATGGGGATGTGAAGGGATATGGGGGGTGTGGGGGGATATGGGGGATGTGAAGGGATATGGGGGGTGTGGGGGGATATGGGGGATGTGAAGGGATATGGGGGGTGTGGGGGGATATGGGGGATGTGAAGGGATATGGGGGGTGTGGGGTGATATGGGGGATGTGAAGGGATATGGGGGGTGTGGGGGGATATGGGGGATGGGAAGGGATATGGGGGGTGTGGGGGGATATGGGGGATGTGAAGGGATATGGGGGATGCAAAGGGATATGGGGGATGTGAAGGGATATGGGGGGTGTGGGGGGATATGGGGGATGTGAAGGGATATGCGGTGTGTGGGGGGATATGGGGGATGCGAAGGGATATGGGGTGTGTGGGGGGATATGGGGGATGTGAAGGGATATGGGGGGGTGTGGGGGGATATGGGGGATGTGAAGGGATATGGGGGGTGTGGGGGGATATGGGGGATGTGAAGGGATATGGGGGGTGTGGGGGGATATGGGGGATGCGAAGGGATATGGGGGGTGTGGGGGGATATGGGGGATGTGAAGGGATATGGGGGGTGTGGGGGGATATGGGGGATGTGAAGGGATATGGGGGGTGTGGGGGGATATGGGGGATGCGAAGGGATATGGGGGGTGTGGGGGGATATGGGGATGTGAAGGGATATGGGGTGTGTGGGGGGATATGGGGGATGTGAAGGGATATGGGGTGTGTGGGGGGATATGGGGGATGTGAAGGGATATGGGGGGTGTGGGGTGATATGGGGGATGTGAAGGGATATGGGGTGTGTGGGGGGATATGGGGGATGTGAAGGGATATGGGGGGTGTGGGGGGATATGGGGGATGTGAAGGGATATGGGGGATGCAAAGGGATATGGGGGATGTGAAGGGATATGGGGGGTGTGGGGGGATATGGGGGATGTGAAGGGATATGGGGGGTGTGGGGGGATATGGGGGATGTGAAGGGATATGGGGGGTGTGGGGGGATATGGGGGATGTGAAGGGATATGGGGGGTGTGGGGTGATATGGGGGATGTGAAGGGATATGGGGGGTGTGGGGGGATATGGGGGATGGGAAGGGATATGGGGGGTGTGGGGGGATATGGGGGATGTGAAGGGATATGGGGGATGCAAAGGGATATGGGGGATGTGAAGGGATATGGGGGGTGTGGGGGGATATGGGGGATGTGAAGGGATATGGGGGGTGTGGGGGGATATGGGGGATGTGAAGGGATATGGGGGGTGTGGGGGGATATGGGGGATGTGAAGGGATATGGGGGGTGTGGGGTGATATGGGGGATGTGAAGGGATATGGGGGGTGTGGGGGGATATGGGGGATGGGAAGGGATATGGGGGGTGTGGGGGGATATGGGGATGTGAAGGGATATGGGGGGTGTGGGGGGATATGGGGGGTGTGAAGGGATATGGGGGGTGTGGGGGGATATGGGGGATGTGAAGGGATATGGGGGGTGTGGGGGGATATGGGGGATGTGAAGGGATATGCGGTGTGTGGGGGGATATGGGGGATGCGAAGGGATATGGGGTGTGTGGGGGGATATGGGGGATGTGAAGGGATATGGGGGGTGTGGGGGGATATGGGGGATGTGAAGGGATATGGGGGGTGTGGGGGGATATGGGGGATGTGAAGGGATATGGGGGGTGTGGGGGGATATGGGGGATGTGAAGGGATATGGGGTGTGTGGGGGGATATGGGGGATGTGGGGGGATATGGGGGGTGTGGGGGGATATGGGGGATGTGAAGGGATATGGGGGGTGTGGGGTATATGGGGGATGTGGGGGGATATGGGGGGTGTGGGGGGATATGGGGGATGTGAAGGGATTTTATGGGGTGTGGGGTGATATGGGGGATGTGAAGGGATATGGGGGGTGTGGGGGGATATGGGGGATGTGAAGGGATATGGGGGGTGTGGGGGGATATGGGGGATGCGAAGGGATATGGGGGGTGTGGGGGGATATGGGGGATGCGAAGGGATATGGGGTGTGTGGGGGGATATGGGGGATGTGAAGGGATATGGGGTGTGTGGGGGGATATGGGGGATGTGAAGGGATATGGGGGGTGTGGGGTGATATGGGGGATGTGAAGGGATATGGGGGGTGTGGGGGGATATGGGGGATGGGAAGGGATATGGGGGGTGTGGGGGGATATGGGGGATGTGAAGGGATATGGGGGATGCAAAGGGATATGGGGGATGTGAAGGGATATGGGGGATGTGAAGGGATATGGGGGGTGTGGGGGGATATGGGGGATGTGAAGGGATATGGGGGGTGTGGGGGGATATGGGGGATGCGAAGGGATATGGGGGGTGTGGGGGGATATGGGGGATGTGAAGGGATATGGGGTGTGTGGGGGGATATGGGGGATGTGAAGGGATATGGGGGGTGTGGGGGGATATGGGGGATGTGAAGGGATATGGGGGGTGTGGGGTGATATGGGGGATGTGAAGGGATATGGGGGGTGTGGGGGGATATGGGGGATGTGAAGGGATATGGGGGGTGTGGGGGGATATGGGGTATGTGGGGGGATATGGGGGATGTGAAGGGATATGGGGGGTGTGGGGGGATATGGGGGATGTGAAGGGATATGGGGGGTGTGGGGGGATATGGGGGATGTGAAGGGATATGGGGTATGTGGGGGGATATGGGGGATGTGAAGGGATATGGGGGGTGTGGGGGGATATGGGGGGTTCCTAGATGTTACTAGGTATATAATATCCCTGGGTATTTATGTAGTTTTGTTTTATTAAGAAGTGTTGATATGCTTTGTATTTACTGCCTAAAATCATACAAATAATCCCTGTAAGGGTCTGCCCACTTATGGGTGTGCAGTGTAATGTATTAGACTATCAGGAACCATATCCCAGCAGCATGTTAGAAATATACATATAGCAAAAAATAAGTGCGTAAAACAAAGCATTAATTATAATAATCCAATTTTCTGCTCACAATCTGAAGAAATACAGTGTTTGCACTGCACTCTGGGAAAATAGTTTGTGACATGCAAATGGGCCCACAATGCTTTTTACTCTTTCATCAAAAAAAATAAAATAACATGGCTCCATTTACAGGATATGACTGGCGCTATCACGCGTTTCATGCATGGAGACGTGCCCAGGACTGTCTCAGTCGTTAGGGTCTCATCAGTGTGGGGCTGGTTCCTAATTCAAACTGTGGAATTTGTGAGAAGGATTTCAACCTCAAATTAATTTAGTTTATGGTGGGGAAAATAGTCATAGAGGCCTCCAGCGTACAAAGTCCAGGAAAACAATAATTCATTTGTGTGAACATTTGCATTCCGAAACATAAGTTAATATATAGCATAATATATATATATATATATATATATATATATATATATATATATACATATTGTTGTTTAATCACTTGTATCCAACTCTCCATGACTCTATGGACCGCACATCTGCCAGCCGCTGAACCTCTGAGCTCCATCAAAGTCAAGTTAATTGTTCCAATGAACCTCACCTATACATCTCCGCCTCTGCCGCCCACTTCTTCTTGTGCTTTCAATCTTTCTCATCAGAGTCTTCTCTAGGGAATTCTCATGATGTGGCCAAAATATTTGAGGTTTAGACTCAAGATCAAGTGAGCCATTTGGCTTCATGTCTCGTACTGACTGGATCTTCCTGATCCTATGCACTCTTCTCCAGTACCACAACTCAAAGATATATATATAAATATCTTCCTGTTCTTTACTCACCATGTAGGGCATTTGACAAGCAACCGGAGAGGACTGCCATGTTGCTATAACTCTTTTAACTAAACCTGGAAGCATCTCATGATATCACAAGAAAGCCAGAAGACGTGCCACAAGGGAAGGATACCCAGGATCACACAGTAGGAGGAGGGTGGAGATGGGGCATGGGCAATTTTGCAATTTTTTGTTTTGCACCGGGGCCCTCCACCACTGATCACAATCACTTTTAGATAAGATCACAAGTATTTATGAACGTTGCTATTTTAGATAAGGTGATCCCAGGTATTTATCCTGGAGAGAATTACAGAAATCTGCAGCTACTTGAGAAGATGGCTCCTAAAAATAAATCAAGAAGTATCAAGATTGGCAACAGGAAAAATATCAAAGTCAAAATATGCTCCTTAGATGAGTGAGACTGACAGCTGTCAATCACGGGGTGACGCGCGGCCTCCTCTGTAGGGTGCAGTATAAATATTGTATTGAGCGTGTGGAGTTACCGGAGTCACGTGATACATGTGAGATCCCGTGACACTGAATCTATACGGTGGATCAAGGACCTTATATTAGCAGTTATCTGAGCCCTGGGGGAAATCAGGATATTTAAAGACTTCTTTAAGATGAATCTTTGTCTGTTTGTTACGTCACTTCCTGAGAGCTGGATTATGGAGGTGTATTTTTATCTGTGGAAGGAGGGGTGGGTACAAGATCTGATGGCTTTGTTAGATAATTGGATCTAACTGAAATTCACACAACACCACTTCCCCCTTACAGGAGCATCTCCCAGGCTGATGGATATCTCAAGAGTCCAGTAGAGGGACATGGAAGGTCCTGGATGTTATTAGATATACTAGCTACTTGCCTGTCAAAAATGACGGAAATAAAATTTTAGGGCTGGCAATGCTGTTAGACACCCAATGTGAGCACCTTCAGCGGTAAGCGCTGACTAAAATCAAACAAATAGTCTCTGTATGGGTCTGCCCACTACAGCGTATGCAGACACTGGCTCTGTAGAGCTGGATGGGCAGTGAAGTGTCCGAGCCTATCAGGGATCACATCTCAGCAGCATGTTGCAGAATATTGCTGAGAGATGGCCAGTGATTGGCTAGGACACCACACTGCTCAGCCAGTACTACAGAGTGTGTCTTCATGAGCTGGAGAGGTCAGACTCAAATGGGGATTATTTGTATGATTTTAGGCAATAAAAACTAAATTTATATGCACTTCCTCATAATATAACGAGTAAATAAATACACAGGGATAATATATACCAAGTAACATCCAGAATCCTTCCATACCACTTTATTATACAGTATATATCAGATACATTCATGAGTGCCTAATAACCTGGTGGTCCAGTGGTTAGGAATAAGTGCTTTCACCTCTGTCAACCTGGGTTCAATTCCAAGTCAGGGAAACAAGAGGTCACGTGACCCTGAAGCCGAGCAGGGTTGGGTCTGGTCAGTTCTGGGATGGGAGACCACCTAGGAATACCAGAAGCTGTATGCTGTGGCCCACTGGAGAAGGAACTGGAAACCTACTCCAGTATCTCTGCCATGAATACTAAGCGGATCAGCATGACCAAGGACACAAAGATGTCCTAGGGTGTTATGGTCACGGAGAGTCGGGGATGACTGAACAACAAAACAGTTACTTATACCTGCCATCTTATGAGGGCACACCCATTTTAATAAAATCATATCATTGTGTAGATCTGCAAAGCATTATACCAATATAAACATCCAATCCATTACTTATAGCCTAAATCACCCCCTCTAGATTGTAAGCTCTTTGGAATAAGGAACTCAATGCACCGAAACATGACATATTGTATTAAAATGAAATGGCACTGCATACATTGTTATGGTATATGTTTGCGATTTACACATAAAATACAATAATAATACACTATACCAGAAGGCCCTTAGTCTCTTTGTGTCATGAAATTAATTAAGTGACAGACGCACACAGTCATTGGAGAGATAAATCTCGCTCATGTTTGTCACCCTGCCATGAATTCATTAAAGAGGCCGACCCACCTAAGTAACTGCGGCAGATGTGCACAGTCAATAACAGTCAGCGAATAAGACTGACGCGCCAAGATGGCGGCCGAACAGACTGGAACATGTCAAAGCATCTCATAGAAAATGGAACTAAAAAGTTGTACGTTATTCAAGCCTGACCCAGTCCAATTTATCTGAGCCAAATATACACTTGTAGATATTCTTGTTGCACTATTTCCCCGGCATCTGGTTCTTGCCGGAGATTTCCCTCATGATTATGTCTCAAGTTAATTAGTGATACAGTCACCAGATGCCACAGGCTCTCAGAAGGATCTAATGTAAACCATTTGGCCTCTTAATATACAGTATAAACCAACAATAAGACCTCAAAATGTGTACAACGAGCAAGGATAAAATAACAACAAGTCGTCGTCATCAACTATTGCCCATAAAATTCCATTTGAAAACCAATGCAACCAATATTTAGAATGTAAATGTTCTTCCTTACAAAGCATTCAATGGAAAATACCAAAACTTCTATTTCCGAGAGATTGATGTGTCCCGGTAGGATACTTTAACTATCAACAGTTCTTTTTACATTTGTGGAAACGTCACCAAAGTATAAATTATCCAAATGCATTAAGGATCTTGAAATATTAATCACCTTCTCAGTTATAATGTACGAGGCATCCTCTTGTATTTCTTCAGGTTATAAAGCAAGAGAGACATTAAAAGCTATATTCAGCATAAATCTTCTGGCAAATAGAGTAATACTGCATTTTATGCACCGTTAAAGGTAGTTTTTATTTAGCCTTAGAAAAAGTCCACGAGGATGGACGAAACGGTCCGTTGGGAATCTATTTTTACACCTGTCTGAACCAGA
This sequence comes from Discoglossus pictus, assembly GCA_027410445.1. Lineage (NCBI taxonomy): Eukaryota > Metazoa > Chordata > Amphibia > Anura > Alytidae > Discoglossus > Discoglossus pictus. The sequence goes on from CM050169.1 coordinate 1,152,538, forward strand.
CACTACTGAAAGTTAAGTTGAATACCCTACTGGGTTATTTTTCTTTTATACTTGATATTTTAGAGCTTGATAATTGAACAGCAGGTATATTTGTATGCTGCTATGTGTTTTTTTAGCTCTGATCTAGTATTGTGATACTTCTTCATAGATATACTCTCATATAGAGTGTATTATATTTTGTCTCTATACTATTATGCTTACTTTCAGCTCCATTTAAATCATCCCTGGTTACAGACTTTTTTGTTTTTAACATATATATAGATATACGTTTTTTATATTTTCTTGATCCAGACTTCAATCCTGTGATTATCAGCATATCCTGTAATAACAGGACAATCAGTATATTCTGATTAATGATGATTGTTTATAGGAGGACACTTTATAATTATTATTTTTTATTTTTCTCTTTTATTATATTTATTTGTAAACGTCCAACAAGGGACCGCCATGTTGTACAAAGGGATTCAACGGCCCATAGATATATATTGGAGAACTGTTTGGCATATTTAGGTCTTAAGTTGCCATAGACCGGTGCAGGTCCGTGCTCGGGTACTACTGCTCCTTTCCCTTGATCCGGATCATAAAATGATCCCATATCGAGTGGATATTGGGATGGATTAGCAATACAACAACGTGTGATGTGGTTGCGGGTTCTTGATACATTGACACACCAATGGGAATTTTTTTTATTTTTTATTTAACTTATAATATAACCAGGGCCTATATGACTCCTGCTAAGACTGATGGTATATAAACAGTCTTAGTGCTGTAAAAGCTAACACTTCATCATTTTAAAACAAGTCTAAAACCGAGCTAATGATATAAATATGAGTACCATCAGCTCATTTTGTATTATTATAATGGCAGGACAGGTCAGAAGCATTTTAAACTACTATACAGGAGGGTGATAGATACAAGATGGCGGTGTGAGGGTAATTGGTTCAATCAAGTGGAGATGTCTGTGTGTTACACTGTAGAGTGTGGATGTGAGTGACATTAACCCGTGGAGTGTGCATATTAAGGCTGATTTTTTTAGGTTTTTGGGGTAGGAGGATAGTCTAGTGGCGCGAGGCAAGGAGTTCTGTAGAGTCGGGGCAGCCTGAGAAAAGTCCTGAAGGCGGGAGTGAAAGGAGGTGATAAGAGTGGAGGAAAGGTGACGGTCATTAGTAGAAGGAAGGGGGGCGGTTGGGGGAGTATTTAGAGACAAGAGCAGAGATATAAGCGAGTGCTGTTGAGGGCTTTATATTTTAGGGTCCTGATTTTATTCTGGAGGTTATGGTCAGCCAGTGCAGTGACAGACACTGAGCGTTGAGTGGGGTACATGAGTCTAGTGGAGGCCCTCACACCGCCATCTTGTATCTATCACCCTCCTGTATAGTAGTTAGAGAGAGAGATGATGAGACCAGCAAGGAGAGAGCTGCAGTAGTCTAGGCGACATATGATGAGAGAGTGAATTTGAATTTCGGTTGTGTGTAAGGTAGTTAAGTATTTTGGAGATGTTTTTTAGGTGAAACTGATAAGACTTTATTACTGACTGTATGTGAGAAGTGAAAGAGAGGGCAGGATCCAGTAAAGGCCCCAAGAGAACCTGGAAGAAGATGGGCGTGATGAAGGTATAGTCAACAATATGTGAGGAGTGAAAGCTGTGGAAGAGGATGGGAAGATTAGGAGTTCCATCTTTGACATGTTGAGTTTGAGTTGATGGGTGGACATCCAGGAGGAAACGGTTGGCAACTCGTGCTAGAAGAGAGGAAGATAGATCTGGTGCTGAGAGATACTGAAATCCAAAATATTGTATTAGATGGAGAATAGGAGGGGGCCTGGGACTGAAGCTTGGGCTACGCCAACAGACAGAGGGTGAGGTAAGGAAGAGTGAGACACAGCAGAGTCTGTGTCTTCGTGAGCTGCAGAGGTCAGACCCAAGCAGGTAATATTTTTTTGATTTTAGGCAGTAAAAACAGAGCTTATAAGCACTTCTTAGTAAATAAAGTACATACAAGTAAATATATACACAGGTATATTATATACCTAGTAACATTTGCCATATCTTTTAAATTATGGTAACAAGATTGTAAGGCAGGCAATGGTGTTGGGTTCAGAGATTAATTTTGTTGGTGTTCCGAGATGCTTCGGCTCTCATTGTGAGCCTCGCGCTGAGCGCCTTTGGCGCTCATTGCGAGGCTGTTGGTTGTTTGTGTGCTATGAGCAGCGTTGTGTTTTTTTTTGTATGCTAATGAAATAATAATAAAATAATAAATTAATATACTTTACCTATTTGGAAATAATATATGCAGGAGGCTTTGTGCAGAAGAGCTGACAATCTGTTTTCATGCTGTGGAGCTGCTGTGTAAGTGTCAGCAATGTGTGCGTGCGCAAGGGGAATCCGTTAGGGTAGCTGTGTACTTCCGCATTGTGTAAGTAATTGTTGTAAAATGGCGCCTAATGTGTGGTACGCAGCTGTGGCTGATTTGGCGTCCTGGTTCTTGGATCGCGTCCGTCTTTTTCGGAAAATCCGTAGGTGTTTGGTGGTGTTTTGCGTCTTTATGGTCCTGAAGCCTCGTTTTCGTTTTTTTTCGGCAGCCATTTTTTCTCTCGCTTAGGGGATTTTCGGGTGTCTAAAAGCTTGTATTTTGACTTAAATTGAGGGGTAACTTCAGTTTACGAGGTCCTGGGTGCCCCCCCTTGCTGTGGGTAAGCTTTTTTATGTATTTGTTGTGTGTATTTATTGTGTTTTTAATATTTTCATGTGCGCAGCTTTCAGGCGGTAAGGTCGTATTTTTGCGAGGTCGTAATTGTTTTTTTCTATGTCCTGCGTCACGTATTTTTTTCGCGTAAGTCCGTAAATTTTGCGAGGTCCGCAGTTGCTGGCAAGGAGCGCTCCCGCAGCGTTAGCAACAATCCGCATGCTCACAACTATATATGTGACTAGAATATTGCCCGTCAAAAAATGACGGCAATGAAATTGTAAGGTAGCTAATGCTGTTTGGTGTATAATACTGAAATATGTAATAGATTACTAAATGAATATACTTTACCTATTTTGAAGCATTGTGTTGAAGAGCTGGCAATCTGTTTTGATGTTGCTGGAGCATTAGTGGTGTGGAGCTGCTGTGTAAGCATGCTAAATGTGTGCACTGTGTGGTATGAATATCTGTAGGTCGTTTGTGGCGTTTTGCGAGTTTCTTGTGGTGTTTTGCGAGTTTAGAGTGCTGTAGCCTCGTTTTCGTTTTGTTCGGCGGCCATTTTTTCTCTCGCTTACAGTTTTTTAATCTCTAAACTTTTTTATTTCGAGTAAAATGAAGGTCTAAGTGGCATTTTTGAGGTGCTGGGTGCTCCCTCTTGGTGTAGGTAAGGTTTTTATGTATGTGCTGTGTGTATGTATTGTGTTTTACATTTTGTAATGTTCGCGAGTTGCGTCCGAGTGTTGCGAGGCCGTAATGTGTGTGAACGTGTGTCGTATGTTGTTTGCGAGTGTCGTAATGTGTGTGTCGTGCTCTTTGGGTTGCGACGTGAACTTGGCGAGGGTCGCAGTTGCTGGCATGGAGCGCCTTCGGCGCTCCATGCCAGCAACTGAGACCCTCGCCCAGTGCCCTCGCTTTGCAAGGGCCTTGGCTCGCTGTGCGAGCCCGCAGCGTTAGCAACAACTCGTACGCTCACAACTATATATGTGATTACTATATAATGTGTAGATGTACCGGCTGGGCATGCTCTTGTGCATTATTATTATTATTATTATTACTATATAATGTGTAGATGTACCGGCTGGGCATGCTCTTGTGCATTATTATTATTATTATTACTATACAATGTGTAGATGTACCGGCTGGGCATGCTCTCTGCGTGTGCGCTTTCTCTATCTGCACCCTATGTGCACTGCTGTCTGTGTGCAATCTCTGTCTCTGTACCCCTCACTCTCTTTGTCAATCTCTCTGCACTCTCTCTCTGTGCGCTCTATCTGTGAACTCTCTCTGCGCTGTCTTTGTGCTCCCTCACTGTCTGTGTGTGCTCTTGCTCTGTAATTCTCTTTATGTCTCCCTCTCTCTCTGTACCTGTCTCCCTCTCTCTCTGTACCTGTCTCCCTCTCTCTCTGTACCTGTCTCCTTCTCTCTCTGTACCTGTCTCCCTCTCTCTCTGTACCTGTCTCCCTCTCTCTCTGTACCTGTCTCCCTCTCTCTCTGTACCTGTCTCCCTCTCTCTCTGTACCTGTCTCCCTCTCTCTCTGTACCTGTCTCCCTCTCTCTCTGTACCTGTCTCCTTCTCTCTCTGTACCTGTCTTCTTCTCTCTCTGTAGCTGTCTCCCTCTCTCTCTGTACCTGTCTCCCTCTCTCTCTGTACCTGTCTCCCTCTCTCTCTGTACCTGTCTCCTTCTCTCTCTGTAGCTGTCTCCCTCTCTCTCTGTACCTGTCTCCCTCTCTCTCTGTACCTGTCTCCTTCTCTCTCTGTACCTGTCTTCTTCTCTCTCTGTAGCTGTCTCCCTCTCTCTCTGTACTTGTCTCCCTCTCTCTCTGTAGCTGTCTCCCTCTCTCTCTGTACCTGTCTCCCTCTCTCTCTGTACCTGTCTCCCTCTCTCTCTGTACCTGTCTCCCTCTCTCTCTGTACCTGTCTTCTTCTCTCTCTGTGCCTGTCTTCTTCTCTCTCTGTAGCTGTCTCCCTCTCTCTCTGTACCTGTCTCCCTCTCTCACTTTGCTGTCTTTCTCTGAAATGCAAATGGCCGCCACGCTTCTGTTTAAATCAGGTGTTAGGCCCACCCCCACTTACATCATAGCCACGCCCCCTTTATGATGTCAGCGTTAGCAACATTTTCTGCTGCTCACAACTATATATGTGATATATGTGATTAAGCTTCTTTTTCAAGATCATTTCTGTGATGTTGCGTCTTAAAATGAGGATTTAAAAGCTTAATGCCAACTGAAGTTTGATAGGGCAGAGAATATTGATATTAACTCGTTTAATGTTTCTTAAAATTGCAGAAAAAGAGCAATGGAAAAAAGCAAGGTCATTATCTGAAGTTGGAAGATTTAAGGGTAAGGAGTGAATCTTTATAGAAAGGGTAGTGGGACCGTCTTCCAGAAGGACAAACATCCAGATTGCCGGGCATTATCATAAACTCATCCTGAAGCATAATTAAACCAAGGTTTTGGGCAAACTAGATGGGTCTCCTTGGTTCTTATCTGCTTGGTTCTTATCTATGTTCTTATGTTTCAGTCCAGAAAAGGTCCTGCTAAGTGTATAGCTGCTAGCACCTGCTCATAGTGATTCAGATACCTGGTTCTGAGGCTCAGAAGACTTTAAAAAACAAAATCTGAGCACCATATTCAAATGCCTAAATCATTTTGAGCATGTGCTCTTTTGTTTGAGTACCTGGAAATGTATAGGTTTTGTATGTTACAGATAATATACGGTGGTAATGTGGTGATTAATAAGGGATATACATTGACACAACATGGCAAGCTTAATATAAGTGCCTTCTAGATTACACATTTTTAAAGCATTTAGCTGCAAATTATTTGTCTTAAATATCTAAGATGCTCAAATTGGGACCTTTTCTGTACCATTAAAGGGGCGCAGTAATTAGGAAACATGTTTTGCCTACATGCCAAGATAGAGTAATACACAAACTATTATATTTAATTTTGCTTTGAAAGAAACTTTGATTTTGTTCTTAAAGGGATTAGATAATTGGGTGGAACCAGATGAACATTGGTTTAAAATAAGATCTTTGTTCAGTTCGATAGAAAGATTGCCCCATAACATGGCGGTAGGCCTTTGCTACTCATCTGGAGTAAATGGGGAGTCTTAATTTTTTGGGGAGAAGGATATAGAAAGTTAAGTTGATCATCCTAGAGGATGACCAACCCATACAGTGGATATAAAAAGTCTACACACCCCTGTTAAAATGTCAGGTTTCTGTGCTGTAAAAAAATTAGACAAAGATAAATCATTTCAGAACTTTTTCCACCTTTAATGTGACCTATAAACTGTACAACTCAATTGCAAAAACAAACTGAAATCTTTTAGGAGGAGGGAAGAAAAAAAAAGAAAAGAAAAATAATGTGGTCGCATAAGTCTGCACACCCTCTTATAACTGGGGATGTAGCGGTGTTCAGAACTAAGCAATCACATTCCAAATCATGTTAAATAGGAGTCAGCATACACCTGCCATCATTTAAAGTGCCTCTGATTAACCCCAAGTAAAGTTCAGATGCTCTAGTTGGTCTTTCCTGAAATGTTCTTAGTCGCATCCCACAGCAAAAGCCATGGTCCACAGAGAGCTTCCAAAGCATCAGAGGGATCTCATTGTTAAAAGGTATCAGTCAGGAGAAGGGTACAAAATAATTTCCAAGGCATTAGACATACCATGGAACACAGTGAAGACAGTCATCATCAAGTGGAGAAAATATGGCACAACAGTGACATTACCAAGAACTGGAGCTCCCTCCAAAATTGATGAAAAGACGAGAAGAAAACTGGTCTGGGAGGCTACCAAGAGGCCTACAGCAACATTAAAGGAGCTGCAGGAATATCTGGCAAGTACTGGCTGTGTGGTACATGTGACAACAATCTCCCGTATTCTTCATATGTCTGGGCTATGGGGTAGAGTGGCAAGACGAAAGCCTTTTCTTACCAAGAAAAACATCCAAGCCGGGCTACATTTTGCAAAAACACATCTGAAGTCTCCCAAAAGCATGTGGGAAAAGGTGTTATGGTCTGATGAAACCGAGGTTGAACTTGTTGGCCATAATTCCAAAAGATATGTTTGGCGCAAAAACAACACTGAACATCACCAAAAGAACACCATACCCACAGTGACGCATGGTGGTGGCAGCATCATGCTTTGGGGCTGGAACTGGGGCCTTAGTTAAGATAGAGGGAATTATGAACAGTTCCAAATACCAGTCAATATTGGCACAAAACCTTCATGCTTCTGCTAGAAAGCTGAACATGAAGAGGAACTTCATCTTTCAGCATGACAAGGACCCAAAGCATACATCCAAATCAACAAAGGAATGGCTTCACTAGAAGAAGATTAAAGTTTTGGAATGGCCCAGCCAGAGCCCAGACCTGAATCACAATAGTATAACACTCCGCCTTCAAGCACCAGACCAACTAGCAGTTCAAGATGGCAGCCTTCATGACGCAAGCAACTACAATTAAGACTTTAAGTACTTTCATACTCAAGTATTACATAGTTGCTAATGCTGGTAGTTTGTTAGATACTTCACAAACATGTAAAGGTTTTCACAAACATCTGCCTTTAAACTTATTGTATTACCAAATTCCAATAAATATAAAAATCTGAAATGTATATAATGTATAATAAGATTTAATGCCAGGGAAGTTTCTAGAATGGCCAAGAAAATTCAATAGACATTTCATCAAATAGAAAAGATTTCAGTTGGGGCCCAGTTTTAATTGCATAAACTCTGCCAAAACAGAGACAATGAATAATTAATCCAATTACATAATTCTCTTGGAATTATCTTATGAGCGCATGGATATTATTATGAATATGCTAAAAAGCAATAAATCCCAAACTAATGACTACAATATAGCTTATGGGAGGTAAGCAGGTCCTGAATATAAACTAAAGTAAATTAACTAAAGTAAATTACAACAGTTATTGTTTAAATAGGGCCAGGACATTTATCATAACATGATCCTATTGTATCTCCTGCTTGCCGTGGATGGCCTTTTAGAGCAAACCTCTGCTGGGATTTTAGGATAGTGGGGAGGTATTGAGCTATTTATTACCAGTTGCCACATCTACCATTTTACTGTCCAGACACTTAATAATTGTGCTATATGTATACATGTACTGCATTAGTGAAAAAGAATAATACACATAACAAAGAGTAATATTGGAAATATAACTCTTTCTTATTAAACATTATTACATACATATTTGCCTGATATAACTCCTTTGCAGCTTATACATATTTTCAGTTTTATATTAAAAATAACATACATTTATGATAGGATCTGAACCCTGTGATGATCCAGGGGTAGGGGCTATTACTGCCCAGGGCCACCTGCTATATATTACAGGTTAACTACCCACAAAGAGCGTTGGGTTCTTGGAAATCTCTGCACCAGCACCCTGATATCTGGCATCTGTATCAGTCAGGGTCTCTCCATCAGGAATCGGCAATTCCAGGAGTCTCAGTAACCTCCCTGTGGTAGTGACCGGGGCAAGTTACTTGCAGGGTGGAGATAGGATCAGTATTGCAGCCACCAGGAGCAAATAAGAGAACATACCATTTCTATAGGTCTCAGCAGTCAACTGCTTTATTTTTGGAAAGTCAACAATATTTATGGGGGTTAGATACAGAGGGGGGTTTTATACAACACAACAATGACAAGGAGTGGCAGACAAACACAGGAGATTGACTCCACACTGGATCTAATAGTCTGGCACCTGTGAACAATAGGCCAACCTCCAAATACACATAATGCTGTCTCCATGTCTAGTGGTCCACACCTCAGATAGAGTACATTAACTTAATCTGGCAATCAATGGGACAAAAAAGGTTACAACACAATGGAGGTGTTTATGCACATAGTCCAGTGGCTAGAGCCAAACAGTCTGTCATTTATGGCGGCTCAATGGGCTAAGGTCCAGGAACAGGAAAAGGGGTCAGTCATAAACTCACATCTGCTACTTTACAATCCATAGCTTGTAACCTTTGAGCTACATGCCTAGATATTTTGTAATGGGTGAAAAAGAACAATATATCTAATATAGAGCTAATACTATCTAGAGACAGACATATAGATAGATAGATAGATAGATATAGATATAGATAGATAGAGACAGATAGATAGATTGATAGATAGATTGATAGATAGATTGATAGATAGATTGATAGATAGATAGATAGATAGATAGATAGATAGATAGATAGACAACACGGCGAGTACTGAAATCCAAGAAGGTACGATCAAAACTCCAATGATCCACATTTCAGAAATTTGGGAACTTCTACTTGTTAAACAGCTCTATCAGAAACCATCAAATGAGCACAAACAACCATTAATATCTAAATATAAGAGAAGTACTTGTTAAACATGCATGACATGCTCTTTTAGTTCCTGTCCTTCTGGTCTAAATCTTAAAACGTTGTACCCTTGTGCTTTACTTAATAGCGTCCCATTTAATTATGGATGCCAAGGAACAGAACATTCTGCCCAAGTGGTTTTTATCTGCCGTCATCATTTATGTAAGTAACAGATGAGTTACATTTTCCTCTATGAGTGTCTGTAGATTTTTTTTTTTATGATATCAATATGGAGAGTCAGTTTTATCTCATCTATAGAGGCAGAAAATGCAAAACTATGGTGCCAAGAGGAGGGACCAGCTGGACTGGCCAATGATTGAATCCTGATGGTTAGGCCCTCTCCAGGCCTGCTTCAGGATCTGGGCAAGATGGCAGTACAATCGTGTTTAACATGTTTAGTAAGCAATCAATTATCAATAAAATTACTATCTAACAAAATTCCATTGGGTTTTAAAACTTATATTGGAATTTTAGTGTTTCAGATACTAGCAGAGCTGCTTTTCTCCACCCCTATTACATGGGTGGGAGAGGTTCAGCCCAGAAGATTGTCCTACATTTATTTCTGACTGGTTTAGGTTTGCCTGCAATAGCCTCCACAGGGAAGGATGCAGATAAAGATTCCTCCTGGGCAGATCATCACCCAACTTGACCCCCCAAAAAGACACAACACAACTGTAGGAGGTACAACTGGCCGCAGCGAGTTTTATTATTATAATATGCAAACGGCATATGTAAATTCCCTACAACGGGGGAGGAGCCCCGGGCTTGGCAGTAACCCCATCCCTTGAGCCCACGCTCAAGAGGTCAACCTCTGTGCCGTCGTCACACCTTCTCAGGGGTAGGGACGGCCCCTTCTTACCATTGGCCCGGGCAACTCCCCCACCCGCCCCAACACAACTTATTAAAACTCTGCTGCAACTAACCACATATCAACAACCATAAGCTCATCACATGAGCAACAAATCTCCTGAATAATGACTTAATTATATTACAATATTTCGTATTTCCTTTTTTTTTTTTTAACACATTCTTGTTTTATCTATTTATTTATTTTATTATTTTTTTTATTTTTATTTTTTTTGAATATATAAAACTTAACAATATCAAATGCTCTTACAACAGGGAGGGTGGGTGCCTGGTTCCTTGCCTGCCGCGGAGTGAGGCAAAATGGCGCCCGCATTGGCCTAAGGGGGCGGAGCCACTGCAACCTCTCGCGCGAAGCCCGCCCCCGCCTCCTGCCCGGGGGCACTTGGTCCTACCAAGTCAAGGGACCCCCGCCGCGGATACCAGCTCACTGGTTCCGCCCCGGGGGTCCTTCAAAAATGTTAAATGCCATAAAGGAGATGCACTATTCAATAGCATTACCACAATTCTATATGATGCGTAAACTAAGTTTTAGATATACAAGCACTTCCTAGAGCGCCTCATATACACATTTATTCTGCAGAACGGACACCCCAGGCTTCCATCGCTCATCTAGACTGGTCAGGGTTGGAAGAACATGGCTTTACTTTAAATGTAAGTCTTCAAAAGAAGCTCATTTGGGAGACTAAGAGAGATCGGGGATGTCTCACATAGTGGCAGTCTCGCAAAAAGAGAGACCATTGGGCGATATATCAAAATCTCGGAGTCTGAAGATATTATAAAGGCAGCAACTACAATCAGTATCTCTGCGCCACACTCCAGAACATTTATATATATATTAAAGGCATATTGTTTGTCCCCCAGGGCATCTCTATTCTTAATCCATGTTGGCTGCAACACATGCGGCGTGAAATTATTAGCTGGCGATGTTGCTAATTGTGTACCCACTGAATGACTGACGCTCGGCGCCGCGTCTAGCTGCCATTAGTTTGTTCTAGCATTGAGGTGTTCGCCACATTCTTTAATTAAAAGATTATTATATTTTTCCCTGTTCGGCTTTAAAACAATGAATTATGTTTCCCTCGTTGGCTTGAGGTTGTATCGGAACTCTTGGCCTTTACAATCAATAATTAAACAGAAATAAAAACAATTAACAAAACATCTCAAGCAAATATAATGGCAATATCGCTGTTATTGTGTTTACTTATTTATTGTTTTTTGTGTGCTGTCTTGTTTATTGTTGTTTTTTGTCTTCTTTATTGTTTGTGTATTGTGTGAAGAATAAAATGACTATGAATTATCAAAATTACAATGTGTCTACGAAATTATACAAAATCATTTATGATCTATTACCTGTATTGTTGGGAGGATTTATTATTATCTGGAAGACTTCCCCCCAACGGCACTTAATACTCCCCCTAGCGATCTATCAGCCAAAATACAGTTATTGCACTGCACTCTGGGAAATTGGGGGTGGATATGCTAATTAGTCCACAATGCATAATCCAAATAGCACTTTATATATGGCTCCTTTTAGGCAGATGCTAGCTGTATAACACAGCTTTACAGCGTAGCGTAGGATGGATTATGCACAAGTTAGGCACTTGAATTAATATCGGACGATATAACAATTTTTTTTGCGTATTATTACATTATTATACCAATTGGATAACACTAATTACTCATGATGTAAGGTAAGTTGCACTATGGGCACACAGTCACACCCGGAATTGTATATATATATATATATGCAGTGAGGGAAATAAGTATTTGATCCCCTGCTGATTTTGAACGTTTGTCCACTGACAAAGAAATGACCAGTCTATAATTTTAACAGTGAGAGACAGAATAACAAAAAAAAACAAGAAAACGCATGTCAAGAGTTATAAATTGATTTGCAGGTCAGTGAGGGAAATAAGTATTTGATCCCGTATCAATCAGCAAGATTTCTGGCTCCCAGGTGTCTTTTATATAGGTAACAAGCTGAGATTAGGAGCACTCTCTTAAAGGGAGTGCTCCTAATCTCAGCTCGTTACCTGTATAAAAGACACCTGTCCACAAAAGCAACCAATCAGATGCCAAACTCTCCACCATGGCCAAGACCAAAGAGCTGTCCAAGGATGTCAGGACAAGATTGTAGACCTACACAAGGCTGGAATGGGCCACAAGTCCATCGCCAAGCAGCTTGGTGAGAAGGTGACAACAGTTGGTGCGATTATTTGCAAATGGAAGAAACACAAAATAACTGGCGATCTCCCTCGGTCTGATGCTCCATGTAAGATCTCACAGCGTGGAGATTCAATGATCATGAGAACGGTGAGGAATCAGCCCAGAACTACACAGGAGGATCTTGGTAATGATCTCAAGGCAGTTGGGACCAAAGTCCCCAAGAAAACAATTGGTAACACACACCACGCCGTGAAGGACTGAAATCCTGCTCAAGAAAGCACATGTACAGGCCCGTCTGAAGAGTGCCAATGAACATCTGAATGGTTCAGAGGAGAACTAAGTGAAAGTGTTGTGGTCAGATGAGACCAAAATCGAGCTCTTTGGCATCAACTCAACTTGCCGTGTTTGGAGGATGAGGAATGCTGCCTATAACCCCAAGAAGACCATCCCCACCTTCAGACATGGAGGTGAAAACATTATACATTGGTGGTGTTTTTCTGCTAAGGGGACAGGACAACTGCACCGCATCAAAGGGACGATGGACGGGGCCATGCACCCTCAAATCTTGGATGAGAACCTCCTTCCCTCAGCCAGGGCATTGAAAATGGGTCATGGATGGGTATTCCAGCATGACAATGACCCAAAACACACAGCCAAGACAACAAAGGAGAGGTTCAAGAAGAAGCACATTAAGGTCCTGGAGTGGCCTAGCCAGTCTCCAGACCTTAATCCCATAGAAAATCTGTGGAGGGAGCTGAAGGTTCGAGTTGCCAAACATCAGTCTCTAAACCCTAATGACTTGGGGCCTTATTCAAATGCAATTTGGCCAATCGAATAGTGCTCCATATAAGGACAGAGCATATGTTTTTTACAGAAGTTTTTAGTTAGTGAAGACCTTGCTTTTGGATAACTAACTAAAAACTTCTGTTAAGCCCTATTCAATTGGCCAAATCGCATTTGAATGAGGCCCTTGGAGAGGATCAGCAAAGAGGATTAGGACACAATCCCTCCTGAGATGTGCGCAAACCTGCTGCCAACTACAAGAGACATCTGACCTCTGTGATTGCCAACAAGGGTTTTGCCACCAAGTAGGGGTCACATACTTATTTCCCTCATTGAACTGCAAAATTAATTTATTTATTTTTTCTCTAGAAATAAGGTGTCTAAGAGGAGATATGATTACCTTATATAAATACATCCAGGGTCAGTATAAGGATTTGTCGGGGGAGCTTTTTGTGCCAAGAGGTTTTCAACTGACAAGAGGACATCCCTTGAGGTTAGAAGTAAAAAGATTCCACCTTAAAGAAAGAAAAGGGTTCTTCACAGTAAGGGTGGTTAATCCATGGAATTCTCTACCAGAGGAGGTGGTGACAGCGGATTCAATAGATAATTTTAAAAGGGGACTGGATTTATTTCTAATTCCAAAGGGAATTCTGGATTATCATGGACAATTAGAGAGACAGTATTGATCCAGGGAGTAATCCGATCGCCAGTATCTGGGATCAGGAAGGATTTTGTTTTTCTCCCTTTGAGACGACTGGCTAAGTCTTTTGTTTGTTTTTCTGTTGGCCTTCCTCTGGATTAATAATTAAAAAAAATAAAAATAAATGAATAATTGATTAGTAATAAATTAACAACTAAGTAATTAATATTTAATCTGCATATTGCAGACCAGAGGAGATCTTAAAAGGTTGAACTTGATGGACTGAAAGTCTTTTTTCAACCTTAATTACTATGTAACTAGCATTATCAAAATGGCTGCACCCGCCGAGGAACAATAGAGGGCTTATAATTGTTATCCAGTTATTGTAGTAATAGAATATGTTATAAAGAAGAATATTGATTACATTGACATTTTTTTCTTTTTACGTCACTTCCTAAGAGCTTCAGTGCAGAGAGCAGATGAGCCACAGGGAGAGATCAGAAGGCTTTGTTTGATAATTGAATCTAACTGAAATTGGCACCACATGCCTCCACCCTCATAGGCCCAGACGCAGGCCGCTCACATCAGGACATCCATGATATACTGCCCACCAGTACAGGGACCTGCCATGAGCTTTACACCCTATATGTATAAATAATGGCCGGCTCGGCCTCCGAGACAAGTCATAAAACAGGTTCTGTGACACATTGGAGCAGGAACAGTATGAAATTTATCACTTTATTTTTTCCCTTAGCTTTTTAAATCACATAAAATGTAAAGGTTTTATTACCAGCATCTTGCAGGATATTACAGGAAACTGAACTGTCGGCAAAATTTGTAACTGAGGTAGATTTTGAAGTTTTTGGAGAATTATTTATGGGGAAGGAAAGTTATGGAAAACAGTAAATCCATTAAACTACGCTACGGATACACCAACCTGTGCAGGCGGTGTCTATCCCCATATACATGAAAGTGTTAAATTCAAGAAACCTAATAATGGTGAACAAACTCTTGGTGCCATATGTCTCCCCAGAATTATGTAGTGGTTGTACTTAAAGGGCAGCTGAAGCGCACTACAGTTTCTGATGAATGGGGATCAGGAAAACAATGTCAATGAATGGGGACAAGTAGTTGGTGCATGGGGTTACTGTTTAGGGGTTTTAGGGTTAGGCTTTGTAACGGTACCCCCCACACATAGAAGGGGGCGCCCAGGCCGTTTTAGCCGATCCGCCCGTCCAGTGATATAGGGACAGCTACTGCAAGACACCCAATCCCCCAAGAACTGGATCCAAGGGGAATATACTGCAAGCCTTGAACTGGAACCTCACGAATAGCTGCTAACAGCTGAACAGGAAAAGCACCCCAAGATGCCCACACTCCTGGCAGTCAGTCTGTAACAGCATCCCATGAATTCCCCCAAGCATGAGACACAAGCTCTGTGGTTGAGGGTCAAGCAGTGAACTCACTTCTTTATTAAAACCAAAACATATATAAAAAACCATTTCCACATACACCGTAGGGGCAGTGACTACCTTTGGTCAACCCCTAATTACCTATGGCCAATCAGACAGGGTAGGAACCATGAGACTCCTCCCATGGGCCACCCCCCAGGCATGGCTACTATGCTCATTCTCACCCAGACTGTCCCCGTGGACACTTCCTGTTTCCTCCTGGACTATGCCCCTAGGGAAACCCCATACACTGGCCCTTTGTTCAAGTCCTGGCGACACCCTGATGGTCAGAATCTGTAACACATTTCTACACATTTTTCATAACTTTAAAAGTATGCATCACATTCACATAAAACATACATTTTCAGAATCAGCATACTCCAAATACAAACATGTGTCAAAATGATACAAATTGGTCCAGTGGTTCAAAAGTTAGATCACAGTCCTTTCTGACCAAATGAAGCATGGCTTCCATGTCTTTGTAGGGGGAAAGTCAACATGGGCCGTAGTCAAACGGCAGAATGTGTGCAACCAAGCTTCTCCAATTCGCAGTGACGAGACTGATCTCGTCACAGGCTTTAGGGTTAGGTTTTAAGGAATGGGTTAGGTTTTAGGGTTAGGGGTTAGTTTTAGGGTTAGGTTTTAGGGTTAGGGGTTAGGGTTGTTTTAGGGTTAGCAGTTAAGGTTAGCTTTTAGAGTTAGATGTAAGGTTTAGGTTTTAGGGTTAGCAGTTAGGGTTGGGTTTTAGGGTTAGGTTTAGGTTTTAGGGTTAGCATTTAGGGTTAGCAGTTAAGGTTAGGTTTTACGGTTAGGTTTTAGATTTAGGGTTATGTGATGGGGTTAGGTTTTAGGGTTAGGTTTTAGGTTTATGGGTTAGGGTTATGTTTTATTGTTAGCAGTTAAGGTTAGCTTTTAGAGTTATATGTAAGGTTTAGGTTTTAGGGTTAGCAGTTAGGGTTAGGTTTTACGGTTAGGTTTTAGATTTAGGGTTATGTTTTAGGGTTAGGTTTTAGGGTTAGGGTTAGGTTTTAGGTTTATGGGTTAGGGTTATGTTTTAGGGTTAGCAGTTAAGGTTAGGTTTTAGGGTTAGAGGTAAGATTTAGGTTTTAGGGTTAGCAGTTAAGGTTAGGCTTAGGGTTAGATGTGATATTTAGGTTTTAGGTTTAGCAGTTAGGGTTAGGTTTTAGATTTAGGGTTATGTGAAAGGGTTAGGTTTTAGGGTTAGGGTTAGGTTTTAGGTTTATGGGTTAGGGTTATGTTTTAGGGTTAGCAGTTAAGGTTAGGTTTTAGGGTTAGAGGTAAGATTTAGGTTTTAGGGTTAGCAGTTAGAGTTAGGCTTAGGGTTAGATGTGATATTTAGGTTTTAGGTTTAGCAGTTAGGGTTAGGTTTTAGATTTAGGGTTATGTGAAAGGGTTAGGTTTTAGGGTTAGGGTTAGGTTTTAGGTTTATGGGTTAGGGTTATGTTTTAGGGTTAGCAGTTAAGGTTAGGTTTTAGGGTTAGAGGTAAGATTTAGGTTTTAGGATTAGCAGTTAGGGTTAGGCTTAGGGTTAGATGTAATATTTAGGTTTTAGGTTTAGCAGTTAGGGTTAGGTTTTAGATTTAGGTTTAGGTGATAGTGTTAGGTTTTAGGGTTAGGGTTAGGGTTAGCGTTTAGCATTAGGTTTTAGAGTTTGTTTTATTTTCTGCAATAAAAACAGGCCTTATATGCACTTCTTAATAAAATAAAGTACATAAAAGTAGAAAGATACACAGGGATATTATATACCTAATAACATCCCATTAATGACACTAAATCATTCACTTTTGCTTATAATGTAAGTATGGGAACCATATGGAATTATAAAAAAATAAAATAATAAACATTAATTTACACGGTGTACGTCTGACATATAATGTTCTGAATATCAGAATCTTGATTTATTCCACACATATAACCGCTCTCAATCCATCTTAGCAGAAGCTCCTTCAGGTAGGTTACACACTTAGATGCTTCTTGCTACTTCCAAGGCTCCATATAAGTGAGGGGTAGTTGGGTTAGATGAGTACTGGGCCCAGTTTTCTGTCCATGTTATTCTGTCCCATGGTCTGGTCTGGTTGGAGAAGACTGTACCCCAACTAGAGAGACCAAATAGGACCATCGTACACAGCCCATTTGCAGTATATTTGATGGTGATCTGGGCTGTGCTTTCTCTATTTAATCTTAAAATTAATTAGCAACTAAAAGTAAAATTATTCACTTTAATAATTCAACTATTCCTACAAAATTCCAGTTTGCCATCGATGTATCTCCATATAAATGTATCATTTAATCACAACATGGCTTCTGAAGATATTGTTTATTTGCCTATTTAGTCTTTTAGTTTATAATACTGTAATTACCGTATATACTTGAGTATAAGCCGACATGTCTTCCGTACCAGCATATGCTAATGACGTGACGTCACATGCGCTTCACGTCATTAGCATATGCCGGTACGGAAGACGTGCTGCGGCGTCAGGATCAGCATCAGATCATCGGAGCATAGTAGCAAGTAAGGAGAGAGGGGGATACGGATTGGAGAGGGTGCAGTGAGGAGGAGGTTATGGGGGAAAGAGAATGATAAGGGGGGAAGGAGGATGATAAGGAGGGGAGGAGGAGGATTTTTTTTCACTCGAGTATAAGCCGAAGGGGGCTTTTTCAGCAGAAAAAAATGTGCTGAAACAGTCGGCTTGTACTCGAGTATATACGGTAGATAATTTCCGGAGTGTTTATATTAGTAAGAAAATGTACCATATACCCCATTGGTCAAGACGTTCATTGTTAAGGGACACTGGAAATAATCTTTACAGTAATGTACTATAATTATATATATATATATAGTATATACACACACATATAGGACTGTTACTTTTACTGGAGTAAGTTGCCAGTTCTTTCTCCTGTGGAGCGTGATTTGTCTGACCTCTCTACTATGGCCTGTCCATCTTGGGGGACCCTACATGGTATAGCTCACAGCTCACTGAAGTACTCAAGCCCCACCATGACAAGGTCATGACTCATAAGGGGCCTTTTCAGTTAGAAATGGCAAACAAAACAAGCTGAGAAACATTGAGATCTGGGAAGAATCTGGAGCAATGCTCCAAGTGTGATTATTGTGACAATACACCAACGTAGGGTGGTTTGGGAGATAGAGTCGTATGTCAAGTATAACAGTCCGTGAGGCTCCTCCATTGGGTTGGACGCCTCTGGTGCTGTCGTTGTTTCCAGTTTCACGCACTAGTTCCAGTGGCGCGACAGAGAGCCAAAGCGCCCAACTAGGGAGAGCTTTCTATTAATCTTTATTCTAGAGGGCCAGATTGAAGGAGCTTTTCTTATATACTGGCATTAGGACAAATTCTTCGGGCTGGCAGCAAATTGAATTTCTTATTAATAATGTTTAGTATTATTTGTAAAGCCTTAAAAGATCGGTAAAATGATCTTGGGATTATACTGAAACAGAACAAGACTCTACTATCGTCCCACCACGTGCTGCATGAGACAAACTTAACCCACCAATGAGACAACAAATCTCCCTCATTCCACCCTATAATAGATAATAACATTTAGCAAAATACACCAAGACTCCAATCCAACCAGAAGCGCAGAAGACTCAAACATGGCATCCTTACAACTTGGACAAACTATTAAAAAGATATTACACTATGAACAAAGGTGCGCATAGTTAGACCTATGGTATTCCTAGTAGTAACATACGGATGTGAGAGCTGGACCATAAAGAAGGCTGAGCGCCAAAGAAGTGATGTCTTTGTGGTGTTGGAGAAAACTACTTAGAGTCCCTAGGACAGCAAGAAGACCCAATCAATTAATACAACATGAAATGAAGACAAACTGTTCACTGGAAGGTTTGATCATGAGGCCAAAGCTCTCATATATTTTATCGATATCATGAGATGACAGGAAGACTCAGATGCTGGGAAAGATTAAAGGCACAAGAAGAAGGGAACGGAGATGGATAGCAGAGATCATTGGAGCAATGAACATGAACTTGATGGAGCTCAGTGGGGCAGTGGCTGACAGATGTTCCTGGTGGGCTGCGATCCATAAGGTCACAGAGTGTCGGACACAACTGAACGGCTAAACAGAAACATTAGACAACTAAATATTAAAACAATATGTGGAATGGAATTTTTAAACAGTATTTTAAAATGGGTTTTTCCCTTTCTATACGTGTAAATCTGAGAGTGATGTTTTCTTTAAGCTCTATTCTTACACAGATATATAAAAACAGCACCCCAAGTCTTCCTTACTCAAAACACAAGTAGGTATCTAGACATTTCTGATCTCTGAATCAAATAAAAAGATTTGCACCCAAGGAACAGATGAAAAAAAGGATTCCAGTATATAAAATACAAAAAAAGGTTGAGGCGTAAAATTAATCACACATATATATATAGTTGTCAGCAGCCATAGGCGCTCATCCCTACGACCCCGTAGCACTTAGGCAGGGAGAGCCAAAGACGCTCACTGCGCTGGTGGAGATGAGCGCCATAGGCGCTCATCCCTACGACCCCGCACGACTTTACCATCCTCTTACAAAATGAAACCGTGACTTACATTAAAAAAATACGAGCCGCAAAAAATACGAACTTAACGGGCAAACCGTGCACAGCGAAAAACACGAAAACCACACAAAATACAAACAAAAAATTAAAAAAACATCACACACAGCAAGGGCGCACAGCCAGGACGTCTGGAAGTGAGGTTACACGCCAATTTAAGTCCAATTTCCAGAGTTTAGCCCTCGAAAATCCCCTAAGCAAGAGAAAAAATGGCCGCCGGAAAAAACAAAAACGAGGCTACACAACCCCTAAACACGCAAAACTCTGCCAAACACGAACAACTTTTACAAAGGACCGTACCAGCTATAAAATACACTATTACGAAGGACGCAAAACGCTCCACACCCGCCTAACACATACACAATTGCAGCCATTTTACACCACTAATTTGGACATACTAACCTTCACATTACAAAATGCGGAACTACACAGCTACACAAACGTCGTCCTCCTCACTGCACATGCTCAAAAGCCTCCGGGCACACTTCATACTACAGATGCTCATTTCCCTTCTGTCATGTCAGCCTCCATGCTCTAGCAGTCACTTAAAATTTAGATTTTCTTGAAAAAATGATATATATTCATGCATATAAAGCTGTTTTTATTTTTCTTAGCTATACTGATCCTTTAAGACAAGTAGGAAACAAAAACATTAATAACAGAATCATTGCTACATTTCTAAATCTCTGTATATATCATTAAATTCATGTCCTTTTAATCCAAGTCTATTTTTTGAGAAATTGGACCTTTAAGCAGAACTTTAAGTCCAAAATTATATTTATTTTTTCTGCAGCTTAAATAATTATTTTTCCTTGAAGACTGCAAGGCCTCAATTATAAATGTTTCTAATTCTATAACTTCAAGATGGTACATTTACATCGCTGCCCAAAGTAGATTACAGATGGAAACACATTTGCTTTGCTATAAATAATCATTACTCTGGCCCGGTAGTATCAGTACTCAGATACAAAGAACCATTTCCAGATACTTCTTCTAATCTAATGTTTATAAGGATCCTGGAAAAGCCTCCTTCCTTCCTCAAATAATAAGCAGCGTGGCTCATTATAATTTATTATCACATATAATAGTTGTGAGCCGCAGTTGCTGGCAAGGTGCGCCAAAGGCGCTCCTTGCACTGGTGATGAGTGATCCCTACGGCCCCCTACGACTTTCGGCCCATAAATGCGGACCCTCGCGGGAATGAGTGGCAGGCGGGACTTACAACGGAAAAATGACGGACTTAGCATCCAAAAATACGAGCCGCAGACCTAGAAAAAAAAAACATTACAAGGTCACAAAAATACGACCTTAATGCCCTAACCGCGCGCACCCGAAAACATTAAAAACACAATAAATACACACAACAAACACATACAAAGCTTACCCACAGCAAGGGGGGCACCCAGGACCTCTGCAAGTGAAGTTACACCTCAATTTAAGTCCAAATTCCAGAGTTTACACACACGAAAATCCCCTAAGAGAGAGAAAAAATGGCTGCCGAAAAAAACAAAAACGAGGCTACAGGACCCTAAAGACGCAAAACACAACCAAGCACACACAGATTTTCCAAAAAGACGTACGAGGTACAAGATACCCTTTTGCAAGGACGCTACATCATACACACCCGCGTTCCCCATACACATTCGCGGCCATTTTACATACACTAACTTACACAATGCGGAAGTACACAGCTACACTAATGGATTTCCCTCGCGCACGCAGCCTATTTACACTACACACTGCGCACATTGCTGACACCTACACCTCAGCTCCACAACAGTGCAAATCTACATTGTATGCTGCAGGAACATCAAAACAGATTGTTAGCTCTTCAGCACAATGCTTCCTGCATGTATTACTTCAAAATAGGTAAAGTATATTCATTTATGATTTCATTAATTAATTAATTATCATGAAAAAATACATATACAGAAAAAAAATAAAAAATAAAACTCCAACGCCAACGGTGCTCATAGGACACAAACTACACCAGGGGAGAGCCTTGCAATTATGCGCCAAAAGGAGATCAGCGCGGACCTTACAATGAGAGCAAAAGTGCCTCTGTTAACAAAAAATACACCAACCCAGAGGCTCGCAATGAGCGCCAAAGGATCGTAGACGACCAAAACACTTACTGTCTGTCGCAAACAGCATTACCTGCCTTACAATTTTATTGTTGTCATTTTTGACGGGCAAGTCGCTAGTTCATATGTATTCTCTTATGTCATTGGGATTAACTCGTGAAATTATCCCATATCATATTAATGTTTATTTTCAGTTTACAGACATATTGAGATCTGGTACATTCTCTGTTGTAATGTTTCTTATTGACCTTTTACTATTTAGCAGATGCTGTCAGCTACATACTATATAAATGCTAAATCATCAGTGGCAATGTGCAGAGAAGAGCTGTTTTTAATTAATAGGTTAGGGTTAGAGGGTTAGGGGGTTAGGGTTATGCCTGGTAAGTGGTTAGGGGGTTAGGGGGTTAGGGTTAGGAAGAGAGGTTTAGGGGCTTAGGGTTAGGAAGAGAGGTTTAGGGGCTTAGGGTTAGGAAGAGAGGTTTAGGGGGTTAGGAAGAGAGGTTTAGCGGGTTCGGGTAAGTGGGTTAGGGGCTTAGGGTTAGGAAGTGAGGCTTAGGGGTTTAGGGTAAGAGGGTTAGGGATAGGAAGTGAGGGTTAGGGGCTTAGGGTTAGGGTTAAGAAGTGAGGTTTAGGGGGTTAGGGTAAGAGGGTTAGGGGCTCAGGGTTAGGGTTAGGAAGTGAGGTTTAAAGGGTTAGGGTTAGAGGGTTAGTGGGTTAAGGTGTACTACCAACTTTGGACATCTAGATCGGGAAGCGGGACGCGAGCGCGCTTCCACAAATGTTTGCATCTTTATAACAGGATAGATCCTCAGTGTTGATTCTCAGCTGAGAACTGGCATGTTTATACAGTACACTGAGGCCGAACACATCCCTGCCTGAGACTATACTGGCCTGTCTGAGCTTCAGGAAGCTGATATTTTTTAGTTGTTCAGCCATGCCCGACTCTTCATGACCCTATGGACACATCAGGCACATGTTGCGTGTGGTTGTGAAAATCCATAAGGTTTTCATGGCAAAGATACTGGAGTGGGTTGCTTGTTCCTTCTCCAGTGAACCGCGATTTGTCTGACCTCTCTGCTATAACCTACTCATCTAATTAGTTCACTGTTTGGCAGGGAGAGGGTGCGTTCTGCAATGGTGGAACATAACGGACAGGTTCTCCCCATTACTAAACCCTATACATGTCGTTTGCTCTCTCTCTCTCTCTCTCTCTCTCTCTGTATATCACATATATAGTTGTGAGCGTACGAGTTGTTGCTCACGCTTGCGGGCTCGCGTAGCGAGCCCGCAAGAACTGCGTCCCTCGCGAAGCGAGGGACGCAGTTCGCCGCAAATGCGGGTCCTCGCGAAGCGAGGGCCCGCATTTGCGGTTGTCGAGGCTCAACGTCGGCTGTGTTAACACACACATACACACACACGACTTTTTTAACAGAATAAACCCAACCGCCCAGCCAACAAAAACCCAAGTCGTTGCTCACGCTTGCGGGCTCGCGTAGCGAGCCCGCAAGAAACTGCGTCCCTCGCGAAGCGAGGGACGCAGTTCGCCGCAAATGCGGGTCCTCGCGAAGCGAGGGCCCGCATTTGCGGTTGTCGAGGCTCAACGTCGGCTGTGTTAACACACACATACACACACACGACTTTTTTAACAGAATAAACCCAACCGCCCAGCCAACAAAAACCAAACAACGTCCCCGCAAATGCGGATCCTCGCGAAGCGAGGGTCCGCATTTGCGGTGGTGGGAGCATCCCAACATCGGCTGTGTTAACACACACATACACACACACACAACTTCATAACAAAAAAAAACTCAAAGTCGCCTCACACCCGCTTACACCCAGACACACAGACGCAAGACTTAACAAAAAAACAGTAAAAAAGGCCCCTCACACGCTCTTAACACACATACGCACGACTTAGAAACAAATACACTGCGTCGTACACGTAAAGGTAACTGCGTATATCGCAACAAAATACGGCCGCATCGGAAAAAAATACGGCCGCGAAAGACCCATTCCAACCGCCGCGCATCAAAACATCACAAACACAAGAAATAAACACAACAAACACATAAAAAGCTTACTTACAGCACGGGGGGGGCATCCGGCACCTCCAAAAGTTCATTTACACGTCCATTTAAGTGAAAACAAAGAGTTTAAACGACCGAAAATCGGCTAAGCGAGAGAAAAAATGGCCGCCGAACAAAACGAAAACGAGGCTCCAGACGTAACTACACTACACTTACTCGCAACAAAATACGGCCGCATCGGAAAAAAATACGGCCGCGAAAGACCCATTCCAACCGCCGCGCATCAAAACATCACAAACACAAGAAATAAACACAACAAACACATAAAAAGCTTACTTACAGCACGGGGGGGCATCCGGCACCTCCAAAAGTTCATTTACACGTCCATTTAAGTGAAAACAAACAGTTTAAACGACCGAAAATCGGCTAAGCGAGAGAAAAAATGGCCGCCGAACAAAACGAAAACGAGGCTCCAGACGTAACTACACTACACTTACTCGCAATAATGAAACACATACTATGCGGAACGGATCACACTCATATTAAACACCATTTTAACCACTACTACGCACAAAATGGCGGATGGAACGCAAATTGTAAGCTGGAACGCAAATAGCGCATGCGTATTACGTTCTAACGGTCTAACTTTCCAGAATGTTCTACAAGTTTATAAATACTGTCTATTTGACAGAGAAAAATACATTTCTCCTCAGGTGATGAACAGAGTGACTTCGGAGATAACTGCTGCTAAAACTTGAGAAGATAATTCTTTCCTAATTTACTACTTTACATTGTGCAAATTACAACTGAGAGGTAAGCTATAATATATTACTTATTTTCAAGACAGGACATCAAAAAAAAAAATTAAAGAAGACAAAGAGGTTTATGTATACTGACAAGTGACACGCACATATATGCGTTTAATGTATACTGACATGTGACACGCACATATATGCGTATAATGTATACTAACATGTGACACGCACATTTATGTGTATAATGTATAGTGACATGTCACACGCACATTTAGGCGTATAATGTATACTGACAAGTGACACGCACATTTATGCGTATAATGTATAGTGACATGTGACACGCACATTTATGTGTATAATGTATAGTGACAAGTGACACGCACATTTATGCGTATAATGTATACTGACAAGTGACACGCACATTTATGTGTATAATGTATAGTGACAAGTGACACGCACATTTATGTGTATAATGTATACTGACAAGTGACACGCACATTTATGCGTATAATGTATACTGACAAGTGACACGCACATATATGCGTATAATGTATAGTGACATGTGACACGCACATTTATGTGTATAATGTATAGTGACATGTCACATGCACATTTATGTGTATAATGTATAGTGACATGTGACATGCACATTTATGTGTATTGCCCCTGCAACAAACTAATTAAACAACTACATTTAAATTACATTACAAAAAAATAAGTTGGGACTATTAAAATACTATTAAAATATGAGTCATGTATACTGATATGTGACACGCACATATATGTGTATCATCTATAGTCACATGTCACACACACATTAATGTATGTTGGCCAAAAATAAAAATAAGGTTAATTTAACAATTAAAATATGATTCATGTATACTGATATGTCACACGCACACAAAAAAATTACTTTCAACTATGGAAATGTGCTTCATGTATGTGACATATGTGTGTAGCACCCACCAAAAAATAATGTTAATTCAAATTAATTACAGAAGTATATTTCAATGAAATTAATTTACTGCATTTCAATAGATCACCTAAAACTCAATCTTTCTACTTTTTTAAATATTCAAACAGACTCTGCATCAACAGCGTCTTTCAACAATTTGCACCGTACACTGTGAAGCACAATCCCTTTTAAAGAACACCAACAAAGAACAAGAGGTAAGATACAAAAATACTTTAAATGCTGAAAAGGCCATGGTTTGTTAAATACAAATAAAAAATTCTATAATTCACTATTTCACTTTATTTTTCAAACAGACACTACAAGAAGACCGGCGGATTAAGATTGGCAGGAGGGGACCCTCTGTCATTCCACACTTCAATCAAGGTAAAGTATTAAGTATAAAAAAGAACCGAACCATGAGCCTTATTCAATTGTGAGTTGGCTAATTGAATAGGGCTTTATATAAGCACATAATAGGTCTTCACTAACTAAAAACTTCTGTCAAAAAATATTTTATGTGCTTATATAGAGCCCTATTCAATTGGTCAAAACGCAATTGATTCAGGACCTAAATATGTTTAATGGCCGAGGGCCTCATTCAAATGTGATTGTTTAACAATGTATAACCATTAGAAAAAACACTACATAAGTATAACAAAAGTGGTGTCCATCAAACAGGATTTACATTTACATTCTTATTTTAATGTTTAACAACCTATAAGCCTTAGAAAGAAGCCTAAATAAGCATACCAACATTGGTGCCCACCAAACAGGATTGTATGAAAACTCACACAAACACATAACAAACTACATTTACATTCTTATTTTATGTTTCTCTCACAATCTCTTCTCTGTTCCAGCCTTTAGCATCCATCTTTAAAAACTCACCTGGCTTCCACAGACACTGCCACAAGCCTTTAGCATCCATCTTTAAAAACTCACCTGGCTTCCACAGACACTGCCACAAGCCTTTAGCATCCATCTTTAAAAACTCACCTGGCTTCCACAGACACTGCCACAAGCCTTTAGCATCCATCTTTAAAAACTCACCTGGCTTCCACAGACACTGCCACAAGCCTTTAGCATCCATCTTTAAAAACTCACCTGGCTTCCACAGACACTGCCACAAGGTATCTACAACCATCTAACTGATTCACCTTTGACTCTACTGTATCCTCCTGTAACATTAATTATAAATATCCATATCTGATATAATTTTTGTTCACATAGAATCTTTATTACTACTCTGTTAAATTGTAAGCTTTCACACTGTATTTCTCCACCACAATCTCCCGCCCCCCTCACACCTTCTCATCTGTCTGCACCAAATGCTCCTTTTAAATGCATAAATACTGGCTAGCCACAAACTATATCTCACAATCTCTTCTCTGTTCCAGCCTTTAGCATCCATCTTTAAAAACTCACCTGGCTTCCACAGACACTGCCACAAGGTATCTACAACCATCTAACTGATTCACCTTTGACTCTACTGTATCCTCCTGTAACATTAATTATAAATATCCATATCTGATATAATTTTTGTTCACATAGAATCTTTATTACTACTCTGTTAAATTGTAAGCTTTCACACTGTATTTCTCCACCACAATCTCCCGCCCCCCTCACACCTTCTCATCTGTCTGCACCAAATGCTCCTTTTAAATGCATAAATACTGGCTAGCCACAAACTATATCTCACAATCTCTTCTCTGTTCCAGCCTTTAGCATCCATCTTTAAAAACTCACCTGGCTTCCACAGACACTGCCACAAGGTATCTACAACCATCTAACTGATTCACCTTTGACTCTACTGTATCCTCCTGTAACATTAATTATAAATATCCATATCTGATATAATTTTTGTTCACATAGAATCTTTATTACTACTCTGTTAAATTGTAAGCTTTCACACTGTATTTCTCCACCACAATCTCCCGCCCCCCTCACACCTTCTCATCTGTCTGCACCAAATGCTCCTTTTAAATGCATAAATACTGGCTAGCCACAAACTATATCTCACAATCTCTTCTCTGTTCCAGCCTTTAGCATCCATCTTTAAAAACTCACCTGGCTTCCACAGACACTGCCACAAGGTATCTACAACCATCTAACTGATTCACCTTTGACTCTACTGTATCCTCCTGTAACATTAATTATAAATATCCATATCTGATATAATTTTTGTTCACATAGAATCTTTATTACTACTCTGTTAAATTGTAAGCTTTCACACTGTATTTCTCCACCACAATCTCCCGCCCCCCTCACACCTTCTCATCTGTCTGCACCAAATGCTCCTTTTAAATGCATAAATACTGGCTAGCCACAAACTATATCTCACAATCTCTTCTCTGTTCCAGCCTTTAGCATCCATCTTTAAAAACTCACCTGGCTTCCACAGACACTGCCACAAGGTATCTACAACCATCTAACTGATTCACCTTTGACTCTACTGTATCCTCCTGTAACATTAATTATAAATATCCATATCTGATATAATTTTTGTTCACATAGAATCTTTATTACTACTCTGTTAAATTGTAAGCTTTCACACTGTATTTCTCCACCACAATCTCCCGCCCCCCTCACACCTTCTCATCTGTCTGCACCAAATGCTCCTTTTAAATGCATAAATACTGGCTAGCCACAAACTATATCTCACAATCTCTTCTCTGTTCCAGCCTTTAGCATCCATCTTTAAAAACTCACCTGGCTTCCACAGACACTGCCACAAGGTATCTACAACCATCTAACTGATTCACCTTTGACTCTACTGTATCCTCCTGTAACATTAATTATAAATATCCATATCTGATATAATTTTTGTTCACATAGAATCTTTATTACTACTCTGTTAAATTGTAAGCTTTCACACTGTATTTCTCCACCACAATCTCCCGCCCCCCTCACACCTTCTCATCTGTCTGCACCAAATGCTCCTTTTAAATGCATAAATACTGGCTAGCCACAAACTATATCTCACAATCTCTTCTCTGTTCCAGCCTTTAGCATCCATCTTTAAAAAACTCACCTGGCTTCCACAGACACTGCCACAAGGTATCTACAACCATCTAACTGATTCACCTTTGACTCTACTGTATCCTCCTGTAACATTAATTATAAATATCCATATCTGATATAATTTTTGTTCACATAGAATCTTTATTACTACTCTGTTAAATTGTAAGCTTTCACACTGTATTTCTCCACCACAATCTCCCGCCCCCCTCACACCTTCTCATCTGTCTGCACCAAATGCTCCTTTTAAATGCATAAATACTGGCTAGCCACAAACTATATCTCACAATCTCTTCTCTGTTCCAGCCTCTAGCATCCATCTTTAAACAACTCACCTGGCTTCCACAGACACTGCCACAAGGTATCTACAACCATCTAACTGATTCACCTTTGACTCTACTGTATCCTCCTGTAACATTAATTATAAATATCCATATCTGATATAATTTTTGTTCACATAGAATCTTTATTACTACTCTGTTAAATTGTAAGCTTTCACACTGTATTTCTCCACCACAATCTCCCGCCCCCCTCACACCTTCTCATCTGTCTGCACCAAATGCTCCTTTTAAATGCATAAATACTGGCTAGCCACAAACTATATCTCACAATCTCTTCTCTGTTCCAGCCTCTAGCATCCATCTTTAAACAACTCACCTGGCTTCCACAGACACTGCCACAAGGTATCTACAACCATCTAACTGATTCACCTTTGACTCTACTGTATCCTCCTGTAACATTAATTATAAATATCCATATCTGATATAATTTTTGTTCACATAGAATCTTTATTACTACTCTGTTAAATTGTAAGCTTTCACACTGTATTTCTCCACCACAATCTCCCGCCCCCCTCACACCTTCTCATCTGTCTGCACCAAATGCTCCTTTTAAATGCATAAATACTGGCTAGCCACAAACTATATCTCACAATCTCTTCTCTGTTCCAGCCTTTAGCATCCATCTTTAAAAACTCACCTGGCTTCCACAGACACTGCCACAAGGTATCTACAACCATCTAACTGATTCACCTTTGACTCTACTGTATCCTCCTGTAACATTAATTATAAATATCCATATCTGATATAATTTTTGTTCACATAGAATCTTTATTACTACTCTGTTAAATTGTAAGCTTTCACACTGTATTTCTCCACCACAATCTCCCGCCCCCCCTCACACCTTCTCATCTGTCTGCACCAAATGCTCCTTTTAAATGCATAAATACTGGCTAGCCACAAACTATATCTCACAATCTCTTCTCTGTTCCAGCCTTTAGCATCCATCTTTAAAAACTCACCTGGCTTCCACAGACACTGCCACAAGGTATCTACAACCATCTAACTGATTCACCTTTGACTCTACTGTATCCTCCTGTAACATTAATTATAAATATCCATATCTGATATAATTTTTGTTCACATAGAATCTTTATTACTACTCTGTTAAATTGTAAGCTTTCACACTGTATTTCTCCACCACAATCTCCCGCCCCCCTCACACCTTCTCATCTGTCTGCACCAAATGCTCCTTTTAAATGCATAAATACTGGCTAGCCACAAACTATATCTCACAATCTCTTCTCTGTTCCAGCCTCTAGCATCCATCTTTAAACAACTCACCTGGCTTCCACAGACACTGCCACAAGGTATCTACAACCATCTAACTGATTCACCTATGACTCTACTGTATCCTCCTGTAACATTAATTATAAATATCCATATCTGATATAATTTTTGTTCACATAGAATCTTTATTACTACTCTGTTAAATTGTAAGCTTTCACACTGTATTTCTCCACCACAATCTCCCGCCCCCCTCACACCTTCTCATCTGTCTGCACCAAATGCTCCTTTTAAATGCATAAATACTGGCTAGCCACAAACTATATCTCACAATCTCTTCTCTGTTCCAGCCTCTAGCATCCATCTTTAAACAACTCACCTGGCTTCCACAGACACTGCCACAAGGTATCTACAACCATCTAACTGATTCACCTTTGACTCTACTGTATCCTCCTGTAACATTAATTATAAATATCCATATCTGATATAATTTTTGTTCACATAGAATCTTTATTACTACTCTGTTAAATTGTAAGCTTTCACACTGTATTTCTCCACCACAATCTCCCGCCCCCCTCACACCTTCTCATCTGTCTGCACCAAATGCTCCTTTTAAATGCATAAATACTGGCTAGCCACAAACTATATCTCACAATCTCTTCTCTGTTCCAGCCTCTAGCATCCATCTTTAAACAACTCACCTGGCTTCCACAGACACTGCCACAAGGTATCTACAACCATCTAACTGATTCACCTTTGACTCTACTGTATCCTCCTGTAACATTAATTATAAATATCCATATCTGATATAATTTTTGTTCACATAGAATCTTTATTACTACTCTGTTAAATTGTAAGCTTTCACACTGTATTTCTCCACCACAATCTCCCGCCCCCCTCACACCTTCTCATCTGTCTGCACCAAATGCTCCTTTTAAATGCATAAATACTGGCTAGCCACAAACTATATCTCACAATCTCTTCTCTGTTCCAGCCTCTAGCATCCATCTTTAAACAACTCACCTGGCTTCCACAGACACTGCTCTCTCTGCCCTCCCTCCCTGCCCCACTCCCACCCACCCTTGCGTTGTCTCAATTTATAGATACTCATCTGACTTACACCTGCTCACTCAGCATCACCTGCTTCAAATGATTCAACTAATTTAATACACACAAAAAAAAAAGAATATATATATATATATATATATATATATATATATATATATATATATATATATATATATATATAATTACACACAACCCAGCTACTCTCCCATCTTGGTCACTAACAATTTTTCTTTTATTCTCACACCTTTATCTTATCTACTCCCTACACCTACACACTGCGTCGAAATGCTCTCTCACTTTTTTCTCCTCCTCATCTTCTACTGCCTCTCTCTCAGACTATCATTTGCAGCCTATCCGTATCACACCTCCAATACTATAACCATCTCACCTTCCTTGCTTTCCTCTCCTCTTCTCTGCTCCCATGAGCTATTCTCTCTCCTCCAATCACAATCTCATCCCCTCCCCAACACTCATAAGCAGAAACATCACTGTAAGTCCCACTCCCATATTCTCTCACTCTCACTCCTCCTTCTGCTAGCTGCTGGAGACATATCCCCTAACCCAGGTCCCTCCCTCATTTCTACCTGCTTTCAGCCACGCTCTACTCCAAGGGCAAAAAACACCAGAAAAACACAAAATTTGATACCCATCACTTGTCACAAACCTTCCACTCTTCCTTTCTCCTGTGCTCTCTGGAACGCACGATCTATCTGTAATAAACTCACTTTCACTCACGACCTTTTCACTACCAACTCCCTCAATCTACTGGCTCTTACTGAAACCTGGCTCTCCTCTTCTGATACTGCCTCCCCTGCAGCACTCTCGCATGGGGGTTTTCACCTCAGTCACACACCTAGACCTGGGAACAAACAAGGTGGTGGTGTGGGTGTATTACTTTCTTCTCGCTGTACGTTCCACCTCATACCCCCTGTCCCATCCCTCCAATTTTCGTCTTTTGAAGCTCATACTATCCGCCTCTTCTCTCCTATCTCTCTACGTGTTGCTGTAATCTATCGCCCCCCAGGTACTTCCTCTCAATTTCTCGATCACTTTTCCGCCTGGCTCCCACACTTTCTTTCCTCCAACATTCCCACACTGATACTTGGTGACTTCAACATTGCCATTGACACCCCCACCTCCTCAGCAGCCGCCAAACTACTTGCACTCACCTCTTCCCTCGGCCTCTCACAACTTACAGATTCTTCAACTCACCATGCTGGTCACTCTCTTGACCTTATTTTTACCAATATTACCCACACCTCCAACCTAGTCATCCACCCTCTCCCTCTATCTGACCATCACCTCCTTACCTTCAACCTCAACACATCTTCCTCCTATCACTCTTCTTCAACCCCAGCCACAATAACCCACAGAAACCTGCTAGAACTCGACCCTACCCAACTCTCCACTGTGCTCCAACCTCTTCTCAGCACTATCACCAACCTCAACTGCCCTGACACTGCCACCTCACACTACAACTCTACTCTCACTTCCACTCTTGACACTCTGGCCCCCATAACTACACGCAGACGCCCTCAATCTCATCCACAACCATGGCACACTACACACACACGTTACATTCAGAAGTGCTCCCGCACTGCTGAACGACTATGGAGGAAATCACGCTCTGCAGCAGATTTTCTTCACTACAAGTTTATGCTACGTTCCTACTCCTCTGCCCTCAACCTGGCCAAACAGCAGTACTTTACATCACTAATATCAACTCTGTCCTCTAACCCAAAACGTCTTTTTGCCACTTTCAATACTCTCCTTCGCCCACCACCTCCCCCCATCCCTTCCTGTCTCACGGCTGAAGACTTTGCCAACCATTTTACACATAAAATTCAATCTATCCACAATGAACTCTCCTCCCACCATGGCTCACACACTTCACTCTCTCAACTAACTCTACTAACCAACAACACCCAATCTACCCCCCCCTTCCATTCCCACAGCCACTCTGGACTACTTTACCCCTGCAACAGAAGATGAAGTCTCCATCCTAATATCATCCTCTCACCTCACTACCTGTCCTTCAGATCCTATTCCATCTCAGCTCATCCCTCCCCTCTCTACTACACTTATCCCAGCTCTCACACATATCTTCAACCTTTCCCTAAACACTGGCACATTTCCATCATCTCTAAAACATGCCATAATTACACCCACTCTCAAGAAACCCTCATCCGATTCTGACATTGCATCTAACTATCGCCCTATCTCTCTACTTCCCCTGGCTTCCAAACTGCTGGAGCGGCTCGTCTATAACCGCCTCACCAGTTTCATCTCCTCTAACTCTCTTCTGGACACTTTCCAATCCGGCTTTCGGCCCCAACACTCCACTGAGACAGCCCTCATAAAAGTCACCAATGACCTGCTCACTGCCAAGTCGAAAGGCCACTTTTCTATTTTGCTTCTCCTGGATCTCTCTGCCGCCTTTGACACCGTTGACCATTCAATTCTACTCCACATTCTCTCCTCCCTCGGCATTCGAGACACTGCTCTCTTGTGGTTCTCATCATACCTCCAAGAACGATCATTTAGCGTCTCCTTCTCCGGCACATCTTCTTCTCCTCACCCCCTGTCTATTGGCGTACCCCAAGGATCAGTCCTAGGCCCCCTCCTCTTCTCCATCTACACATCCTCACTCGGCACCCTAATAAACTCTTTTGGGTTCCAGTACCATCTCTATGCAGACGACACCCAAATCTATCTCTCAGCACCAGATCTATCCCCCTCTCTTCTAGCACAGGTCTCCGACTGCCTCTCTAGTATATCCTCTTGGATGTCCACCCACCATCTGAAACTCAACATGTCTAAGACTGAACTCTTAATCTTCCCACCCTCTACTACAGCTTCAATTCCTCACATCTCTCTCTCTGTCAACAACGCCATCATCACTCCCACCTCCCAAGCCCGTTGTCTTGGGGTTCTACTGGACCCTGCCCTCTCTTTCATCCCACACATACAGTCTCTAACCAAATCCTGTCTTTTCCATCTAAAAAACATATCCAGAATACGCCATTACCTTACACAAGACAATACTAAGATTCTAATACACTCTCTTATCATTTCTCGTCTTGACTATTGCAACTCGCTCCTTGTTGGCCTGCCCATCACTCGCCTCTCCCCACTTCAATCCATAATAAATGCCTCCGCCAGACTCATCTTCAGTACACATCGTTCAGTGTCGGCAGCTCCTCTTTGTCAATCACTCCACTGGCTTCCCTTAGCCTCCAGAATAAAGTTTAAAATCTTGACCCTAACTTATAAAGCCCTCAACAACAGCGCACCCCCATACATCTCTGCTCTCATCTCCAAATACTCCCCCACACGCCCTCTTCGTTCTGCTAACGACCTTCTTCTTTCTACCACTCTTGTCACCTCCTCTCACTCCCGCCTCCAGGACTTTTCTCGCGCTGCCCCTATTCTCTGGAACTCCTTGCCTCGCTTCACCAGACTATCCTCCTGCCTTAAATCTTTCAAAACATCAATAAAAACGCACCTCTTTAAAGAAGCCTATAACCTTCCTCCCTAACATGCTCAGCACTGCTCAGCACTACTCTCTCCCTACTGTACCAGATACAAACTTTAACCTTTAGATTGTAAGTCTGCGAGTTTCAATCCTGCGCAGTGCTTTAGGGAAAGCGCTATGGACACTGGATTCCAAGCTCAAAGACAGGGCCATACACTCTTTGCAATGTATGAATCTTTAACTTGTCATTGCCTGTAACTTAACTTATGTATAGCGCTACGGAATATGTTGGCGCGTTACAAATAAACGATAATAATAAAATAATATGTTTAACAACCTATTAGCATTACAAAACTACATTAATAAGCATACCAACAGTGGTGCGCATCAAACAGGATTGTATGAAAACTCACACAAACACATAGCAAACTACATTTAGATTCTTATTTAATGTTTAACAACCTATAAGCCTTAGAAAGAAGCCTAAATAAGCATACCAACATTGGTGCCCAACAAACAGGATTGTATGAAAACTCACACAAACACATAGCAAACTACATTTAGATTCTTATTTAATGTTTAACAACCTATAAGCCTTAGAAAGAAGCCTAAATAAGCATACCAACATTGGTGCCCACCAAACAGGATTGTATGAAAACTCACACAAACACATAGCAATCTACATTTACATTCTTATTTTATGTTTAACAACCTATAAGCCTTAGAAAGAAGCCTAAATAAGCATACCAACAGTGGTGCGCACCAAACAGGATTGTATGAAAACTCACACAAACACATAGCAAACTACATTTAGATTCTTATTTTATGTTTAACAACCTATAAGCCTTAGAAAGAAGCCTAAATAAGCATACCAACAGTGGTGCGCACCAAACAGGATTGTATGAAAACTCACACAAACACATAGCAAACTACATTTAGATTCTTATTTAATGTTTAACAACCTATAAGCCTTAGAAAGAAGCCTAAATAAGCATAACAACAGTGGTGCGCACCAAACAGGATTGTATGAAAACTCACACAAACACATAGCAAACTACATTTACATTCTTATTTTATGTTTAACAACCTATAAGCCTTAGAAAGAAGCCTAAATAAGCATACCAACAGTGGTGCGCACCAAACAGGATTGTATGAAAACTCACACAAACACATAGCAAACTACATTTAGATTCTTATTTAATGTTTAACAACCTATAAGCCTTAGAAAGAAGCCTAAATAAGTATACCAACAGTGGTGCGCACCAAACAGGATTGTATGAAAACTCACACAAACACATAGCAAACTACATTTACATTCTTATTTTATGTTTAACAACCTATAAGCCTTAGAAAGAAGCCTAAATAAGCATACCAACAGTGGTGCGCACCAAACAGGATTGTATGAAAACTCACACAAACACATAGCAAACTACATTTAGATTCTTATTTAATGTTTAACAACCTATAAGCCTTACAAAGAAGCCTAAATAAGCATACCAACAGTGGTGCGCACCAAACAGGATTGTATGAAAACTCACACAAACACATAGCAAACTACATTTACATTCTTATTTAATGTTTAACAACCTATAAGCCTTAGAAAGAAGCCTAAATAAGCATACCAACAGTGGTGCGCACCAAACAGGATTGTATGAAAACTCACACAAACACATAGCAAACTACATTTAGATTCTTCTTTAATGTTTAACAACCTATAAGCCTTACAAAGAAGCCTAAATAAGCATACCAACAGTGGTGCGCACCAAACAGGATTGTATGAAAACTCACACAAACACATAGCAAACTACATTTACATTCTTATTTAATGTTTAACAACCTATAAGCCTTAGAAAGAAGCCTAAATAAGCATACCAACAGTGGTGCGCACCAAACAGGATTGTATGAAAACTCACACAAACACATACCAAAGTACATTTAGATACTTATTTTATGTTTAACAATCTATAAGCCTTAGAAAAAGGCCTAAATAAGCATACCAAAAGTGGTGGACACCAAACGGGGTTGTAGAAAAACAAAGAAATAATGTCATTTTTTACTTCATACAAATACATTAAAATAATATTACATTTTCATTTTTATTTTATATCAGATACTGCGTCAAGAACATCGGACCAGGAGTTTCAACTGAGGACCACACCAGCGGACGAGGACTTTCAACAGAGGACCAGACCATTGGACGAGGACTTTCAACAGAGGACTACACCATCGGACGAGGACTTTCAACAGAGGACCAGACGATTGGACGAGGACTTTCAACACAGGACCAGACCATCAGACGAAGGCTTTCAACACAGGACCAACAAAGATTCTGCTTCAAATCAAACTTCAACCAAGGTACAGTATAACAAGTAAAAAAAGAGAAAAATTAATTAATATTCTTCTTTAATGTTTAACCACCTATAAGCCTTAGAAAATAGCCTACAGAAGCATACCAAAATTGTGGCGCACCAAAAAGGATTGTAGAAAAACACAGAAATAATGCCATTTTTTCATTCATACAAAGACATTCAAATAACATAACATTTTCATTTTTATTTTATAACAGATACTGCATCAAGAACATCGGAACAGGAGTTGGAACTGAGGACCACACCAGAGGACGAGGACTTTCAACAGAGGACTACACCATCGGACGAGGACTTTCAACACAGGACCAGACCATCGGACGAAGGCTTTCAACACAGGACCAACAAAGAATTTTGCTTGAAATCAAACTTCAACCAAGGTACAGTATAAAAAGTAATATCTATCATCTATCTCTTATTTCTCTTTTAGGGCCAATAATCTTTAACAATAAAAACAAACTTCAATGTAAACTTAAAAAATAAATTGGCAGAGTCCAAAAAAGTCTAAAAACACAGAATCTATACAATTTGTCATTGTAACATTCCAGTCCTAAACCCTAATTTAATTGCCATTTGACAAATTGAATAGTGCTGTAAATAAGGACATAACATCTTTTTTAAAATACCTTTTTAGTTACTGAAACACTTGCTTTTGGATACATGTTTAATAAATAAAAATGTCTTTAAATAATTATCTCATGCCCTTATTTAGACTTTTATTCAATTGAACGCATTGAAATTGATTAACTATAAAATGTTAACACACTATTGATAACTATATGTCATGAAAAACAACTTAACATCTCAAAATAAACTAATGGTACATTATTTTATTTTTACAGATTAACATGGCTGATAATGAGAGTAAACAAGAAAAGAAAAGACGCCAAGCTAGAGAACGACGACAGAGAGCAGACAGCCAGCAGACACCGGAGAAGAAGGAAATTCGACGAGAAAAAGAACGCAAAAGAATTGCAAGCAAAAGACTGTCACTTGCAGAAATTAAAGATATGTCAAAAAAAACTACAAAGAAAATAAAGCATTTACAACCTGTTGCTCAAACATCAGATGACATTTTGCCAGAAAAAAGACAAGAGATACCAAAAAAAGCAACAAAGAAAACAAAGCATTTAGAACCGTTTCATGAAACATTAGATGACATTTTACCTCAAACAATACAACATATACCAAGAAAAGCAACGAAAAAAACAAAACATTTAGAACCTGTTGTTGAAACATTATATGACATTTCACCTGATGAATATGAAAGGCAAAATCCTATATGCTTTGCAAATTGTCCTCTACTCAAGTCTTTAGCAGTAGAGGTTCATAGTTGTGGGGACATGACTACTCAATGTCAGTTTTGTGAGGCTTATTATTTTAAACAGGAGAGACCCAGAGATGGACAATTTATTAGTTGTTGTCAAAAAGGCAAGTTCAAACTTCCAGAAAGGAAAGAATTTCCAATTTATTTACAAAATATTATGACTGAACCTACTTTTCCAAACTACAAAAATTTTAAGACAAACATAAGATCCTACAATAGTGCCATATCCTTTGCATCCATGGGGGCAACATTAGCTGCTAATGTACCAGGACATGGTCCTTACTGTTTTAAAGTCCAAGGACAAATTTATCATCGCACTTCCCATTTACATCCAGAGGAAGGAAATAAAAGAAAATTCGCTCAACTATATGTCCTAGATACAATGGAAGCTGTTGACCAACGTATGCAGATGGAAGAAAATAAAAAATGCTTACCCACTGTTTTCATAGAGCTAAATAACATTATGGACAACAATCCCTACAGTAAAGCTTATAAAAAATTGGCAGAAGTAGAAAATGAACAACTACTTCATTCACAAACACATCAATTACCAATGCCGAAGGTTAATATGGTGCTTAAAAGAGACAGACATACTGATAAACGTCGTTATAACTTGCCAACAACAAATGAGGTTGCAATGGTGTTTCACAATGATGAAGGAGAACCACCATTTCAAAGAGACATACGAATATATCCTAGAAATGAGGACCAACCGTTTATTAATATGAGTATCTTAAGTCCAAATTTAGATCCAATGACATATCCCATCTTTTTCCCACACGGAGAAGCAGGTTGGCAACCAAAATTAACTCTTCCCAGTTACCCAAATGCTAAAGCCAGAATCCGAAATAATGTTTCTATGCTTGAATTTAAAGTAGCTCAAATTGCCATTCGCAATGTATTTAATCCAATTTTATGTGGTGGGAAACTAACACAACAATGGATTATTGATTCATATTTGCAAGTTGAGGCAAATAATTTAAACTTTATCAAATATCAACAAGATAAACTCCGTGTAGAACAATATTCTGGACTCATGGACTATGTTGCTGACGTGGCTACAAGCAGAGACATGACAGCTGGCAAAGCCATCATTTTACCATCTTCCTTTCAAGGATCTCCTCGGAATATGAGAGAAAGATACAATGATGCTATGGCTATTGTGACAAAATTTGGCAAACCCGATTTATTTGTGACATTTACATGTAATCCACAATGGCCAGAAATTACACTAAATCTACTTCTTGGACAAACTGCTTCAGATCGACCAGATTTAGTAGCCAGAGTTTTTAAGATTAAATTAAATGAATTAATACGTGACTTCACTATAAATCAGTTATTTGGCAAATGTCTTGCTTATGTATATACCATTGAATTTCAAAAAAGAGGCCTTCCACATGCACATCTTCTAATAATACTTCAAGAAAAAGATAAATTAGATACTTCAGACAAAGTGGATGCAGTCATTGTTGCTGAACTACCAGATCCAGAACTATATGGTAGACTATATGAGATTGTTACTCATCGCATGATTCATGGACCCTGTGGTGACCTTAATCCACAATCACCATGTATGGAAAATAATAAATGTTCCAAAGAATTTCCCAAAGATTATAGAGACAAAACCTATGCCAATTGTGATGGATATCCACTTTATAAAAGAAGAGAAGGAGATAGTGCCATTATTCGTGGGAAAAAAGTGGACAATAGATATGTAGTACCCTACAATCCACATTTACTCATGAAGTACAACGCCCACATCAACGTAGAAGCCTGCACTTCCATCAAATCCATTAAATATGTCTACAAATATATTTACAAAGGTTACGATGCAGCTACTGTAGTCGTCAAAAGTGCAGACAACCCTGAAAGTAGTGAGTTAGTACATGATGAACTTGCATCTCATGTAGATGCTCGCTATGTCAGTGCGCCAGAAGCTATGTGGCGGCTTTTAAAATTTGAAATGCATGATAGATCACATGCAGTATATAGGTTAGCAGTACATTTGCCACAACGACATTTAGTCTATTTCCATGCTGGAAATGAAATGAATGCATTGGCCCAAAGTGAAGATCGTCACACTACACTAACTGCATGGTTTGCATTAAATTCCACTGATGCTGAAGCAACACAATACTTATATATTGAAATTCCATATCACTATGTTTTTGTGAATGGATTATGGAGACCAAGAAAAACCAGAGGCAATAAAATTATTCCAAGAATTTACACAGTCAGTCCAAGAGATGTTGAACGTTTTTGCTTACGGATATTACTTTTAAATGTTCCTGGAGCACAAAGTTTTGAACAATTAAGAACTGTTAATGACATTGTATATGAATCCTTCCATTTAGCTGCAAGACATAGAAACTTACTCGCTGATGATACAGAGTGGGAAAGATGCTTAGAAGAAGCAGCACAATGTCAAATGCCACGACAGATGAGAGAACAATTTGCTTTTATTTGTATCTTCTCAAATGCTCCAAATGCATTAGCTTTGTGGGAGACTTTTAAAAGTAATATGGCTGAAGACTTTATGCGACGATACAATGAACCCATTGCACACTTAAAAGCGTTAATGGAAATCCAAGAAGTCTTTTTAACTCATGGATTAAGTTGTGCAAGTTTTAATTTGCCTGATCCAGGTCTTATAGATGACATTAACTTTGAAGACTATGACATTCAACTACAAGCAGAAAGAACAGAAGAAAGACTTGCAACTTTAAATACACTACAATTGCAAGCATTTCATGCCATTAAAAATGCTATAGATGATGACATGGTGACAGAGCGTTATTTCTATCTTGATGGACCTGGCGGATCAGGAAAAACATATTTGTACAATTTATTAATGAGTTCAGTACGAGCACAAGGAAAAATAGCAATGGCGTTTGCCACTACTGGAATTGCTGCACTTTTATTAGAAGGTGGAAGAACTGTTCATAGTGGATTTAAACTGCCAGTGCCTATTTTAGAAAATTCTGTGTCAGATATTCGCATGACATCCTTACAAGCAAAGAAATTGAAGAAATGTAAATTCATTATAATAGATGAGGCCACAATGATGTCATGCTATGCCCTCCAATGTATTGACCGTTTGCTTCGTGAAGTCATGGATAATATTTTTCCATTTGGTGGAAAGGTAATGTTGTTGGGTGGCGATTTTAGACAAACATTACCTGTTGTTGTACATGGAAATCGAACTGACATTATCGAAACATGTATAAAGTCAAGTACAGTATGGAAACATTTTACCCATCTTCAACTGCAA
Source organism: Discoglossus pictus (assembly GCA_027410445.1). NCBI lineage: Eukaryota > Metazoa > Chordata > Amphibia > Anura > Alytidae > Discoglossus > Discoglossus pictus. The sequence continues at coordinate 1,194,013 of CM050169.1, forward strand.
CAAAATATGAGATCAGAAGGCCAAACTGATTTCAATGATTGGCTTATTAAAATTGGAGAAGGCAGAACAGAAAAAATACTAAATTTACCTGACGACACTGTAGAGATCCCACCTCATATGATTTGTCAACAAGATATTATATCGGCTATATTTGAAGGGAGCATAAATAACGAAGAATATTCCGAGCTTGCCAACCAAGTCATACTGACGTGTAAAAATAAAGATGCATTAATCCTCAATAATAAAATCTTAAAAAAAATTTATGCACCACAAAGAAATTATCACAGTGCTGATTCTGTACTTGCTGATGACAATGAAAGTCAGGCTAACTTTTCCACTGAATTCATAAACTCTTTAACTCCTTCTGGAATGCCACCACATATTTTGCAGCTAAAGAAAGGTGCAATTATCATGTTACTGCGAAATATGAATCCCAAAAAAGGCCTATGCAATGGCACAAGATTAATTGTTCAACAATTAAAGGACCATTTTATAGATGCTGAAATTTTAACTGGGACCCATAGAGGAGAGAGAGTTTTCATACCAAGAATAGATTTAGCACCAAGTGAAAGTAGTCTCCCTTTTATACTTCAAAGAAGACAATTTCCCATTATTATGGCATTTGCCATGACCATTAATAAATCACAAGGTCAAACTTTCAAATCTGTGGGTATTTTCTTGGAAGAACCAGTTTTTGCACATGGTCAATTGTACGTTGCGTTGTCAAGGTGCAAAAATCCACAGGCAATTAAAGTTTACATTGAAAACAATGAAAGTCAAGGTGATTTATTAGAAGATGGACGTATTTTTACTAAAAACATTGTCTACTATGAAGTACTATAACTTTGAAGGATACTAATTAAAGGTGCCAAGATTTTTTAAAAGCATTGCAAAATACATAACAATTGGTTGTTTAATTCAGTCATAATTAATGGAAGTCATGTTTATGAATGATTCGCCTCACAAAATACTTGCCTTGCATTGTTAGTAAAAATTATGTTAAAATGTTAAGTCACTATGTTAATGTTTCTAATGTTAAAAGTTTAAAAAATATATTTTGAAGTTATTTCATTCAACATATTACAAAGTGGATGTTAAGAGGTTAAGCACCTTTTAAGTCACAATGTAAATATTGTCTGTTATCTTAAGATTACTACCTACATTAATGTTTATCGCCAATTTATGTGCTCAGTAATAAATTAGTTTAATTACGTACGTTTTAAGAAGAGTTTGACTGTATGCCTTCCTCTACATTCAATGTATATTCAAGTTAACAATTATTGTGATAGAAATTGAATTTTAATACTGATTAATTTAAATGTCAATTGTTTTTACATTCAAATGTTAATACTTTTAATAAAAAATTACTGTAACGTCTACCCCGGTAGTGAGCGGGTACCAGCCGTTGGAGACGTCCTTTTCTGAAGCAAGGTGCTGTGCAGTAATGAAATATTTATTCCCATCCACGATATCCCATTGTATAATCCAGGAGTGCTGTAAAATGCGGCAGAGTAACGGTACCATAAATCCCCCCAAAGAACAAGACGATGCTACGTTTTGAAGGGTCAAGTAGAACTCTCCTTTATTAAAAACAAAAACACATTTTTAAACACTTCCCATACACAGTAGGGGCAGTGACTACCTTTGGTCAACCCCTAATTACCTCTGGCCAATCAGACAGGGTTAATGCGTGGGAGCCAGGAGTCCCCTCCCCCAGGAGCCGCCCACTAGGCGTGGCTAACTGCTCATTCTCCCTCTGACGGTGGAGAGAGTAACATCTATAAGCTCACTTATTCCCCTGCTGGGAGTATGGGGAAACCCCAGGTCATCTCATTATTCAAGAGTCCTTACCCCCATTGTTCATGGTGCCATCTCGTCTGCTAAAACACTTTTGTTCTGCTATCTCTAGTTTGGTTTAGCAAATCCTATTAAGAGGCAGATGGCAACTCCTGAGACCAAAGATATGTGACTGCATACCACACAATACAATATATTTACAGATATAATAACAACATTTTATAACCCAGAACATATCTGCAGATAGCTTAGGTCTGAGCACACATTATTACTGAATGGCGCTCAGACCACATACATACAGTATAGCAATGTGCTCATATTTTAACCAAGAATTAAATAACCATAAAACAGGGTAAAACAGTGATGGGTTCCGTTACACACCTCCCCCGTGACCATAAGCCGGCATACACGGTCTGATCCCAACGGATCGGCCTGGGGACGTCCGGACAAAACGATTTGTTGGTCACTTCTACAGTTTGACAACCCATCAGCATTACTGCAATAAACATTTCAAGGAGAGGGAAAATACATTTTACAAACTGGTTTCAGACAATTAAATAATTAGGCAGAAAAGCATCAGCCTTCCAAATGAACTGAAGTCCTTTAGCAAAACCATCCCAAGTTGTAGAGTACATTCCTCCCCCAGCTCGTGGTGGGGCCGCTATTGCACAGGGCCCACTGTTCTTCCCCTGTACACCCACCCAAAAAAATCCAGGATCCCATCCCAACAGTCCAGTATCCCAATGTCCAAAAGGTGGGCCACAATCTCTGTCCCATAGAAACCCCTTTCCATATAAAACATTCCCGCTCATCCCCTCTATTGTCGGCTAATGCTCGGTACTTTTGGAGGGTGGGGTCCTGTCTAGTTTCCTTCACAAGCTCTTCGGGGGTGTCCCACGCTATGGGTCTCTCTGTGGCATTAGTGCTAAGTGTCTGCTTGTGGCTTACCTGGATCTCCCGACCTGTTGTAGGATCGTCCTCGGTACGGGTCTGTGAGCGGGTGGTCACGGGACAAGCAGCAGCAGTCGTGGGTAAAAAGGCTGAGGCTAGAGGGCCAATATCGTTGCCCAGCACAACCTCAGCAGGTAAATTGTCCATGATGCCTACTGTGGTCTTTCCCGACCCAACTCCCCAATCCAAGTGTACCCGGGCGGTGGGTAAGCGAAAAACAGCCCCCCCTGCGACACGGACAGCAACAGTACGGGTAGATACATGCTCCGGTTTCACAAGATGTTTCTGCACCAACGTGATGGTAGCGCCAGTGTCCCTTAGGCCTTGTGCTACCTGTCCATTTACACGCACCTCCTGGCGGTGATGCTGGCGGTTGTCTGGGGATGCAGCTTGTATGGGGTTTGCCTCGTACAGGATGCCCAAACACTCCTCAGGGCTCCCTTTGGTTTCCAGGCAGTGAGCAGCAGAGGTACGTGATAAAGGGATCTCTGGGTTATTGGTCGGGCGCCTCCAGTTGTTATTGGCTGATCCCAAGGGGCAATAACGCGCAATGTGCCCCGGGTTGCCGCAGCGATGGCACGTCGTTTTGTAAGATTCCTGGGGTTGGTGGTTAGACCCCTGAGGTTGTGGTGGTCCTGGGGGTACTGGGGCCCGAAATTCTGTGCTTGCAGCGGGCATTGAGGTGCGTGGCTCTGCTCTAGAGGTTGGTCGTGTGGACCCTTGGCTCACCTTTCTGGACTCTGTGTATTCGTCCGCTAGCCGTGCTGCCTCGATTAAGTTAGCAGGGCGACGATCTCTCACCCAATCCTGTATGTCTGCCGCCAGATCTTGGAAGAAATGTTCCATCAGGAATAGCTGTAGTACTTCCTCTCCTGTGTTGGCATTGCACCCTCGCACCCAATGTGATGCCACCCTTTGTATATTGCTGGCCCATTCCATGTGGGAGTCTGCAGACTTCTTTTTAGACTCCCTGAAGCGACGGCGATAAGTTTCTGGGGTGACGGCATATCTGGTGAGCAGTGCAGCCTTCACCCGGCGATACTGCGCAATATCTTCCTCAGTAAGCGCCCGAAAAGCCTCATTTGCTTTTCCTGATAGCTTTCCAGCCAAAATAGTGACCCATTGGTCTGGTGGTACCTGGTGTAGTGAGCACTGCCTCTCGAAGTCAGCCAAATATCCATCAATTTCTTCCTCACTTTCCACAAACGCTTTGAAGGCAGTGAAGGGTATTTTCTTTACTGTAGCAGCGGGTGGGGGAGTATGAACTGTATGTGCCAGGGGTTGTCTAGCTCTTGCCAGTTCAAGTTCGTGCCCCCTCCTATTTTGTATCTCCGTTCTCGCTTCCCGGAACAGCTGATCTATTAGCTCCACGGATGTTGCTGGGTACATGGATAATCTCCGCTGAACCAGGTTTGTAATTTCCTCCTCCTCGCTGGCAGGGGAAGGTTGGTCCACGACCTCCATGGATCGATCCATCTCGTCCAGCTCCAGTAAGTCAGCTATCAGCTCTCTCCGTGGTCGGTTGCTGGCACTCCTTCCTCTGGTTTCCAAGAGATCCTTTAGTGTGGATCTTTTCAGTTTAGCGTACTGGGATTCCATTCAGCACTTGCGTTGGGGATGAAAAGGACCATCCCACCACTGCCATCCAATGTAACGGCTACCCCGGTAGTGAGAGGGTACCAGCCGTTGGAGACGTCCTTTTCTGAAGCAAGGTGCTGTGCAGTAATGAAATATTTATTCCCATCCACGATATCCCATTGTATAATCCAGGAGTGCTGTAAAATGCGGCAGAGTAACGGTACCATAAATCCCCCCAAAGAACAAGACGATGCTACGTTTTGAAGGGTCAAGTAGAACTCTCCTTTATTAAAAACAAAAACACATTTTTAAACACTTCCCATACACAGTAGGGGCAGTGACTACCTTTGGTCAACCCCTAATTACCTCTGGCCAATCAGACAGGGTTAATGCGTGGGAGCCAGGAGTCCCCTCCCCCAGGAGCCGCCCACTAGGCGTGGCTAACTGCTCATTCTCCCTCTGACGGTGGAGAGAGTAACATCTATAAGCTCACTTATTCCCCTGCTGGGAGTATGGGGAAACCCCAGGTCATCTCATTATTCAAGAGTCCTTACCCCCATTGTTCATGGTGCCATCTCGTCTGCTAAAACACTTTTGTTCTGCTATCTCTAGTTTGGTTTAGCAAATCCTATTAAGAGGCAGATGGCAACTCCTGAGACCAAAGATATGTGACTGCATACCACACAATACAATATATTTACAGATATAATAACAACATTTTATAACCCAGAACATATCTGCAGATAGCTTAGGTCTGAGCACACATTATTACTGAATGGCGCTCAGACCACATACATACAGTATAGCAATGTGCTCATATTTTAACCAAGAATTAAATAACCATAAAACAGGGTAAAACAGTGATGGGTTCCGTTACAATTACTTTACAAAATGTATTCACTATGTTCCTGTTTATAATGTTCAAAATTATACCAATGTTTTGTCAACTTCTAAACTTACATAAAAAATAAAGTTCAAGTTTAAAAATATATACTTTGATGGTTATTGCTTACATATATTTTAAACTTCATGTTAAAATTTGCAACGTTTAAAAAAGGGTTTTTACTTTTGGCTTTCCTATTCATTCAATGTATATTCAAGTTAACAATTCTTCAGATACTAATTACATTTTAAAAAACCATTACATCAACATTTTACAAAAATACACGTTCATATTAAAATACTTACAAGTGTCAAAAATATATGTTAATAACTAAACAACTTGACAAACATATACATAACATTGCCGTCATTTTTTGACGGGCAAGTCGCTAGTATATATATATTTGTCACGGCCTTTGGTAGACTGGCAGCTGTAGCTCGCTGCTTGTGGTCTGTTCTTGCCATTGATTGACTGCATCCCGGGTACTTTCTTCTTGATTCGCTTCCATGATGCACATTGCTAAGTGTCTGAAAGATTATATATAGAACTCCTTAAGCCATAAGTGCATCTCCTCATAAATGATGCATAGTATCACGTGACTAAAATGGCGTGATGCTCAGCTGGGTACCATAAGGATGCAGAACTAAATATTATCAGCGGCCAATTACTCAAATCTAAATAATGCCCCCCCCCCGCACCTGTTGCCTTTGCCTCCCCCCCCCCCCCCACTCCCAAATGTTCATAATTTGAAGGAATATCCCATAATTAACTCTTTCTTAGTTTCTCTAGTTTCTTGGAGAAGGACAGAAGCCAGCGGGCTACAGAATACGGTGGAGCGTTGTGCCCATATAAAGCATCTCTATAACAGTGTACCCAATAATGGCATCATATACCAGGAATATACATGTCCTTGTGAGGTGTTGGGGGGTATCCCCAGCTCTGCACCGTACTCTGCAATATACTAATTATACTCCTTCCCAAGTCTTATGTACTTTCCCAACGTATTAGACAGTCGTCTACTCAAGATACACAGATACTTAATAGTCGCCCGCAGAACCACTTGTAAGAGACCCCCTCCCAAAGCATCTCCCTTCCCATCAAGATCCTCTCCCCCAGCAGCTGGCCCCTCTTAATACCCCCAAGACCCATTCCCAAAGCTGCTCCCCCCCCAAGACCAGCTATCCCAGCCACTGCCCTTCATAATACCCCAAGAACCATTCCCAAAGCATCTCCCTCCCCCTAAGACCAACTCTTCCAGCCACTGGCCCCTCATAATACCCCCAAGACCCATTCCCAAAGCTTCTCCCTCCCCCTAAGACCAACTCTTCCAGCCACTGGCCCCTCATAATACCCCCAAGACCCATTCCCAAAGCATCTCCCTCCCCCTAAGACCAACTCTTCCAGCCACTGGCCCCTCATAATACCCCCAAGACCCATTCCCAAAGCATCTCCCTCCCCCTAAGACCAACTCTTCCAGCCACTGGCCCCTCATAATACCCCCAAGACCCATTCCCAAAGCATCTCCCTCCCCCGAAGACCAACTCTTCCAGCCACTGGCCCCTCTTAATACCCCCAAGACCCATTCCCAAAGCAGCTCCTTTCCCCCCAAGACCAGCTATCCCAGCCACTGGCCCCTCATAATACCCCCAAGACCCATTCCCAAAGCAGCTCCCTTCCCCCCCCAAGACCAGCTATCCCAGCCACTGGCCCCTCATAATACCCCCAAGACCCATTCCCAAAGCATCTCCCTCCCCCCAAGACCAACTCTTCCAGCCACTGGACCCTCTTAATACCCCCAAGACCCATTCCCAAAGCAGCTCCTTTCCCCCCAAGACCAGCTATCCCAGCCACTGGCCCCTCATAATACCCCCAAGACCCATTCCCAAAGCAACTCCTTTCCCCCCAAGACCAACTCTTCCAGCCACTGGCCCCTCTTAATACCCCCAAGACCCATTCCCAAAGCAGCTCCTTTCCCCCCAAGACCAACTCTCCCAGCCACTGGCCCCTCATAATACCCCCAAGACCCATTCCCAAAGCAACTCCTTTCCCCCCAAGACCAACTCTTCCAGCCACTGGCCCCTCATAATACCCCCAAGACCCATTCCCAAAGCATCTCCCTCCCCCTAAGACCAACTATCCCAGCCACTGGCCCCTCTTAATACCCCCAAGACCCATTCCCAAAGCAGCTCCCTTCCTCCCCCAAGACCAACTCTTCCAGCCACTGGCCCCTCTTAATACCCCCAAGACCCATTCCCAAAGCAGCTCCCTTCCTCCCCCAAGACCAACTATCCCAGCCACTGGCCCCTCATAATACCCCCAAGACCCATTCCCAAAGCAGCTCCCTTCCTCCCCCAAGACCAACTATCCCAGCCACTGGCCCCTCATAATACCCCCAAGACCCATTCCCAAAGCAGCTCCTTTCCCCCCAAGACCAGCTATCCCAGCCACTGGCCCCTCATAATACCCCCAAGACCCATTCCCAAAGCAACTCCTTTCCCCCCAAGACCAACTCTTCCAGCCACTGGCCCCTCTTAATACCCCCAAGACCCATTCCTAAAGCAGTTCCTTCCCCCCAAGACCAGCTATCCCAGCCACTGGCCCCTCATAATACCCCCAAGACCCATTCCCAAAGCAACTCCCTTCCCCCCAAGACCAACTCTCCCAGCCACTGGCCCCTCATAATACCCCCAAGACCCATTCCCAAAGCAGCTCCCTTCCTCCCCCAAGACCAACTATCCTAGCCACTGGCCCCTCATAATACCCCCAAGACCCATTCCCAAAGCATCTCCCTCCCCCTAAGACCAACTCTTCCAGCCACTGGCCCCTCTTAATACCCCCAAGACCCATTCCCAAAGCAGCTCCTTTCCCCCCAAGACCAACTCTCCCAGCCACTGGCCCCTTTTAATACCCCCAAGACCCATTCCCAAAGCAGCTCCTTTCCCCCCAAGACCAACTCTCCCAGCCACTGGCCCCTCTTAATACCCCCAAGACCCATTCCCAACGCAGCTCCTTTCCCCCCAAGACCAACTCTTCCAGCCACTGGCCCCTCTTAATACCCCAAGACCCATTCCTAAAGCAGTTCCTTCCATCCAAGACCAGCTATCCCAGCCACTGCCCCTCTTAATACCCCCAAGACCCGTGGTATTACTGCCATATAACATTGGAGGTCTTTATTTTGTCCAATGCAGAGACAGACAACCAGGCTGTAATCATAATTCGCACATCAGAGCAGCTAATTAAAATGTATGAGCTTTTCATTTGTATATGAATAAGGCAAAACAACATGGAATTTCCCAGGACTGATTCACTTTAGAAAACAAAATGGATAACACAACACATAGCTGGTGTCATGCTCTTTAAGAATAACCTAAAAACAACTTGATTTTGGAGTGACAGAGTCCCTTTAAGGATTACGACTAATTGTCTTGTGTTTACATTAATATTTTGGATCATTTCCTCGAGGATGTTTCTGGCGTTGGGCGAGGCGTCTCGCTGCACATCCTCAACAAAGTCATTATTTCATTATAAAATAAAAACAAACTCTGCAGTAAAACATCTTAACATGAATAATTAATGTGCGAGATGAAGGAGCTCGTTAGATGTTTAATAAACCAGAGTCATTAGGATTGAATAAACGAGATACCAGGAAACAAGGAGAGATATCAGAATGTAAACCCTTGAAGGAGATAAAGTTACGTCGTATAGATAGATACAAGATCATCAGATACAGTGCGGAAAAAAGTGCATTTCTTGCCACTAAATTAATTAAGTTATGAGCTTTTATAGTTACTGGTTTAGGCTGTTTCTATCCTGCAATATTAGCTCTGTGTTAGTTATATTGTTCTTTTTCACCCATTGTGAAATACGTAGATACAAGGTGTGGGTTTAAGTTATATTGTTGTTTTTTATAATTTTTTTCTATTCAACAATCATTTTTATTGTGTTGTTCAGTCGTTTCTGACGCTCTGTGACCTCATGGACCGTATGACCCCAGGACATCTTTATGTCCATAGTCATGCTTGGTTTTCATGGCAGAGATACTGGAGTGGGTTGCCAGTTCCTTCTCCAGTGGGCCACAGCATACAGCTCCTGGTATTCCTAGGTGGTCTCAAGTCCAAGTACTGATCAGGCCCAACCCTGCTTGGCTTCGGGGTGGTGTGACCTCTTGGCTCCCTGACTGGGGTCGAACCCAGGTCTCAGTGGTGAAAGCACCGAATCCTAACCACTGGACCACCAGAGACCCCTCTACAATAAATAACAGAATATAAATGAAAAGAGGTGTCATGAGACAAGTTTAGGGGCTGTGATGCATTCTAAAACTAACTAGCCTATTTTTTAAGGGAAATTGCCAATTTTTTAATCATGTACTTAAAAAAAAGCCTGTTTTACCATTATAAAAGATCCTTTTTTCTTGATTAAACTTATTGGAAACTAACTGGCCGCAGGAAAGAGGTCTATGTGAGAAGAGAGCGGCTCTAGATCTAATTGGCAGACCAGAATTACTCATATAGATATAGTACTGCAGGGACAAACACCCAAATCAGTTTATTCTTGCCCAGGAACTTCATTAAAAATAAATAAACACACTGTTGAAGATTATGAAATATCCTCTTGGATGTAACAAAGAAAATAAAAATACTTTCAATGGCCCTTTAAGTGTATTTCATTAAAATAAGGTGTTTGAACAATCATCACGGGGTCAGAGGTTATGACCTCTATATCTTCCCGGCGACTTTTGATCCGACGCCCCTTATCGGTCCTGACACCGGTTCTTATGCAGGTTTTTATTTAGAAGATTTTAATAAAACTGACAAGTTGTTTTCTTGCTGTCTGTTTATAATCCCGAGTCGCTGTTATTGTTTTGTGTAAGTAAAAAATGGATAATACAATGTGTTATTTATAAACCTGCACTTGTTAGATCTTTGCCGGCTATATGTGTAGCAGGTTGATACAATGTAATTAGTGAGATGATAAATATAAAATATTCTTATCTCAAAATCATGTTTATTTTAAGTTATTCTTAATGAGAAGAAAAAACCTGTCAATACAATGTACTAACTGTATGTTTAGATATTCAGACTTGTTTGTGTTGCTAGAATGATGGAAATGAGAAGCTCCTGAGTGCTAATTAGCTGCTTTGAGCACAGTCTGTTTGTTTGCATTTTTGGTGTCAAAAACAACACCCTCATCAACCACTCTCAGCTGAAAATTAGCATACTGAGCTGCACATGACCATGAACAAGTCACATAATATGTCAAGAATAATTTAATGTAGAGAAAAAGTGCGTGGGTGTATATATATATGTTAGGGCAGCCTGATTCCCCCTGATAATGTGCTGTCCTGGCCCTATATATAATCTCTCTCTCTTATAAATAAACACCTTATTGGCAACATACAGAGGCCTGATTTCTCCATTTCCCCATAATGTATTGTCCTAGACCTAGGAATATGCATGTTTGAAATGGTATTCCATTAATGAGCGAAGCCCTTGTGGGCACATTTGCATGTCCCTGCCCAGGTTCCCAAAATGCAGTGCAATCTGTATTACTAGAAATAATCACAAAACAACATTATTAAACTTATTTCACACATTAAAAAGTGTTGGGTTTACATTCCCCGGGCATGAGTGACTGAGCTAGGGCAGTGTTGTGGTTACATTCCCCGGGCATGAGTGACTGAGCTAGGGCAGTGTTGGGGTTACATTCCCTGGGCATGAGTGACTGAGCTAGGGCAGTGTTGTGGTTACATTCCCCGGGCATGAGTGACTGAGCCAGGGCAGTGTTGGGGTTACATTCCCTGGGCATGAGTGACTGAGCCAGGGCAGTGTTGGGGTTACATTCCCTGGGCATGAGTGACTGAGCCAGGGCAGTGTTGGGGTTACATTCCCTGGGCATGAGTGACTGAGCCAGGGCAGTGTTGGGGTTACATTCCCTGGGCATGTGTGACTGAGCCAGGGCAGTGTTGGCGTTACATTCACTGGGCATGAGTGACTGAGCCAGGGCAGTGTTGGCGTTACATTCCCCGGGCATGAGTGATTGAGCCAGGGCAGTGTTGGGGTTGCATTCCCCGGGCATGAGTGACTGAGCCAGGGCAGTGTTGGGGTTACATTCCCCGGGCATGAGTGACTGAGCCAGGGCAGTGTTGGTGTTATATTCCCCGGGCATGAGTGACTGAGCCAGGGCAGTGTTGTGGTTACATTCCCCGGGCATGAGTGACTGAGCCAGGGCAGTGTTGGGGTTACATTCCCCGGGCATGAGTGACTGAGCCAGGGCAGTGTTGGCATTACATTACCCGGGCATGAGTGACTGAGCCAGGGCAGTGTTGGGGTTACATTCCCCGGGCATGAGTGACTGAGCCAGGGCAGTGTTGGCGCTACATTCCCCGGGCATGAGTGACTGAGCCAGGGCAGTGTTGGGGTTACATTCCCTGGGAATGAGTGACTGAGCCAGGGCAGTGTTGGGGTTACATTCCCAGACATGAGTGACTGAGCCAGGGCAGTGTTGGGGTTACATTCAAGGGGGCATGAGTGACTGAGCCAGGGCAGTGTTGGGGTTACATTCCCTGGGAATGAGTGACTGAGCCAGGGCAGTGTTGGGGTTACATTCCCCAGACATGAGTGACTGAGCCAGGGCAGTGTTGGGGTTAGATTCCCCGGGCATGAGTGACTGAGTCAGTACAGTGTTGGGGTTAGATTCCCCGGGCATGATTGGCTGAGTCAGGGCAGTGTTGGGGTTACATTCCCTGGGCATGAGTGACTGAGCCAGGGCAGTGTTGGGGTTACATTCCCCGGGCATGAGTGACTGAGCCAGGGCAGTGTTGGCATTACATTACCCGGGCATGAGTGACTGAGCCAGGGCAGTGTTGGGGTTACATTCCCCGGGCATGAGTGACTGAGCCAGGGCAGTGTTGGGGTTACATTCCCCGGGCATGAGTGACTGAGTCAGTTCAGTGTTGGGGTTAGATTCCCCGGGCATGATTGGCTGAGTCAGGGCAGTGTTGGGGTTACATTCCCTGGGCAGGAGTGACTGAGCCAGGGCAGTGTTGGCGTTACATTCTCCGGGCATGAGTGACTGAGCCAGGGCAGTGTTGGCATTACATTACCCGGGCATGAGTGACTGAGCCAGGGCAGTGTTGGGGTTAGATTCCCCGGGCATGAGTGACTAAGCCAGGGCAGTGTTGGGGTTACATTCCCCGGGCATGAGTGACTGAGTCAGTACAGTGTTGGGGTTAGATTCCCCGGGCATGATTGGCTGAGTCAGGGCAGTGTTGGGGTTACATTCCCTGGGCATGAGTGACTGAGCCAGGGCAGTGTTGGGGTTACATTCCCCGGGCATGAGTGACTGAGCCAGGGCAGTGTTGGCATTACATTACCCGGGCATGAGTGACTGAGCCAGGGCAGTGTTGGGGTTACATTCCCTGGGCATGAGTGACTAAGCCAGGGCAGTGTTGGGGTTAGATTCCCCGGGCATGATTGGCTGAGTCAGGGCAGTGTTGGGGTTACATTCCCCGGGCATGAGTGACTGAGCCAGGGCAGTGTTGGGGTTACATTCCCCGGGCATGAGTGACTGAGCCAGGGCAGTGTTGGCATTACATTACCCGGGCATGAGTGACTGAGCCAGGGCAGTGTTGGGGTTAGATTCCCCGGGCATGAGTGACTAAGCCAGGGCAGTGTTGGGGTTACATTCCCCGGGCATGAGTGACTGAGTCAGTACAGTGTTGGGGTTAGATTCCCCGGGCATGATTGGCTGAGTCAGGGCAGTGTTGGGGTTACATTCCCCGGGCATGAGTGACTGAGCCAGGGCAGTGTTGGGGTTACATTCCCTGGGCATGAGTGACTGAGCCAGGGCAGTGTTGGCGTTACATTCCCTGGGCATGAGTGACTGAGCCAGGGCAGTGTTGGCATTACATTACCCGGGCATGAGTGATTGAGCCAGGGCAGTGTTGGGGTTACATTCCCCGGGCATGAGTGACTGAGCCAGGGCAGTGTTGTGATTACATTACCCGGGCATGAGTGACTGAGCCAGGGCAGTGTTGGGGTTACTGACAGAGCATCCTTTTAATAGTAACTCTCCAGCAGCCAGAAATGACATTTATCCGGCATCTACCAATCCCTGTAGGTGCCGGATAGCTGAGCGTCTACTGTATATATATCCTGTTTTCACTGTACGAGGGCTCTTTAAATCCTCCGCTATCTGATCACACGATTCTTGTCAATACTATGTGTAAATAAACCCTAAGAATGAGTGAAGATTCTCTTTGATCCAATCTACAAGTGATCTTTCTCATCTTGCAGACGTCCCACTGAGCTTGGAGACTCGCGGCCTAAAAGCTGCATGATAAATATTTCATGGCGGACTCTGAGCGATTGCATCTCGCAATAACTTGTAAACTGCGCAGTTATTATTGATCTTGGCAACAGAATCATAAAGTGAAGAGAATCCAGAGCAGAACCCAGTCTCTTGTACCGCAGGGGACACAATGTTACAAAACAAGGTATAACTCCTGCTGGGCCGCACACAGGCCTGGATTTGTGGATTTACTTGATGTGCACAGATGACTTAATTAGGATGACTCTCATATGCAGCCATTACATTAAAGGGCCAGTTAATCCAGTACAACTTGGAGCACGGTACTAAAGTTCTCATAAAAACATGTTGAAATACTGTTTGAATATTTTTAAATATGTTATTTTTTCACAGAGAGATTTAGAAATTAAATTTCTGTTTACATGAGACCCTGACAAGCCCCCAGACAGACCCACAGCAGCAGCTCTGTGCAGAGAACATAAGCACAAATAGAGCTAAACCTTCACAAATTAATTTCTGCTGGCAAAGGACTGCTGGAATCAGCTAATATGACAGTTGGGGGTTAAAATCACCTGTTGCATTCCTGAAGTTCAGGCTCAAGAAACTATAAAGTTCAAGAAACTATAAATCTTTGTGCTCAAAGAGCCTTAACAGCTCCTTGTAGGCAGATGTTTTTAATCATGGAACAGCCAGGAGTGTGTTTGTAGGCTGTAGATTTTTAGCTGTTATTAAAAATAAAAAATAAATAAAAATAATAGATAATTTTAACATAAAATCTTCTGTTTTATTAACTAAGAAGACACTTATAGCGAGGTAAGTGGCCCTTTAACTGTGCATATAGTGGTGACATCTCTTAGTTTTTCCATTATTAAATTAGTATATTTATTACTGGACAAAAACACCTAACACTTAGGAGCCAGACAGGGTGCTTTTTAGGAGCCCCGTTCCTTCCTCCCCAGATGACAAGAATTTCAACACATAATGTAAAAGCCTGCCAGCATGGGGCCCCATTCTAAGGTGGGCCCCTAAACAAAATACTCCTTGTCCCCTCTGTCAATGACCCTGATTATATATTTATTAATATATTACATATAATTATTATTGCATTTCTTAAATATATGTATTAATATTATAGTGAATAGCAAAGCTTAGAGACCCCCCTCACATTAGAGACCCCCCCTCACATTAGAAACCCCCCTCACATTAGAGACCCCCCCTCACATTAGAGACCCGCCTCACATTAAAGACCCCCTCTCACATTAGAGACCCCCCTTCACATTAGAGACCCCCTCTCACATTAGAGACCCCCCCTCACATTAGAGACCCCCACCCTCACATTAGAGACCCCCGTCACATTAGAGACCTCCCCTTACATTAGAGACCCCCTCACATTAGAGACCCCCCTCACATTAGAGACCCCCCTTCACATTAGAGACCCCCGCCCTCACATTAGAGACCCCCCTCACATTAGAGACCCTCTCTCACATTAGAGACCCCCCTCACATTAGAGACCCCCCCTCACATTAGAGACCCCCACCCTCACATTAGAGACCCCCCTTCACATTAGAGACCCCCGCCCTCACATTAGAGACCCCCTTCACATTAGAGACCCTCTCTCACATTAGAGACCCCCCTCACATTAGAGACCCCCCTCACATTAGAGAGCCCCACCCTCACATTAGAGACCCCCCTCACATTAGAGACCCCCACACTCACATTAGAGACCCCCCTCACATTAGAGACCCCTGCACTCACATTAGAGACCCCCTTTCACATTAGAGACCTCCCGTCACATTAGAGACCCCCTCTCACATTAGAGACCCCCCCTCACATTAGAGACCCCCCTCACATTAGAGACTTCCTCTCACATTAGAGACTCCTCTTTAGACATCCACACTTAATTAGCACAGAAAATATAGAAAAACAGAGAATAAATACAAGAAAATAGCCTAACCCTAAGACCCCTAAGCCTAACCCTAACCCTAACCCTAAAACCTCTAAGCCTAACCCTAACCCTAAGACACCTAAGCCTAACCCTAAAACCTCAAAGCCTAACCCTAAAACCCCTAAGCCTAAGCCTAACCCTAACCGTAAAATCCCTAAGCCTAACCCTGAAACCTCTAAGCCTAACCCTAACAATAGGACTCCTAAGCCTAACCCTAAAAACTCTAAACCTAATACCCCTAAGTATACCTTACCTGCAGTCCGGCGCGCAGCTGTCAGGCGTGCTAGTGTGGGGCGCAAGCTAGTGTGGAGTGCAAGCTTCGAATGCCTGACTACCCTAACACCCTGAAACCCCCTAACCCTAAACCTAAAACCTCTAAGCCTAATCCTAAGACCCCTAAGCCTAACCCCAACCCTAAATCCTCTAGGCCTAACCCTATCCCTAAGACTCCTAAGCCTAACCCTAAGACCCCTAAGCCTAACCCTAATCCTAAAACCTCTAAGCCTAACCCTAACCCTAAG
The DNA here is from genome assembly GCA_027410445.1 of Discoglossus pictus. Classification (NCBI taxonomy): domain Eukaryota; kingdom Metazoa; phylum Chordata; class Amphibia; order Anura; family Alytidae; genus Discoglossus; species Discoglossus pictus. The sequence goes on from CM050169.1 coordinate 1,209,995, forward strand.
ACACCTAAGCCTAACCCTAAAACCTCTAAGCCTAACACTAAGACCCCTAAGCCTAAGCCTATCCCTAACCGTAAGATCCCTAAGCCTAACCCTAAAACCTCTAAGCCTAACCCTAAGACCCCTAAGCCTAACCCTAAAACCTCTAAGCCTAACCCTAACAATAGGACCCCTAAGCCTAATCCTAAAAACTCTAACCCTAATACCCCTAAGTATACCTTACCAACAGTCTGGCGCGCAGCTGTCAGGCGCGCAGTTGTCAGGCGCGCAGTTGTCGGTGCACGCAGTTGTTGGCGCACTTATGACGTTGTGCTTTTGTCCCGCTCGCAAATGACATGCCACCCCCTATCCCGCTCTCCTGGAAGGGCCATTCTGCTGCTGCAGGTCTGGGATTGCTCACACCACCCTATAAGCCCTGAAGAAGTTTACAACCTTTCCCATAGAAACGCGTTGTAGGTTCTGTGAGTAATCAAGGAGAATGCTCTGTCCAGGAGAGGAGCTAGAGGGGTCTTCAGCAGCTCTTTAGATTTAAGAAATCTATCTAGAAAAGAAGCTGTGAGATTGGACAAAGAAATAACCCAGACTCCAAGGTTTCCAATTACTTGATAAAAACATACTTGGAGATCTTACAAAACAACAAAAAGCCTGTTATCAATACAAGCTCTTTAAAATAGCGCAATAAAAATACACCACAGAGTCCAGCTCACCCTATATGTGCAGCAAACTGATGAATATTCTGTTCGCAATGCAGATTGCACATTGTATTGTGACATAAATGCCTTCGGATCCCAACCAATTTACTTTAAAATTGCAGTGTGAATATTGCAGGTACGTGATTAGGACGCGTGATGTGTAACCCGGGAAACACGGATGTGTCACATATTGTGCCGTTTACTCTGCAATCAAATCCTATTTTACTTTTATTCTGTTTCTCTGTGACAATTTTAAAATGAAATAGAATAGAAAAAAAATAGCTTTCTATGTATTGCTCTATATACAGGGCTGGAGCTACATTTTTGGAGCCCCTGGGCAGTGAAGTGGAGGAGCCCCTGCGAGTGAGTACGTATGGTGTTCACGGGCCCATTTTTGTCTTTTCTGTGTGTGTAAGTTGCCTTTCCTGTTCCTGTCCTGTTCTAGGTGGTTACCCCCGAGTAGCCAGCCAATGAACTGCAGCATTTAATTTTTTTAAGCCAGAAACCTCACAGGGAAGCGCCCCTGGGCAGTTGCCTAATCCGGCCATGTCTATATATTTATTATTTTATTCATATTTATCAATGTGGTATATACAAGATATCTCACCCCTATTCATTTTTATATTAAACTAGATAAGTTGACCTCAGTGTGATTTATCCTAAAGGGACTGTTACCCCAAAATCATTTTTAATTAATTCTACAAGAACATGAAAAAGCAGCAATATATTAGGTTCAAGGGCGTAGGAACCAAAATAATAAATAGATCCAAACGTGATATATCTATACGTACATGTTAATATATATATTATGCATATGAGAAGCTCCTGGATACTAGTTTGATGTGAAAATTAGGAACACAGTCTGCTTGTTTGTTTATGTGGTGGCAAAAACAATGTTCCCCAATGTTATCATGGAGCCATGTTCTGTCCTCCACACTCAGCTACTAATTAGAATCTGAAGCCACACATTAGCATTTAGGAGTTACATAAACAATGCTGCATGTCTCAGGAATGATTTACTGGAAAAGAAAAACTGCTTTAAAATGAAACCAACTTGTTTTGGGGTGACATGGTTCTTTTAAATTCAACTTAGCTTGCTAACTTTTACTTGTCTTTCTTAATATTCTTAATAAGATTATTCCACCAGTGAAGCTAAACCTGACGCTACTCCAGTGGCGGAGCTACCACCGGCGCAGGCGGTGCCAAACACCGGGACCTGCACCTTTGAGGGACCCAGTGCTCAAACTGCCATGGCCCCACGTAACCCCAGTGGCCCCCGACCCAGAGAGAGAGAGAGGGAAACAGAGAGAGAGAGAGAGAGAGGGAAACAGAGAGAGAGGGAGGGAGGGAGACAGAGAGGGAGAGAGAGAGAGAGAGAGAGAGAGAGAGAGAGAGAGAGAGAGAGAGAGAGAGGGAGGGAGAGAGAGAGAGGGAGGGAGAGAGAGAGAGAGAGAGAAAGGAGAGAAAGAGGGAGGGAGGGAAACAGAGAGAGAGAGAGGGAAACAGAGAGAGAGGGAGGGAGGGAGACAGAGAGGGAGACAGAGAGGGAGAGAGAGAGAGAGAGAGAGAGAGAGAGAGAGAGAGAGAGAGAGAGAGAGAGAGAGAGAGAGAGAGAGGGAGACAGAGAGAGAGGGAGGGAGGGAGACAGAGAGGGAGAGAGAGAGAGAGAGAGAGAGAGAGAGGGAGGGAGAGAGAGAGAGGGAGGGAGAGAGAGAGAGGGAGGGAGGGAGAGAGAGGGAGGGAGGGAAACAGAGAGAGAGAGAGAGAGAGAAAGAGAGGGAGGGAGGGAGAGAGAGAGAGAGAGAGAGAGAGAGAGAGAGGGAGGGAGAGAGAGAGAGAGAGAGGGAGGGAGAGAGAGAGAGAGAGAGGGAGGGAGAGAGAGAGAAAGGGAGGGAAACAGAGAGAGAGGGGGGAGACAAAGAGAGAGGGAGAGAGAAAGAGAGAGAGAGAGGGAGAGAGGTTGGGAGGGAGAGGGAGAGGGAGAGGGAGGAAGACAGAGAAAGAGAGGGAGAGAGACAGAGAGAGAAGGAGGGAGACAGATTGAGAGGGAGGAAAACAGAGAGAGAGGGAGGGACACCGAGAGAGAGGGAGGGAGGGAGAGAGAGGGAGACATAGAGAGAGAGGAGAGGGAGGGAGACAGAGGGAGAGGGAGGGAGAAAGAGAGGGAGAGGGAGGGAGACAGAGAGAGGGAGGGAGACAGAGATAGAGGGAGAGGGAGGAAGACATAGAGAGGGGGGATGGACATGGAGAGAGAGGGAGGGAGACAGAGAGGGAGGGAGGGAGACAGAGAGAGAGGGAGGGAGACAGAGAGAGAGAGGGAGGGAGACAGAAAGAGAGAGAGGGAGACAGACAGAGAGAGAGAGGGAGGGAGACAGAGAGAGAGGGAGGGAGACAGAGAGAGGGAGGGAGACAGAGAGGGAGGGAGGGAGACAGGGAGAGGGTGGGAGATAGAGAGAGAGGGAAAGAGAGGGAGAGGGAGGGAGACAGAGAGAGAGGGAGGGAGACAGAGAGAGAGGGAGGGAGACAGAGAGGGAAGGAGAGAGAGAGAGAAAGACAGAGAGAGAGAGGGAGGGAGACAGAGAGGGAGAGGGAGGGAGATAGAGAGAGAGGGAGACAGAGAGAGAGGGAGGGAGGGTAACAGCGGGAGGGAGACAGAGCGAGACAGAGAGGTGGGAAAGAGAGAGGGGGGCATATTCTTGTGCACCGGGGCCCTTCATGCACTGGATACACCGCTGCGCTTCTCATACAAGTTCTTTTAGCTTAGAATTGACACAGACAATCTGTGGATTGTTATAGCCAGAGTATTAGGCTAAAGTCCCATCATGCAGTGGGGTACAAACAAGGATCATTTAATTAACAATTTATATTCAATGATTTAAAGTTTAATATCAATATTAAAGATCAGACTTAACTGCTGCTGGTTGTTGTTGTTTAGTATTTCAGTCGAGTCCGACTCTCCATGACCCCATGGACCGCAGTAGGCCAAGCAAATCGTGTCAAGTTTTGCTTATCCATAACGTTTTAATGGAAAAAGATACTGAGTGGGTTGCCAGTTCCTTCCCCTGTGGACCATGATTTGTCTGACCTCTCTCCTATGACCTTTCCATTTTGGGTGACTTGGATGGGAGAATACCTAGGAATACAAGGAGCTGTATATTGTGGCCCACTGGAGAAGGAACTGCCAACCCACCCCAGTATCTCTGCCATGAATACCAAGTGGATCAGCGTGGTGTGTTACAGTCCAAGAGGTTACTGAGAGTCAAACACAACTGAACAACGCAAACACACACACGGTATAGCTCACAGCTTCATTGAAGTACACAAGCCTCTTCACCATAACAAGGTGGTGATCCAGAAGGGGCTGCTGCTGGTATCCACCCACTAAAAGGTCAATATGGAGGTGGCAGTGCTAAGTTTTCAGACAAAATGTGTAATCAACACCAAGTTCTCTATTGGCTGGAGACTCGCCGTGTTAATGTTCTTGGGAACAAGTTTTTGGTGTGACTGTTGACAAGCATGAAAAACAGGATATATGTTGTGTTATCCATTTTTTTCTAAAGTAAATCAGTCCTGGGAAATTAAGTGTTGTCACATTTATATGCAAATGAGTGCCTCACGCATATAAATTAGCTGCTTTGTGCTGCTAGGATTGCAGTCTGCTTGTCTGTACAACCCAAAGGTAAAACCTGACATTGTGGGGCAGTCACTAAGCCCAGTAAGGGGCGGAGCTACCAGTGGTGCAGGTTGTGCAGTGCACCAGGGCCCTACTCTGGAGGGTTCCAGAGTTTTCTAATTTTTTTTTTTGCATATTTTTTTCTTTAGTGTATGGCCCTGGAGCCCCTGCACCCTGGCCAAACCCACCACCCCCCAACCTCCTTGGCTGCACACACCCCTGGCTGGAAATTGGTCTGTGCCTGTTTAAAAAAAGATCCATGCTACTGAAGCTCCAAGTGGTGGCAGTGTGGAGCAGTTCAGCACACTGGGGATGTGTATCAGGGAAGAGGTGAGAGAGAATGATATGCAAAGTACAGAGGGATGGGTTCTGTATGTGGTGGAGGGGTCGTAGGGAGGAAGCTTCTCTAGCTCTGCAACTGGTAATGAGCTGATATGGCTTGCACAGGGAGCTCCTACGGAGTACGTTTGTGTTTGTTATCCCAATCCATGCAAATTAAGCTCTGTTTTGCTGCCTAAAAATCAAACAAATAGTCCCTGCATGGGTCTGCTCAGACTCTGTAGGGCTGGATTTGCAGTGTAGGGTCCTAGCCTATCAGGGACCATGTCTCAGCAGCATGTTGGTGAGAGATGGTCACTGATTGATTAGTATAAGACACAACGCAGCAAGTAAAGCACAGTCTGTGTCTGCAGACCCATACAGGGACTATTTGCTTGCCTTTAGGCAGTAAATACCACACTTCTTAATAAAATAATGTATATAAAAGTATAAATAGATACCCAGGGATATTATATACCTAGTAACGTCCAGGAACCTGCCATATCCCTTTAAGTCAATAAGTCGCGTCAACGTTTTTCTCAATAAACAGGACATGAACCCAACGCTCCTCTGGGAAATTATCGCCCAATTCCCAGCTCCCCGACGCTCTGTTATTTTCCTGAGCTCCAGTTGGTTTCTATTCCTGTCCATAAATATAGAATTGCACCGAGCGCAGTGTAACCAAGACATCGGAAACGCCTGATCTAAGGAACTATACATAGACCTGGGGGTGCCATAAACCCTTGGCTGGAGCCGCTTGTCTACTTGAGCAGTGGTTCTCTTCCCTGTTATTAAGGTCTACTGAAAGGGTTAATACATTTCTGCACTCTGTAGGCAAACATCAGCTTATATGTATGCAACACATCTCATTGAACATTTTATTTTTATTAATATCTTAAAATCCCTCTAATGATGATGTTGACATCTCCAGGGGGTGTCTACACAGGCACCTGATCCCCCCCCCCCAATCAGCATACAGAATCAGGAGCTATATTCACCCACTATTTCCTGTCTGTATGTAAGCAGTAATACATAGCACATATCAGTGATACACTACATATCCCAGGCTGCTTTGCACCACAAACAGGAACCCAGACTTAATTCAAAAGTTTCAGCTAAACTGATTGGCCAAAACAAATCATTTTAAATGCGATGCTAATTTAGCCTGGGTTTGGAGGGTGTTAACCCTGATTTGCAGAAATTACAAGAGATTTTGCTGACTTCACTGTAAGTATGTAAATGTTTATTTTTGTTTTTTTTCATGCAAATTTTTTTTCCATACACCACTAATTCTCCTCTATCAGAAGGATTCATAATCCAGCTTACTTATATATCCCTTTAATGATTTTTCTGCCTGCTTCTTAACAATTATAATGCTCAGTGCATTAATGCAAAGGAGCCTGTGTACCTATATACCATATCATTTAGTATACAACCCATCTTATACTGTATTCTATTCAGTTTTATTCATTTTTCATAGTTTTTTTCTCATCAGTTGTACCTTGAATGAATCTAACAGACCACTGATGGCCGGTAGACCACTGTTTGCGGACGTCTGACGTAGAACTTACGAGTCTTAGACCATTTTAATTAAACCACTTACACCCTTCTTGCCTCAACCTTCTCTGTAGGCTTCCCTAAGAAGAGTTCTCAGCTTGTTTTACATCAATAAGAAGAAAAATGTCACATCTCACAGGGGGTAGATCTCCATTCTTAGGCATAACATGTTGTTAGTTCAATGACATATGAATCGATCTTCTAAGGAGGAATACAAGAGCAAGAGGCTGTGATCTGAATTTCGAAGCTTTAGGGATTATGATGACCAAGTACTAGTAGTACATTAGTAGAGCCTCCGGAGTCAGTAGTTCAAGAATTGAAATATGTGTATGTAAAAGTAGCCTATTGATTCTTCTATTCCCTTTTGTGTTATCTTACACTGTGAGATAAGATGTTTGGTTCTCTACAAGAAAATAACAATAAGCTCCAAGTGATTGATTGCCGTACTGTCATGGTAGGAGCCAACCTTCATAATCCCTGGAAGAAGTTCTTACATTGTACTGATGTTTGTAATTCCACTGTATTAACATTGATTGTATATGTCAATAAGAGCTCATGGTGTAAACAAAAGAACAACAATGTCAGCAATAAGATGTTACAGTGTGCTCCTCAAGACTTTATTTCTCATATGTTATAGTATTCGGTGGTTTAACCAAACGGTTAAGCTCTTCCCATTTGTACAACTCCCTAATGCACCTCATTTATATCACCACAATTGAGGTAAACCCCGATTAACGCCACCGCGATGAGCGCTGATTCGCTATAGCGAACTTTTCCATTCTAAATCCCCGCGACAAAGTATTTTTTCCACTCCAAATTATATTTGGCCCTTTAATTCCCCGCTTAAGGTGCGTCAACTCAGAGAAAGCGCTAGGGCGTAATGCCGCGTTTAGCACTGTTTCACATACAGCCCCTCCATGCAGGTACGCACGTGAAGCGCTAAACGGGGTATTCCTGTAGTACCCGCTTTTGAAAAAGTAGTCACGATAATGATATCGACTTCGAAAGAAAATAAAAATAAATATGGCCTTCGATTTATTAACTATAACAGCTTTACTAATGTGTCACCTGTACATTGCACTTCCATTTAATCCTTTTGTTAAGTTCCACATCATTGTCGCTACCCTTAACATGTAAATAAATTCCGAAGTTATCTGGTTAGGAAACAAAAAGTCTACAGTAAAGTCCAAATATATATAATATTTAATAAAATAATAAATAAATGACTTTGTAAAATAACAAGCTTTTTGCCAAGTAACGTTCTTTTAGACATTTTCACCCCAAAACTTGTTTAAAGATTGTAAAAAATGATATAAAAGTTTATACATTTAGAAATTTGCAAACCCAAGAGCTGATTGCGTTATATATTTCCCAAAACACAACGTTAGGCTTTGACATTTGGAGAAAGTCATGAAGGATTTGGAAAATGATGGAACGTAAAATATCTTTATGCCCAGGGGTTTAATTAGTGGTTTATATGTTAGAGAGACGGAAGATTTACGCAAACTGGGACATGTTCTGGCACAGCCACAAGACGGATTAATAAAAACTATAAACACATATTAAAATTGGATAATGAATAGCATCCCAAGCCGAACAAGAATAATAATAATACATAGTGCAGGCTCAATAAATTACAATTCATATGAAATATCTGGTGGTGGAGGTATATGGATTAGCCGCCTTTAAATGCAGATATGTATATTTTGGTAGAAAACATATGAACAATTTAAGGCAGCTGTTCCTAGTCTTCCATACTTGTTTTGCAAAATTTCCCAACAACTATCCATTTATGTATCTATCTTCAAGTGATTCCACAATTTGTTGTAATGGCTGGAGAGAGGTCCACTTCAGCTTGTCCCCTGAGCCAATCGTTGGGTATGTCCAATTCACAAAACCAAGGCACCTTAACTGAGATGAGCCGAGGCCTGGAAGCTTCCTCAGTGAGATCAACAGCAGCAAATCAAACCTTCTAAAGTCTGTCTTCTGAAGTCATCCCTAAGAAAAAACATCTCTTTGGTCATCAGTCCATCTTCAATTCACTTCCAAAACAAACCACCTCAACTGAGATGAGACGAGGCCTGGAAGCTTTCTTTGTGGGATCATATGACCAACTGCAGCCAATCCAGTCTTCTGAAGTCATCCCTTGCAAATGATGAGGAGTGGGGTTGAGGAGGGAGGTTGAGAATGAGGAGGGGGGGAAGAGACACAGGGAAGGGAGAGGGGGGGAGAGACACAGGGAAGGGAGAGGGGGGAAGAGACACAGGGAAGGGAGGGGGGGGAGAGACATAGGGAAGGGAGAGGGGGGGAGAGACACAGGGAAGGGAGAGGGGGGAAGAGACACAGGCAAGGGAGAGGGGGAGAGACATAGGGAAGGGAGAGGGTGGAAGAGACAAAGGAAAGGGAGAGGGGGGGAAGAGACATAGGGAAGGGAGAGGGACACACAAGAGGGCAACACATTTCCCACCCTCGGCTTATACTCGAGTCACTCATTTTACCCAGTATTTTGTGGTAAAATAGGTGCCTCGGCTTATACTCGGGTCGGCTTATACTCGAGTATATACGGTAATTGAGGTGTCTTACATCTTTACCAGTTGGATGCTGCACGGTAAATATAAAGGAATTGAATGTCTTCTAGATATGAACACGCAACTATGGCCAAAAAAGATCATCATCATTTGAATGCGTGCAAAGAAACTGTAATATCATTATATATATTGAATGAATGCACAGAAAACATCTTCAGAATTTAATCTATTTTAAGGTTATATTACCAAGTAATTATCAAGTGTTATTAAATTATAAGAAACTCTGCATCCATCAGAGTCACGGTAATGGAAAAACGCTATGATTCCAACTGACAGCATTATAACAAATGCCAGGGACCTAGAGGAGAGTAGGAAATAGGATTTGTCTGAATTAAATACCATCTGGACAGAGAATATATATATATAGTAAATAAATAGTACATCTGTGTTCACATTTGAATGTCTAAAACATGTTTAAAAACCTGCTTAAAGCTCAGAATTCCAAGAAAAACAGTTATTACACTGCATTCTGGGAAGCTGAGCTGGGCCATGCAAATGTGCCCACAAATGCCTCGCTCTTCAATCCATAGCCATTATCAAACATGGCTTCCTTTAAGCTTATGCATGCTGTATTACACAGCTTTAATGCAAAGTCAAGGTGGGATTAAGCACAAGCTGAGTATCCTATCCATGTACAGCTGTTTTCCTAGAATTTAAGTTTTTACAATGCTCACTTAAGTCATAGAAAAATGGATTTGTCCGTGAAGTGTCTGGAATAAGATTACGCTTTTGTTTACGTCAGAAATGATTATTTTGCGCGTCACCGCCGGCGTCAGGGTGATGTCTCACTTGGGGTCGGGTGAAGAAAGGGAAGTAATTACCATAAAGTGTCGCATTGTATCCCACGTGCTATCAAAAGGGTATTGATCATTCATTTGAGCAGTTCCTCAAAGACTCTCTCTATAATAAGAAAAAACAAGGATACTTTCTTCAGTGACCAAGGAAAAAACTAGAACATATATAACAACATATCAGCCCCAGTATGGACCAAAAAGTACAGGAGGCTTCTGTTCATTTTATAATGGATTGCCAAAATGCTCCTTAAGGAAACCGGACACCTAAATTGTATTCTTACTTTGTTACTAAAATACCGTATATACTCGAGTATAAGCCGACCCGAGTATAAGCCGACCCGAGTATAAGCCGACCCGAGTATAAGCCGAGGCACCTATTTTACCACAAAATACTGGGGAAAATGAGTGACTCGAGTATAAGCCGAGGGTGGGAAATGTGCTGCCCATGTGTCCCTCTTGTGCCCTCTGTGTGCCCCTCTCTCTCCCCTGTGTCTCTTCCCCCCTCTCCCTTCCCTGTGTCTCTTCCCCCTCTCCCTTCCCTGTGTCTCTTCCCCCCCCTCTCCCTTCCCTGTGTCTCTTCCCCCTCCCTTATCACCCTCCTCAACCTCCCTCCTAATCCTCCCTCCTCATCCTCAACCCCCTCCTCAACCTCCCTTCTCAACCTCAACCCCCCCATCCTCAACCCCCCATCCCCATCCTCAAACCCCCCATCCTCATCCTCAACCCCCCCATCCTCATCCTAAACCCCCCATCCTTATCCTAAACCCGCCATCCTCATCCTAAAACCCCCTCCTCACTTTACCCCTCCTTATTCTAAACCCCCCTCCTCACTTTACCCTTCTAAATACCTCCCCCTCTCCCCTCTCCCTTTCCCCTCACTTACCTCCATCTGCAGTTGCTCCTCCGGCCTCCGCTCCTTCCTGCGTCGGCACCCGGTATATGCTAATGACGTGACGTCACATGCACGCCACGTCATTAGCATTGGCCGGGTCAAGACGTCGGAAGGAGCGTGGAGGCCGAAGGAGAAGCTGCAGATGGAGGTAAGTGAGGGGAAAGGGAGAGGGGAGGTATTTAGAGGGGTAAAGTGAGGAGGAGGGTTTAGAATGAGGAGGGGGGGGAGGTAAAGAGACACGGGGGGGAGAGAGAGACACGGGGGGGAGAGTGACTCGAGTATAAGCCGAAGGGGCCCTTTTTAGCCTTAAAAAAAGGGCTGAAAAACTCGGCTTATACTCGAGTATATACGGTACCTTTCATTGCCCCTCTATTTGAAGAGAAGCCCCTCTCCCACTTATCTGAAGGAAACTCCAACATTTACTGGGTGTTACTAGGTATGTAATATGTCTGCGTATTTACTTTATTTTATTATGAAGTGCTATTAATCTTACAAATAGTCCCTGTATGGGTCTGCTCACTCCAGCATATGGAGACACAGATTTTGTAGGGCTGGATGTGCAGTGTAGTGTCCTAGCCTATCAGCGACCACGTCTCACTCACATGTTTGCAGAATGTTGTTGAGAGATGGTCACTGATTGGTTAGTATGAGACACAGCACAGCAAGTATAGCAGAGTCTGTGTCTTTATGAGCTGCAGAGGGCAGACCCATACAGGGACTATTTGTTTGATTTTAGGTGTTTTTTTTTTTGTGAAATCTGGGAGAATTCCTGACAATTTAATCTTTATCTAAGTCTGAAATGGTTTCAGTATGATAGGATTTAAACATTTTCATTAGTTGGATAGTTTTAGCGCATAATAATTGCTACACAGCATTGTGGGAAATGTAGTCCTGTTTCACTGCACGGCCCCAAAGCAAAACTGTTTAACGATATTAGATGAAAATAGGAATAAATAAGGATTTCAATGGTATATTTATATTGTATATAATATCCAACAAACATAGCAGAAAAAAATGCATTTTCTGCGCTCACACTTCCTTAGCCTAGTATATACATAGAGTACGCATTAACCGATCTCAATAGGAGGATACATTTATTGGAGCGTTCCTCGCAGTCGTGGAGCTAGTGATTGACCCCCCCGGAACTGCGAGCCTTGCGAAGTTAGGCTGAAATGAGCACTTAAGCAGCCGCGCAGCCCGTAGGTTGCAATGCTCATTGCAGCCAGCGTCACCGTAACACATGCAAGCTCGGGGGAAAAAATACGACCTCGGAAAAATACGAATTTAACGGCTGATCCAGGGAAATCGAAAAACACGAAAAGCAAGAAAAATAATAAAAAATAAATAAAAACACACTCACACACAGCACAAGGGGAGAGCCAGGACGCCTGGGAGTGAGGTTGCAAGCGATTTTCAGCCATATTTGACGTGTTTCGTCACTCGAAAATCGGCTAAGCAAGAAAAAAAATGGCGGACGAAACACGTAAATAATTCTGAAACTGGATGAAAATTAGCAAAGCCACTCACGATGGCAAAGACAGTAAGGCTTACACCAACAACGCCCGGCACGTGGGACTTAGAAAATAAAACAAACGCCAGTCAGCGCGCGCCACGCAAACATTCAGGCACACAGAAGAGAAACACACAGGGAAGGGACAGGGGGGAGAGGATGGAAAGAGACACATGGTGTTCCCAAGCACAAAACTTGCAGATTACTGAACCCTGCAATGGAGCGGCCCATACAGTAGGCGAGATGAAAGGCTCGCAATGAGCGCCAAAGGTGCTCAGAGAAGCAAAAGCCTCACATTGTGTGGCAAACAGCATTGCCTGGCTTACAATTTTATTGCCGTCATTTTTGACTTGCGTCGCTAGTAACAGATATAGTGTAATGTTTGCTGTCCATGGTTCTGAAATGAGCAAAACCTGTAATGCAATGCAATGATTTGTAATAATTAATATGCATTATTACTTGATGATACTCACTCGTTTGCCATAATTAATATGCATTATTACCTAATGTTCTTCACTAGCCAGTCACGTGAAATATCCATACAACTAATAACCAGTTACCGGTACTGGAGGGCCAAGCAACAAGATCGGTTAATGCTTACTCTCCGTGTTTCTTTATTATTATATCCCAATGTGAGAGACAACTTCAAAAAGAGTAGTAGAGATATATTATTTCCCATATCAAAAGGAAGCAAATATAATTTCCCCACTATACAAATCCCTAGTACGTCCTCATTTGGAATATGGAGGACACTTTTGGGCACCATTTTGAAGAAAAGGACATTTTTTAAAAGCTACAGAGAAGGGCACAATAAATAAAAAGGGAAAGGATGGACTAACCTATTAAGAAACAAAACATTAAACGTATTTTCTATGGATGAAAAGCACTTAACACCAGCTGTAAATACTAAATATATATATATAGGGTCAATACAAGGTTAGTCAAGGGAGCTTTTTGTGCCAAGAGGTTTCCAACTCACAAGAGGACATCCCTTGAAGATTCCACTTTGTATGTATGTAGAACTCTCTACCAAAGGAGGTTGTGATAGCAGATTCAATACCTACATTTTAAAAAAGGTTGGATATATTTTTAAATAAAAACCACATACATGATTATGTTGGATTACCATAGAAAAGGAGTATTGGTCCATGGAGTAATCTGGCAGCCAGAATCCGGGGTCAGGAAGGAGTTTAGTATCTTTCAATGTTTTTTGTTTGTTTGTCGGATCAAAAAACCTCAATGAACCCGCACATTACAAAGATCCGAGACCTGGAAAGGTTGAACTTGAAGGACTAAAAGTATTGTTTTCCTCATCAATTACCACAACCGAGTTCAGGTGCAGTCAATTAAGTGGGCTCTAGATTTATTTGAAATTAAGTTACGTTTAAGAGTCTATATTTTATTGCTACATACAATATGTTAATCTAGTGGCATTTTATTACTTATGGCCATAAGAATGAAGGTTAAATAGACCCAAAAAATGGAGGGAAGTTTATCGTAACCAATGGAAAGGACTCTGACTACAGGTGGTCTCTGGGTTACCAACGAGATCCATTTCTAAGAAGGTCTTTTGGCCGGATTGGTATGTAACTCGGATCCATGATGAATAATAATACCAGTACTAGAGTGGCTCCTATATGGTAATAATTATACAGTATAATAATAATAATATCGTAATAATAAGTTACACAAACCACTGGGCTCTTCCTTTTACTTGAACCAAAATAAAAACAAACTCGTACAAAAAGCCTTGGGGGCCCATTGTTAAGTGGGGGTCGTCTGTAAGTTGGGTCGTCTGTAAGTCTGGGACCTACTGTACTAATTTAGTATTTAAAACTTTTCGGATGGATATTTAGTAGACTATTAATACAGTAGATGTATGTATGAAAGAGTCTTAAGATAACGATTAGGACCAAGGCTCACATATTGACCTAGAATGTTCATCAATACCGCTCATCATACATAGCATGGAAAACCAAGTCAACACATATTTTAATTTTTTTTAAACAAATAAATATTTCATATTGAGCTTTTTTTTGGCTTTTTTCACTAGGTCAAAGGACCAAAAATCACAAGCACCCTGCATATGTCAATAAATGATCCATCTCAACAACCACAAATAGCATTGTATCCCTGTGGAAGATTTAGAAAAAGAAATGTTATGATTGTGATTGCATTTCGAGGGAGGTTGTAATTTATGTTCCTTTCAGGACCTGTAAGAATTTCCCTATATGCTCAATAAATGCTATGATGGAAACCAGGCACTTGTTGACTCTTGTTTGCACCATAGTATTTATTGTAAATAAACAGAATAATATTAAAAAATAATAATTTTAAACAATTATTAGGCAAAAAACATCTTGAAATAATACACTTTTTCTACTTCATTTCGATCGCTCTACACCATCATCAAAAACTGCGACTGTCCGACCTCAGTAGATCCTCAGTAGATATTTTATGTCCTATTAAGGTGGATCCAACAAATCTGCTGGTTCAAATCCCTGTCTTACTGACACTAGCAATAATAACGGTAGCCCCCCGCTTTACTCTGACATGGGACCCCATATTGATTTCCCATACTTTTGAGATCTAATGACCAAGGTATTTATAGAAAAGGTCACCCAAACCATTCATCAAGACGAGGATTGTTGGATCATTTTCCTGAACGTTTCATTTGCTATATTGTGACGCATCTGAGCCTTTTACTCACATTTTCGCCGTATAAATGCATTGTGGTCAATACAGGGGCTTGTCAGGCAATTTGTTCATCAGAAAAATGACCTTTAACAAAGCTTAGCCTTTAAGGTTAGAGGAAGGAGATTTGTCTTCAGCAAAGAAAAGGGATTGCAACGTCAAGCTTTGGGCCCCCAAATGGTACATTGACATATGAACCATTTTTCCCACCCCAACCTCCCATGATAGGGGGGGGGGGGTCATAGCTTGACGACTGTGAGAATCGCTTTTCCTTTGACATACTGTGCCTTGCAAAAGTATTCACCCCCGTGACTTTTTACCTATTTTGTTACATTACAGCCTTAAGTTCAATGTTTTGTTAATCTGAATTTTATGTGTTGGATCAGAACACAATAGTCTAAGTTGGTGACGTGAAATGAGAAAAATATATACAGAAAAGTATTTTTTAGAAATAGAAAACAGAAAATGGTCATGTGCGTATGTATTCACCCCCTTTGTTATGAAGCCCATAAAAAGCTCTGGTGCAACCAATAACCTCCAGAAGTCACATAATCAGTGAAATGATGTCCACCTGTGTGCAATCTAAGTGTCACATGATCTGTCATTACATATACACACCTTTTTTGAAAGGCCCCAGAGGCTGCAACACCTAAGCAAGAGGCACCACTAACCAAACACTGCCATGAAGACCAAGGAAGCTTAGTTTTCCAAAAAAACACAATAGTCCAGGACCTAGGCCAAGAAGCAGCACCTTGCTTCATTCAATGCAACCACAGCTCTCCAGATATATAAACATCCCTCTCTCACACAATGCCTACCAACGTATGTCATTTTTTTGCTTAATTCTGCTCTTTGTCAGAGAGATACAGATAAAAACATTTTTTATTGTACAATAGTCCTTTAATAACCTAAACTGTATCTATCCCATACGTTGCTGATAAAGCAGCACACGCAGCAATTACATATAAAGTCACTGATCACTCCTTGTCTACTAAGAGGAGGTTTAAACATACACCACAAATGCAGCCGAGATGACAGAGAAGCCCCTGACAGATTAATTCCTATCCGCGTCCCCCATGTGAGTAATTACAGCTCTGGGACGGGCGCATCCTGTTGTATCACATCGGGGTCACCAGTTTTCTTGCATCCATTTACAATTCACTCAACTTTCCCAAAGCTCTGATGATTAAATAGATTTAATATTCATTTTAGGCCAAAATATTTAAGTTCCCTGGATTATGAAGCATCTGATAGAGGAGAATTAGTAGTGTATGCAAACAGTTTTTGTATGGAAAAAATACCAAAATAAACATTTACAAACTCACCCTGATGCTTGCTAGATCTCTTTAGTTTGCAAGCAGTTGCTTTTCAGAGTTTAACCTAATACTAGCATAACATTCATAATTCATTTTGGCCAATCACAGGCAGCTAATACATTGTAATACATTGTAGCAATCTGTGACAGCAGTTTGTGCAGGAAGGAATCATGGGATGTGTCGTCCTCCGTAGCAGGAAGAGCCAGGCACTGATCTGTAGATCTCTGTATTGAGCTGCTGCTCGCTTGAAGGTTAGTAAATCATTAAAATCCATATTTGAATGCAGCGTTTCTATTGGTAGGTACACTGTGCCTATGTAAGCAGCTCTGGGGGTGTGTGTATAGAATGTCTCTGGTCACACATCATCTCACGTTCGCCTCCAAGATATTATTAAAGGTAATAAATTAGGGTCTGGATTACACCCTTAGGAGACAACATTTATCCAAATGGTCATGGCCAACCAAATCTATTTCTCCTAAAATTCTCCCTTTTTCTCTCCTTTCTACTACTAATAATAATTCTTTATTATTAATAATAATTATTTACTAAAAGATAGTCACAATATCCAAATGATATCTATTTAAATAATTGTATTTAATTTCCACAGATATAATGTATTCTATATTATTACAAAAGTACATTAACGTAGACATTTTAGAATATATTATTTTTGAGGTATTAAATTCAACATATCTTGTATCTAAAGTATTTTTATTTTTATGCTGAAACAAAGTAAAAGGTTCGGTTTTGTCTCTATAAATATAATTTTTTCCCTTGTACTCGTACAATTAAAGTGATCCAACGAGAGGCGCAGTTATTTTCTAAACTTAAAGTACACTCAACAATACATATAATTTTTATTGGTTGTTTATATTATTATAGTCACATAGACTACACTAATAATAATAATATTAATAAGAATAATAGTATTATTATTAATGATTTGGGGTATTTTAAGAACAAATTATATATACAGGATCCCCCTCTCTCTAGGGGCCTCATTTAATTCCGATTTAGCCAATTGAATAGGGCTCTATATAATCAGTCCAATTCTTCATTGTAAATATAAGACTACAGTGCCCTTTAATACATGGGCCCCTATTCAATTGGCCAAATCGCCATGAGCCCGTAATGTAGCCCGCAAAAGTTACAGATATTTAACTATCTAGCTACTCACATGCCATTTGCGAGTTACAGGCTCAAAATCACTGTCGTCAAAAAACCTAACTCCGTCCTATCTCCTCCTTTGATGTTTAAAGCCCGTAAATGTTACCAGTGCTAAAGACACAAAATCCATATATTCAATTACAACAATTTAACGAGCCCGCAAATGCCTTCAAAATGGCACATGTATCAAAAAATTAGATAGGACTCACAAGTGGGTTAAACTCCTGTTCATAACACTGCAAAAGCAAATAAACACACGCTACTGTACTTAAAAGTACTGGGAAAGTGATGAAAGGCATTTGAATTAATTGTCTCAAGCTCGCAAATTTCTGTGTTATATCGACCCGGGGAATCAAGGAGTTAATACATATCATGGAACCCGCATGGACTAGAACAGTTGCTTAATTGATTTTTTATTGATTTCTACATTTCTGGATTGCGAGTATGATCGCATATCGGATTTCTAGACACTAATTAATTGTAGTATAAACTCCATGTTTTCCTGATGTCATGATGACGGTCTCACTTACTATTAGCTCTGTTTAATATGTAGCTTACGGGCTTGCTTAATTGATCATGATCCTGCCCTGAAATGCTACGTACGGGTTCATGGTTTGCGTGTTGGTGGCTGTGAGCCGGTTATTGCGGGCTTGATCAATTAAATACATCTGTAATTGTAACAAATTGGTAACCTGCAGCCAAAAGATTCATTGGAAGGTAATTACAGGCTTGACGTTAGTTCCTTATAACTTTCCTTATTTATTCTGCATGTAGCCAATTAGACTGCAGTGCACTCATTGTCATCTATTATATTAGGGCCTCATTCAATTGCGATTCTTCTTCATCATTCTGCCATGTTAGAATGAATTCATGGTCCTAGATAAAGGCAGAGGGAGGTAGGAAAGAGCAGGGCCCTTCATAAACAGCTTATGCCCAAAATATGTTCAATTATCTAACACTTCCAAACATTTGTTTTTTTTAACAAGCAATTGCAGTTATATTAATTTTTTTGTATCATTTTAATTTCTGCACCAAAAGGGGACGTCACATTAAATGTAATGTATGATTGTCTGATCTGCCACTTTAAATGTATAAAATCCATCCAAACCTTCATTACCTGGAGTCACATTCACAGGTTGAGCTATTATTACTCAGGAGATCACATGACCTGCGTCACGTCCCACACCGCACAACAAGGCATTTTCCCATCTTTAATTGGACTGTGGCCCCTGGGGCTCCATGATAAGTGTCCCTGTGCGTATATGTCCTACCTACTTATGGTGGCTCAGGAATATATTTACATCTGTGCTCAGAGCAGCCTGAGGGGGAGGGGGAGCAGGTACAGGTGGGTGGATAGATAGATAGATGGATAGATAGATGGATAGATAGATGGATAGATAGATAGATAGATGGATATATAGATAGATAGATAGATAGATAGATAGATAGATAGATAGATAGATAGATGGATGGATAGATAGATAGATGGATAGATAGATAGATAGATAGATAGATAGATAGATAGATAGATAGATAGATAGATAGATAGATAGATAGATAGATGGAGGGATAGATGGTTGGATGGATGGTTGGATAGATGGATGGTTGGATAGATAGATGGTTGGATGGATGGATGGATAGATAGATAGATGGATATATAGATAGATAGATAGATAGTTGGATGGATAGTTGGATGGATGGATGGATCGTTGGACATATAGATAGATAGATGGATGGATGGATGGTTGGAGAGATAGATAGATGGTTGGATGGATGGTTGGATAGATGGATGGATAGATAGATAGATAGATAGATAGATAGATACGATAGATAGATGGATAGATGGATAGATAGATCTATATCTGTATCTATCTTTATATCTGAATAGTTGGTGTTATCTTCTTTTAACATTGACTCTTAAAGAGACACAGCCACATTATTTCCGCTCTGCTGTGTAAGGTTGAAAATGATTGTATTGATTTTGGGCCAATCACGGCCTTCACTATGGCAACAGGTCTACAAAGAAACCTGCGGAGTCGTTATTAACCCCTTCCCTGACACAGAGACCTCCAGGACTATCATACCAAATACACCAGAAGAACAAATGATTCATTCCCAGGTGCTAGAAGCCAGGAGATCTCTGGGTAAATGAGTAATGTGCCCCAAACTCACGTCTGATTATTTGAAAAATAAAATAAAAATGAAAAACATTGTTCTAAATATTCTTTTCTAAATAAAACACATTTCAAATTTAAAATTAATATTTTTGCAATGTGGTAATGAGTGACTCAGTATGCTAATTTGTGGTGGCTAAACCCTAATCCTATGTTATCTTTTGGTCAAACATCCTCCTAGGAACTAATTAAGCACACAGTAATAGTAATTAGTATTCTGACCACCACATCCATACTGGGATTATATGTAATAAATGATTTGGTTTATAACAAATATAGTCACAGTATATAGAACCATTTGAAGTATTTTTGGGTGGTCCAATAACATGTTCTGTGCTCACAATTCATAATAAAAATAATATTATAGTAATAAAGTTTAGCAAATGTTTGGAGTGGAGAAAATGTTTGTTATTATATGTTTAAGTGTTAATAATATATTGCAGTGAAAGATATACATGATGCGGATATGTCATGTGATGCAAAGTACCATAAATGACAGTATATTACATGTGTCTCTTCCCCCTCCCTTCCCTGCATCTCTTCCCCCTCCCTTCCCAGTGTCTCTTCCACCCCTCTCCATCCTCTTTGTCTATTTCCCCCCTCTCCCTCCCCCGTGGCTCTTTCCCCACTCCATCTCCTGTGTCTCTTTCCCTCCTCAGTGTCTCCCACCCTCTCCCTCCCGTGTCTCTTTCCCCCTCCCTCCCCTGTGTCTCTTTCCCCACATCCCTTCCCTGTGTCTCTTCCCCCCTTCACCCTACCCTGTGTCTCTTCCCCCCTCTCCCTCCTCAGTGTCTCCCACCCTCTCCCTCCCCTGTGTCTCTCTACCCCCTCCCTCCCCTGTGTGTCTTTCCCCCCTCCCTTCCCTGTGTCTCTTTCCCCCCTCCCTCCCCTGTGTGTCTTTCCCCCTCCCTCCCCTGTGTGTCTTTCCCCCTCCCTTCCCTGTGTCTCTTTCCCCCCTCCCTCCCCTGGGTGTCTTTCCCACTCCCTTCCCTGTGTCTCTTTCTCCCTCCCTTCCCTGTGTCTCTTTCCCCCCTCCATCCCCTGTGTCTCTTTCCCCCCTCCTTCCCCTGTGTGTCTTTCCCACCTCCATCTCCTGTGTCTCTTTCCCCCCTCCATCCCGTGTCTCTTTCCACCCTACCCTGTGTCTCTTTCCCTCTCTCCCTCCTCAGTGTCTCCCTCCCTCTCCCTCCCCTGTGTCTCTTTCCCCTCTCCCTTCTCTGTGTCTCTTTCCCCCTCCCTTCCTTGTGTCTCTTTCCTCCCTCCCTTCCCTGTGTCTCTTTCCCCCTACATCCCCTCTGTCTCTTTCCCCCTTTCCCATGTCCCCTGTGTCTCTTTCCCCCCTCTCCCTCTTCAGTATATCCCACCCTCTCCCTCCCCTGTGTCTCCCACCCTCTCCCTCCCCTGTATCTCTTTCCCCTCTCCCATCCCCGTGTCTCTTTCCTCCCTCCCTTCCCTGTGTCTCTTTCCCCCTCCATCCCCTGTGTCTCTTTCCCCCTCTGTCTCTTTCCCCCTTTCCCATGTGTCTCATGATGTCAAACAATAACATTATGTTTTAATAATTATATTTGTAGCGGATGGCACTGGGCTGTCCTGCAATTTACTGTGAATAAGCTGCATTCGCATAACTGTATGTTGTACTTGTGTTAAAAGAAATGTAAGTTGGGTTTATGCTCTGTAGAATATTAGCCAGACTTTTGCAGACCTAGGCTAATAGATAATCCTATTACAGAGACTCAAGAGATAAGAAAGTTGTAAAGGATCCTTGCATTTTCCAAAGTGTTTTCATTCTCTGATAAGAACAAAGAAGAATGATCTAATTAATGTCTGATTGTATCCAAGTTGCCAGGGAGGTGTGACTCACCTATTGTCCTATATGTGTATTGTATGGGGGATATGTGCAATGTCTGTGTGTTATGTGTAAAAACAAACTTTTACTAACTTTTGAACCCCTGGTCTGATTCATGCCATTTTTGTATATGTTGTTCCCCTGGGTGAGAGCTATTGAATGGTGCGGGACTTAAAGGTGTACCCCCTGTATTTGGGGTACACCCAGAATGTGGTTAAAATTGGGTCTGTTTTAATTGTGTTACCTGTTATCTGAGGGGAGGAGACGTGGGGGTTGAACCATGTAGATAATTGGCTGTGATAATTATGTGGGTGTAGCCCTTCAGAGGGCACCATGGCATAAAAGGAGATCCCCTGTCATTAAAGATGTAGTTCTGCTCCTGAAACTGTTTGTCGTCCAGTTATTGGGATTGCGGTTGGGATATTGCTATGATTTTACCTGTTGGAAACCTTGCCTGTGGATTTACCATTTACTTGTTCCTGAGCCTCACTGGGATTATAAGCGGAGATAACCTGGGGAATATTGCCTCTCCGTTACATTGGTTGGCAGCGCTGGGATCCAGACTCACAGAGGAACAAGCATAAATGGAGTACGGATGGAGATTGATTTTGCCACACTAAAAACGCTCCACGCTAAAAGACCTCCTGGAGGCAAGGGGTATACAAGCCAGCAAAATGAAGAAAGCGGTACTCATTACTGAGCTGATGGAGGAGTACCGAATGGACAGAGATTCGGTTCCCGAACAGGGGGATTCGGGAGAAAATTCGGAACAAGTGGAGTTCCGGAGGCAGGTACAATTTCGGCTGTCTTTTTATGGGGAACAACCTTCAACAGAAATTATTTCAAGGACCATGACAGAAGTCCAGGAATTTATGTTGAGGAAACAAAGAGCCCCAGAACGCAGCTCTGCAATAAATATGACACAAGAAGGTAAGCCTAAGATACCATACCAGGCTTTTAAAACGTATGTGGAGGCAGAGGAAGATATAGACGCTTTCTTGCAGGATTTTGAAAGACTGTGTGCCCTGCATAGAATCAGCACAGAGGACTGGGTACCGATTTTGGCAGGAAGGCTAACTGGGAGGGCAGCCGAGGCATATCGTACTGTACCTAATGAGGAAATAAGGAACTATAACAAAGTAAAGGAAATTATTCTGGCCAGGTATGCTATAACACCAGAAGCATACCTGCGGAGATTCAGGGACTTAAAGAAGGTGGAAAAAGACTCACACGCAGAGTGGGCATGCAGGCTACAAAGGGCAGCACTTGGGTGGGTACAAGCGAGCAAGGCACGGTCCATGGAGGATGTGATACAGATGATGCTGCTGGAGCAGTTTTATGAGGGAGTAACTGGCGAGGTACAAGAGTGGGTAAGAGACCGAAACCCTACCTCCATCACCGAAGCTGCCAGGAAGGCAGATGAGTACCTAGATGCACGCAGGCAGCAAAAACCTGTAACACCAGAGACTCCTTTTAAAACCTTTGGGGGAACCAGCTACACCCCAGCCCCACCGAGAACACTGCCACCACCACCACTGCCCGCTGCACAGCCACGTTTCCGCCAGCCCGCTTCTGGCCCCTGTCACCACTGCCAGACATGGGGACACTATAAAAGGGAATGTCCCCAGCTGCGAGACCGGTCCACCTGGATACGTCCAGGGCCACCACCACCACCGCCCGCTGCACAGCCCCGTTTCCGCCAGCCCGCTTCTGGCCCCTGTCACCACTGCCAGAAATGGGGACACTATAAAAGGGAATGTCCCCAGCTGCGAGACCGGTCCACCTGGATACTTCCAGGCCCACCACAACCACCGAGAGCAGCCGCAGCCCACCACTACCAGGACATAGTAGCCACGCCATATGGTTCAGCTGTTCCCATTACAACCGTGGAACAATGGGAGGTGCTGCACGAGGCAGATCCAGTCCAGGCCAATGCTGATAATCGGCAGCATCACAGGCAGACCGTATACTTGGAGGGTAAAGCGGTCCAAGGGCTGCGAGACTCAGGGGCTACCATCACCTTGGTAAAAAGTGACCTGGTTTCAGACCAGGCTAAACTTAACAAGACTGTGGTCGTCAGGGTAGCCGGGGGAGCAGTATACCGGCTACCCACTGCAAGGGTTCATTTGCATTGGGGAGCGGGGGCAGGGCATGTGGAGGTGGGGTTGATGCCGCAGTTACCAGCGGAGGTTTTATTGGGGAACGATCTGGGGAGGCTCACGTCTGCTTTTGAGCCCCAGACCACCACCACAGGAGAAGCTTACCCTGTGGTCACCCGACAACAGGCCCGCACCCAGGACTACAACACACTCCCGGAGGTTCAGACGCTTCTGTGTTCGGATTGGGAGCAGTACTGAGCCAAGTCGGGGCCGATGGCGGAGAACATCCCGTGGCTTACATCAGTCGCAAGCTGTTACCTCGAGAAGTAAGCTACGCCGCCATCGAGACGGAATGCCTGGTTGTGGTGTGGGCCTTAAAGAAACTGCAGCCGTATTTATATGGACAGCCCTTTTCATTACTCACGGATCACAACCCGCTGGTATGGCTAAACCGGGTGGCTGGGGACAATGCCAGGCTGCTGCGCTGGAGTTTGGCGCTGCAGCCTTTTGACTTTAATATCCAGTACCGCCCGGGTAAACAGAATGGGAATGCCGACGGGTTGTCAAGACAAACTGACCTGGAAAAATGATCCGTGAGTCCCCGGACATCCCCAAGCCGATCCGTGGTGGATCAGACTGTGTATGCCGGCTTGTGGGCAAGGGGGAGCAGTGTAGCGGATGGCACTGGGCTGTCCTGCAATTTACTGTGAATAAGCTGCATTCGCATAACTGTATGTTGTACTTGTGTTAAAAGAAATGTAAGTTGGGTTTATGCTCTGTAGAATATTAGCCAGACTTTTGCAGACCTAGGCTAATAGATAATCCTATTACAGAGACTCAAGAGATAAGAAAGTTGTAAAGGATCCTTGCATTTTCCAAAGTGTTTTCATTCTCTGATAAGAATGATCTAATTAATGTCTGATTGTATCCAAGTTGCCAGGGAGGTGTGACTCACCTATTGTCCTATATGTGTATTGTGTGGGGGATATGTGCAATGTCTGTGTGTTATGTGTAAAAACATACTTTTACTAACTTTTGAACCCCTGGTCTGATTCATGCCATTTTTGTATATGTTGTTCCCCTGGGTGAGAGATATTGAATGGTGCGGGACTTAAAGGTGTACCCCCTGTATTTGGGGTACACCCAGAATGTGGTTAAAATTGGGTCTGTTTTAATTGTGTTACCTGTTATCTGAGGGGAGGAGACGTGGGGGTTGAACCATGTAGATAATTGGCTGTGATAATTATGTGGGTGTAGCCCTTCAGAGGGCACCATGGCATAAAAGGAGATCCCCTGTCATTAAAGATGTAGTTCTGCTCCTGAAACTGTGTGTCGTCCAGTTATTGGGATTGCGGTTGGGATATTGCTATGATTTTACCTGTTGGAAACCTTGCCTGTGGATTTACCATTTACTTGTTCCTGAGCCTCACTGGGATTATAAGCGGAGATAACCTGGGGAATATTGCCTCTCCGCTACAATATTCTAATCCAATTAGTCAATTAAAGGCATATCCAAGTTTCCTGGATTATGAATGCATCGGCTAGTAATGTATGAAAACAGGTTTTTCCACGAAAAAATACCAAAACAAACATTAACTCTCTTGAGTTTTAAAACAGTTGCTTTTGTTAACTAACAACACCTGTTAATTTAGTTAACTGTTAATTAACACCCCTGGATATCTCTGCTAAAAATAGCATAAAATGAATAATTCATTTTGGCCAATCACAGGCAGCTAATGTATTTTAATACATTGTAACAATCGGTGATGGCAGTTTGTGCAGGAAGGAATCATGGGATGTACAGTCCCCCTGTAGAAGGAGGAGCCAGATACACTGATCTGTAGAAGGTTAGTAAAATGTTAAAATCATTGCCCAAATGCAGTGTTCCTATTGGTAGGTACACTGTGCCTATGTAAACAGCTCTGGGGGTGTGGAAAACACAAGTACATAGATAGCATGATCTTACAGACACACACACATATGTATATCCATAATGTAGTAAATGATGCAAATACACCGTATAAATGTTCACTCCATTAAATGATCTGCAGCGTTATATGTATAATATATAAATGCAATAAACTGATTACTAATTTATTTCCATGACCTAGATCTAGTTTCAATTTTTTCGTAATATTAGGGGCACAGAAAAAAACATAAGAAAAACAGATAATATTGATATTTTTATATAACATATATACGGAGAGCACAGAGAAGTACGACACAAACGGACAGCATTGGTGGATAAGCTAAGAGCAGAATAGAATTAATAAAGGACTCTGCTAGTGTATAGAAGCTGACATGTTTTGTAACTGAACACGGAATAGATTACGGGGGGGGGGGGGGGGTGCTAGCGCACATTGAATGCATGGCAGGATTTGCGAATAGCCGAGCTAAGCAGCCGCCTAGGGGTGCCCCACAGATACGGACACCTATCTGAGTATCTGAGTATAGCAAATCTCTATGTTTTGGATTTGTTTTCTCATTGCTGCTCTAATCGCACAAAAGAACGCCGGCAAGCGCCTGCAATGGAGAGTGGCGAGCTCACGTGACCTGCTGTGCCCAGAAGCGCTACCATTACCTGCATATCGGTGGAAAGCAGTGTGGGCAGTGCAGAGCGTGGCAGCGAGTGGGTACGTGTTTAGAGATGTCACCAAAGAAGGCTGTGATGGCAGTTTCAACAGATAACTTTACAAAGGGGTTGGATATATTTCGGAGTAAAAAGGGGATTCAGGGTTATCCTGGATAACTAGAGAAGGAGGGATCAGGAAGGATTTGGGATTGGGAGGGATTTGGGATTGGTAGGGATTTGGGATCAGGAAGGATTTGGGATCAGGAAGGATTTGGGATCGGGAGGGATTTGGGATCAGGAAGGATTTAAGATCAGGAGGAATTTGGGATCAGAAAGGATTTGGGATCGGAAGGGATTTGGGATAAGGAAGGATTTGGGATCAGGAAGGATTTGGGATCAGGAGGGATTTGGGATCAAGAAGGATTTGGGATCGGGAGAGATTTGGGATCGGGTGGGATTTGGGATCAGGAAGGATTTGGGATCGGGAGGGATTTGGGATCAGGAACAATTTTTCCCCTTTGAGACAATTTGAGAGATTTGAGTGATTGTGAGTTTGTGGGGATAAGACATTCAATACCATGTCCTCCAGTCTCCTACCATATATATCTCAGGAGTTTCGTATCCTCTAGGCTTTGCGCCACCTGTATATGAAACAATTTTAAGGACACTCCACTGCTGTATTATTTTAAAGGATATTATCCCAATTTAAATTAAGCAGAATCTTTATAGGATATTCAATGTTCCAGATGACTATATGTATTTATCAAGCAAACCCACTGGGCTCCTGAGAGGTCTCCGGCCAACGTTGGATGGGATGTCGAGGCCGGGCACTCTGGGAGTTGTAGTACACCTGGCCTGCACATAGGGGGCGTTTAATGTTGTCTAGCCTGACATTCTTGTCTGAACGCCCGTGTAACACCTATCCCAAACCAATACTCCAGTCAACTATGGACTCCGCTTTATATGGCAAAGTGTGCCATTTTCTTTACTCTATTCTGCCTTGTGATGCTGTCAACTACCCCAAATTCTACAAATAGGCTCAACCCTTATCATCCACACCAGACACGCGCCCCCGACATACACTATCAACAAAGGTCCACATAGTTAGGACTATGGTTAAGAGACATTATGGACCTTTCATACAACTACAACCTCCTTGGGGTACTGGGGAGGGGGGGGTGTAAACAGACCATGAACATGGAGCACGGTTCTATATAATAATCTGTTCTTAATGTGTATATGAATATACATTTCTTAGAGGTGAAAGCAATGGTATCACGTGCTTATATGGAGAAGTATCTGTCTGTCATACGGGTATAATGGTGTCCTCCATGATTAGTAACTTCTTCCCGTCATGAGCAAAACTATCTCTACTTTTTATTGGGATCTTTTTTGGAAATAATGTTTTAAATATCAGTAATCCCATGAGACGTGGTCCTCCATGTTTTCCTTAAAGGGCTACTTAATTCAGCACAATGTTGAACACATTAAAGATCTACTAAAAGCATGTTAAAATACTTTTTCACTGAGAAATCAAATCTGTGTTTATGTGTGTGCAGGTGCGCCCACATACTGTGGCATTATTGCAGCCAGGTGTTTCCATTCAAGTCAGTGGTAAAACTGCTTATATTTGGTGTTTGAAGGGACCAGACCTTTTTATGTAATTTCATATGGCAGAAAATGCAGGTTTCTGCTCTATTGCCTCTCTGGAATTTGAACAACGCAGGGCAGTGATTTGTCCCCAGCTCCAGTGCTGAGTAGGAAGATATCAAAAGAAAAGAAAAAAAACCTTAGCAAATTTATCTGTGCAGGCATGTAATGCTGGATTCACCTAAACAGACCCCGCAGGTCAGCTATGGGTTAACTGGTCATTGCCTCGTAAACCGATTCCATAATAATGCTGCTATCAATCACTACCTTCCCCATAGCATGCAAAGGATTCGGCTATCTGTTATTATTCATGCAAGAGCCAGTAGGCAGGATACACCTTATTCGTAAACAGACACTTAAAACTTTAGATTTGTTAGCTGTTATTAGTGTAAATAAAAACATAGATCATTGTATTATATTGTCTTGTGCTCTTTCACACCATCAGCACTTACAGGTAAGCGAAATACGTCTTTCCTAAGTACGTCTCTATGTAAACACTGCTACCATGCTTCCTAAAAAATCTGCTTCTCCATTATATATACTGTGCCTTGCAAAAGTATTCACCCCCTGTGACTTTTTACCTATTTTGTTACATTGCAGCCTTAAGTTCAATGTCTTGTTAATCTGAATTTTATGTGATGGATCAGAACACAATAGTCTAAGTTGGTGAAGTGAAATGAGAAAAATATATATATAAAAGTATTTTTTAGGAATAGAAAACAGACATTGACATGTGCGTATATATTCACCCCCTTTGTTATGAAGCCCATAAAAAGCTCTGGTGCAACCAATTACCTTCAGAAGTCACATAATTGGTGAAATGATGTCCACCTGTGTGCAATCTAAGTGTCACATGATCTTTCATTACATATACACACCTTTTTTGAAAGGCCCCAGAGGCTGCAACACCTAAGCAAGAGGCACCACTAACCAAACACTGCCACGAAGACCAAGGAACTCGCCAAACAAGTAAGGGACAATGTTGTTGAGAAGTACAAGTCAGGGTGAGGTTATAAAAAAATATCCAAATCTTTGATGATCCCCAGGAGCACCATCAAATCTATCATAACCAAATGGAAAGAACATGGCACAACAGCAAACCTGCCAAGAGACGGACCGGGCAAGGAGGGCATTAATCAGAGAGGCAGCACAGAGACCTAAAGTAACCCTGGAGGAGCTGCAGAGATCCAGAGCAGAGACTGGAGTATCTGTACATAGGACGACAATAAGCCGTACGCTCCATAGAGGCACGCTGGCAGTAGAGGCGCAGACGGGGCATCTAAATGATCTACTGCTGATCAGGGTAAGCAAGGGGGTATCCTGGTCGGGAGGAGGGGGTCAGGGGGCCCTAGGGAGTTTGGGCTGGTCGGATAGACTTACCACCTTACTGAATAATATACAAAAAAACTAAGATTTAAAAAAAATTAAATAAATTAGTTTGCACTGGGGCCCCCGAGAGATGGAGCCCAGTTGCATTGGACCATTGGATGAGAGACCTCCTAGGAATACCAGGAGCTGTATGCTCTGGCCCCCTGTACAGCGCTACAGAATATGTTGGTGCGTTACAAATAAAAATAATAATAATAAACATGGACATAAATATGTGCCTGGTGTGTTACGGTCAATGAGGTCATGGAGAGTCGGACATGACTGAACAATAAAACAAACAATAAATTAGCTGTTTTTCTCACAGTGTTAATTTAGTGTACAAGTCTGCGACAGCGACGAGTATTTGTCCAGCATTTTATAACGTCTGTAAGTCAGTACAAAAGAAATGACTTTCTGTCTTTGGGTATATATGAGATAGCTGTGATATATCCCATAAAAGCTCTTTTATAAAAAAATAATTTGCAGATATATAAAATAATCAACAATTGAGATTTTTCATCGGCGTTGCTGATAAATAAGGGATTTTCCTTTAAATAAACCAGAAAATGGGGCAAATCCATCCAGTTATTTTCCCTTGAATGTGATAATATCACTTTATTCTATGGACTAATCCATCAATGTCTGGCGCGCTTTGTGTAGATTAACACAGAAATATTTGTTACTAGCGAATTAACGTCTAAAAATGACAGCAATAAAATTGTAAGGCAGGTAATGCTGTTTGGTGGAGACGCGCAGTGAATGGGTTTTGTGTTTATTGTGTTTTTTTGGTTTTGTATGGTAATGAAATAATTAATACATTAATAAAGGAATATCCTTTACCTATTTGTAAGTAATATATGCAGGAAGCATTGTGCTGAAGAGCTGACAATCTGTTTTCATGTTGCCGCTGCATACAATGTGTGTTTGAGTGTTGTTGAGCTGAGGTGTTTAATTCTCAGCAATGTGTGTAGTGTGTAGTGTAAATAGGCTGCGTGCGCGAGGGGAAGTCGTTAGGGTAGTTGTGTACTTCCGGATTGTGTAAGTTAGTGTTGTAAAATGGCGCCTAATGTGTGGTACGCGGCTGTGGCTGATTATGCGTCCTTGTTGTTGGATCTCATACAGCTTTTTCGGTAATTCCGTATGTGTTTGGTGGTGTTTTGCGTGTTTAGGGTCCTGTAGCCTCGTTTTCGTTTTTTCGGCGGCCATTTTTTCTCTCGCTTAGGGGATTTTCGGGTGTCTAAACTCTTGAATTTCTACTTAAATTGAGGTGTAACTTCAGTTACCGAGGTCCTGGGTGCCCGCCTTGCTGTGGGTAAGCTTTTTATGTGTTTGTTGTGTGTTTTTATTGTGTTTTTAATGTTTTCATGTGCGCGGGTTTCAAGGCGCTAAAATCGTATTTTTGCGAGGTCGTAATTTTGTTTTTTCTAAGTCCCGCGGCTCGTATTTGTGGATGGTAAGTCCGTAAATTTTGGGAGCCTCCACCTCCGCAAATGCGGCCCAAAGTCTGCAGTTGCTGGCAAGGAGCGCTGCAGCGTTAGCAACGACCCGCATGCTCACAACTATATATGTGATATTGTGTGCTGGTAGATACAGCCGTAAGGGTCTTACTGATATGCTATGTATATCTAAAGGAATGAAAAAGCATCTTAAGTACAAGAGAATAAATGAAAATGAACGCTTCTCAAGAGAATACAAGGCAAAGTAATGTTACTTCAATCTTTCTAGCACTCTGCTCGAGACAGCAAGGGTTAAAAAGAATGGCTAATCTCATTTGTACTCCTTTGCACTCGCACACAACCTGTAATTTATCCCCACAAGCAATCCAATGGTCAATAAGGCAGCTCTTTCTCTGAATGCCTTCCAAGGAAGAAAGAAATACAATTGGAAGAAAATCACTGCATCATCAAAGGACCGTCTAAAATGAGCGGCCGCCAATCCGGCAAACATGGAATACTCTATATACTTTTCATTTCTGCTGTGGCCATCAGAAACTCATTAGATGGTAGAACATCATTTTATCCCTACGGCTAGCGGCTGGAAAATTGTACATTTGTAAGTATTGGATTGAGAAGTCACACGTTCATTATTTGGTAGAACATCATCCGGCTCCATTTTGGCTGTACTGTTTCAGGAGGGTGACCTGGACAGCCGTTTTGTATTTCATCGGCCATGTAAAATATTAAGGAACCATAAGTAGAAAAAAATAATAATGGGTTAGGGCTCACCCAATTTAAAAGTACCCATAAAAACTCATAATACATATTGTCTGTTATATATATATATATTCAAAGCTTCACATTAGTGCTGGTAAAATATATACTGCGTGCGCTCTGAGCAGGTACAAAGCTGGTAGACATGAAAAAGCAAAGAAAAATAATTAGTTCAGCATTACATGGTTCCCAGTAAAGTATGTTTTTGTCATTTTCTGACCATTTTGGACTAATGTTATCCCATTAATGTATATGGGAATTGTCTTAATAAGTTATTGAACACAGAGAACTTTGGTTACACGATTGGTGTTGCTATTACTTAAGACTAATAGACTTCTTATCCTGGTCATGTGGTCACTTGCTAACTTTATCACCATTACCAGTTGCATTTAACTGTTGATCATAAACGTATAAAGCCCTTCAGTGTATGTTAATGGGTCCTTTGTAATGTGAAGCTAAACGCACCCATTCAACTACAAAGTAGAGAATGTGTCTAATCATGGTTTGCACAATCCTTTAGTCACCATTTGACTTGTGGGTTTTTATATTTGCACACATAGAAACTACGTAAAGTTGGGGTTGAAAAGACCAAAATGCGCACTGAATGATACATTACAGTTACATGTATCAGAAAAATATCAGGTCACCAATAATTCATGCTTATGCAATTAATATTAACAAGAAGATAAAGACGACCACAGTCTAAAATGCGGTGAATGCTGTTAGTTTGTTACATTTTCCCCAAAACTAAACTGGTTAATTAACAGAAACTACAGCCATTCAGGATCTAAGTAAATATGGTACCGGTTGTCAATCGTCTCTAGGGCTTATAGCAATAATTCAGCTAATCAATTATTTTGTGCCATAAACACACTCACTGAACTCGAACGCCTTTTCCAAGACATTATATGCAAAATTCTCCTTTAGAATTGCTGGCCATCATGAATGGATTTGTAGGGTTTTGGGAATCACCTTTAAGAGAGAGTTATCAAAATGTCATCTCAGAATCAACACTGGAGGCCTAAAGAGAGTTGGTGTGCTGAATATATAATACTCTAGCGACTTGCCCGTCAAAACATGACGGCAATAAGATTGTAAAGCAGGTAATGGAGTTTGGTTGCAACATTAATTTTGTTGGTCTTCCGAGATCCTTGGGCGCTCATTGCGAGCCTCGCGCTGAACGCCTTTGGCGCTCATCGGGTGGCTCGCAATGAGCGGCTGTGGCTGTATTTGCGTCTTGTGGTTGGACCTCGTACGTCTTTTTCGGAAAATCTGTAGGTGTTTCGTGGTGTTTTGCGTTTTTTTTCTCGCTTAGGGGATTTTCGGGTGTCTAAACTCTTGAATTTCTACTTAAATGGAGGTGTAACTTCCCTTTCAGAGGTCCTGGGTGCCCCCTCTTGCTGTGGGTAAGTTTTTATGTGTTTGTTGTGTGTATTTATTGTGTTTTTAATGTTTTCATGTGCGCGGGTTTCGGGCGCTAAGGTCGTATTTTTGCGAGGTCCCACGGCTTGTAAATTTTGTGGTCGAGGTGGGAGCCTCCACCTCCGCAAATCTGGGGGGTTGCATTTGCGGGCCTAAAGTCCACAGTTGCTGGCAAGGAGCGCCCTTGCATGTGATAGTTACAGTTATTAGATACTTTAAAGAATTCTCGTTATATGATTGACAATCTTAGCTTTCTCGTCTACTTCATCACAGCTTACAACACTTTAAAAATAAATCCCATGGACCACTAAACACTAATTCACATCCTCAGTGACTCCTTCTATGTTAGTCTCAAATATGGATCATCATTTCTAAACCAAAGGTCTTGGTTACTGGGCAGTAATGTTTTGAATATATCACCAGTTTTTTCTTGTTATTTTGTATTGTTAGTGGGCAAAATTCACTAAGATTTGCTAAAGCAACAGATGGGCTGCAGGGCCATTTTTCTATAATAAACAGGTATTGTAATCCTTGGCAAACTTTAGTGAATCCAGTCCAATGTGTCAGAAAAAACATTAAAGTATACCATTGAAAAAAAAAAAACATTTAGTAATTTAGAGTATAATTTAGTAACCTATTGTATTCTTCTTTTTCACCCCCACAGATGGTCAGTTGTTAACTCCTATCATGATACAGTAGTATTTACATTAATCAATTTCAGTCTTTAATACAAACAAGCTACAAATGGTCTATCCTGACTTAAAGGGATTAGTTCCCCCCCAAAATCAATATTTTTTTAAGAGAATGAAACACTAGCTTTATGTTGTACCTGAGATATTGAGGATTGTCTGTATAATATTGTAATGCAGTTGAGTGGTTCGTAAATACTAATTAACTATTTTGATATGCTAATTACTAACTTTGTCTGCTTGTTTGTTTCTGTATTTCTGTATTGGGCATAATTATGTGCCCCAATGTTATCAGGCGATTAGATCCCCTTCCCTATATTTATCAAGAACTCAAAGCTGCAAATTACCATATGGAGACACACAGAAAATGTTGAATATCTCAGGAATGTGGAGAACACAACTAGCCTCCAAAAGGAAACCAACTTGTTGTTGAGGTGACACTGTCCCTTTAAGGATTACTTAATCATTGTAAATTTGTAAATCATCCTACATCATTTAGACAAATCCACTCTTGTTCTGTATATTTCATGTCCACCATGTTTTTGGTGTGATGTAGAGATCCATGTTCCAAGTATAAATGGGAAATAACAAAAACAGATAATGGAGCTAATGTCATGACCTTTATTGTTTTCAATATTATCAGTATTGCTATACTATCAGTATTTTTACATATTAGTATATACAAATTATTTTGCTTGAATGGTTCTCAAATGATGTGCCTTTGCGCTTTTTATTATGCTAGGAATGCCTCGAAATTGTGGTTGTTATACAAGAGATATTGCAGATAGTTTTGTATAATATACATTTTACTTACTCAGTATACATGGGTAATTTACTAAGAATTTTCATACCTAGGATGAAGTGAGAAGGGACTTTTTTTTCCTAAAGGAAAAATCAAGGAATGGCATAAGATGATTAGTAAATTCACCCACATATGACTTCTAAGTTGTCTTGCCAATGTTTAGTTTGCCGCAATTACTCATTCAAAACAATACTGTGCTATGAACAGAAAAAGTTGAGAACAATGGATCTAGACATACTATATAATTAGGCAATATGGTATACAATGCACAATATCATTCATGAAGACGCCATCACTGTGTGCGCAAAAGCGCTAGGGATGATGCACACGTACATTCTCTTATGCACTCTAAAAATAACTGCACTATAATGTTAGAAATTGTCTGAGAGAACTAGTAATTCCAATCAAGCATTAATGTAAAGAAATATAGAAGGAGGAAAGCACACTATGCAACGAGAATCAATAAACTCATAATAAGTGCATTTTAATGGCTAAAATACTTGTTTATTTAAAAAAAAAGTTATTGCATCCATTTAAATAGTTTCCTATTTAATAATATGCTTCTTGAGATGACAAATCTGTCTATTAATCTCAAGAGATTTTCAAGTATTTTGGTAAAGAGTCTCCAATATGTAAATAGTGAAATTATGAGTAGGTCCAATCCTATCTCTGTAGTGTGACTATATAACTTTTATGTGGTCACAGTCATTAATAATGATCTACTTAAGGTTGACTTTGGCGTGCACAAGCAGGAGAAGTTACCGAATCTTAAAGGGATATGTAAGTGAGCTGGATTATGAATGCATCTGATAGAGGAGAATTGGTAATGTATGAAAAAAAAATGTTTGCATGAAAACACCCCAAAATAACCATTAATTAGCTTAGCTTGAAGTTAGCAAAATGTCCTATGTCTTTTGTCATTTGCATTTTCTAGAAAACTCCACCTCAATTAGCATAATATTCAAATTAAGAATCAGGCTAATACATTATACCATTCTTCAACGCAATGGCTTCTGGCATGTGCTCAGTATAAGAACTGCAACAGTTAATTCCTGTGCTCTGTACCAGAAAGGTAAAAATTTGTATCTTGCTGTATTTCCTGTGGGTACACTGCTGTATTTCCTGTGTGTACCCGGCTTATGTAAGCATCCTGTGGGTGTGAACCACTGGATTTGACTTTTGTGCAATTAACTTTGTAAGTAAACTGAACTTTTCTATATAACGCATGTTTTCATACACTACTAATTCTCATCTATCAGATGCATTCATAACCCAGCTCACTTGCATATCCCTTTAACACCTTTCTAGTCCCTTTCCCCAATACAGAATATTTACACAGAAGGAAGGCATAGGCACAAGAGAAGATTGAATAGAAAACTAATGAATGTCTGATTGGAAAACTCTTAATGAGCATTAGGTATTCAGTAATCACAGGAGTGAATAATATGAATCCTACCCGTATTTACACTGAGGCATTTGCTTTAAAAGAAAACTATATTTGACATACTCCATTATTCCATACTTGAGTCATACATATAAGGGAGAGATATCCGACACATACATATTAACCCTCTTAGATGTATGGCACTTCAATGCTTATATCAGTCTATATAGATTGTCTCATTATATCACAAAAGATGGTGGCAAGCTTTGTCTTTATGCCCTTTATATCTCACGCTGCACTTTATTTATTTGAGTATATCTAATATATTAATTTATTTAGCACATAGCACTTTGTTGTTATGTTTATATCTGAAGTATCACAATAATAGCGATCTCAAAACTTAGAAGTCACTTCCAACTATGACACTATATATATATGTTATAGTGATACCCAAATACCCAATCTACTGCAGTCCTGCGCCGGTTCATATTTTTTATATTTTTACGTTATTCGTAAAATTACATTTTAACCACAATTATTCTATTTTGAGATTTAAGAATTAAGGTGCACCCTACAAAAGGATATATTAAGTCATTGGTTTTATATTAAATATACTTGAGCCACCTACGCTGTATATATGTAAAGAAATATAAAAGCACTGGGGCCCCCTCAGAATAGCACCACTCAGGGCCACAGTTTTTTTGTTTCTTTATACTTTAACCCTCCCCATGTTTTTTGGGCTCCTACGCCCATGCCTTAAGTACATGTAGCCCATTGAGTCGAAACAGAATATACATTTTAGTAGTATAGATTTCAAATGACGGCCAGAGTGAGTCCATTTGGCTTATGGGAATATAGCGCTAAGAAAATCAAATGAAAAGTGTTAAATATTTATCAATAATATTCACCCACATACATATACCACCACCAGGCTGACTGGTCTAATGCCCAACGCTAATACACATAATACATATCTGACTTGTGGGACTGGAGATTGCTCGAGGTTTGGAAATCCCAGTAGAATTGTATCTGGTCTAACTACTGGTTGACCATGTATGGTTGCGAGCAAAACAAAAGATTATGTCCCAGAATTCCTAGAAAGGAAATAATCTGCTTGGCATCATTGGTTACTTTGGCTGGGTTAGTGCGGTTTGCGGCATGGTGATTTATACTCATGAGATAGCTTGGCAGACGTGGCCTTACGCTGGCCAGCAAAATATACACAGTCCAACAAGAATAACGAGTCAGTATATTTTATAGCAGTGAGTTCTTCTAATGTACTACACAGAAGAGCATTCCAAATATATATGGGAATTATATATTTTATCAAATGTCTTAAAGGGGAGTCAATCAGCAGGATTCATTAGATGTATAAAAGAATGGAATGAACCAAAAGTATAACCGTAATTATACTTAGTTAAATGTGAATTTCCATTTATGTGTTCTAGAAACGACAAGCTTTGTATCCAAGTAGCATATTACAATCTAAGATTAGGGTTAGTTGTGTTGAGGTAGGGAGATTAACCTTTAATACCCTTGGTGGACGTCAGTAGATTGTATATGGTGAGTAAGAAAGCAACATTTGCTTTGTAGTTTAGCCAGTTTCAATGGAGATGGCCAAAGTTGTGCTGTAGATATTCATGTAATCTAGGTATATAGGGATGTCGCAGTGGTACATTCATGCTTTGGCCTACACGACCCAGTACTAGATCAGCTCATAGGGGAAGCATGTTCTGAAGCCGTTGGTGCCACTGTAGTATGTACATATGCACAAAATTATCAATATCGAGCAATGGGAAAAGAAGATGGGGAACTTGGCTCACAGTTAAGAAAAGATCAGCAACATAATGGAAAATAGGGATAAATTCGGATTGTCAAATCCCATGAGTGTTTTCCACTCTGATATTAGAATACCATATCTCAATAGTGTTATACGAAAAAGTAGGGGAAAAATATATATGTATGTACAATTTATTTGGTACTTATACCTCACGACAATTAAAAAGTTAAAACCAGGGGTAACCAAAGTAAAATAAAAACAATGCAATCAGTATGGGCCAAAGAATCCAAATCAATAGGATATTCAATATCTCATATATTTAAATCTTAAATAAGGAGGATTCTAAGGTTCAAGTGCTCTGTACAGCGTCCACAACATTATTAGTACAGAGTGGTAGTTGTATGTTTTATCCATCCCTTAGTAATCCCAATTGTAATTGTATCAAATGGCTTCACAATCTTATCTGTTGTTTCTTAAGTAGGAAAAACCATTGTGTAATTCAGCAGCAGGCTAAATGCATTCCACAATTTAAAGTAACAGTCACAATGCAGTGTAAGATCGTGGAAATGAAGCAGGAATATATAAGGGATTTATTTAGGGATCGAAATAGGAGGTCGCTGAGCTACAGAGCGCTGGGCGTCACGCCTGACGCGTTTCGACGTCACAGGGAACGTCTTTCTCAAAGGGTAAAAACATAATGGAAAAGGTAACATATAGTA
This sequence comes from Discoglossus pictus, assembly GCA_027410445.1. Lineage (NCBI taxonomy): Eukaryota > Metazoa > Chordata > Amphibia > Anura > Alytidae > Discoglossus > Discoglossus pictus. The sequence goes on from CM050169.1 coordinate 1,247,908, forward strand.
TGGGGATCCAGTCTATGGGATTTATTTATGTGTATTGGGACACATTAAAATATGAGGAGTCAATTAGGAAAATATGACTAAGAAAGAAAAGATTGGGGGCCAAGCAGTCCGGACATGTTCAGTGGTGGATAACAGGTGGCCCTGAGGAACTTCCCATGTATCTCTGAGTGTATACGCTAGACAGCATGTCATCTTCAACAACATATATAAATGATACACTCCTAAATACTTCTCCTTATTATGTACACCTGTATTAGTAATTTATTCATTTCCTGTAGAAATCTAATTAGAAAGCATCGCCAGGTCCTTTATGGGCTTATGGGCCGCATCTGAGGCCCTGCACGTGAAATATGTAGAAAAACTTCAGAAAGACTATTGTGATCATATAGCTTTCTTACATGGAGAGGTAATAATGAAGACTGTATTGGTGGACAAGGGGTTGATGATGTGAAACTGGTGTACGCCGAGTAAAAACCCATTACACAAAAATCCTGATCCAGTTCCTGACTGTTGGGGAGTACGAGCACCAATTGCACCCTACAACATATTCCCAACCACTTGGACTTCTGAAGATGCTGCCTGAGACATTGCCTTTATTCTCCTTATCTAAAAATTATTACCAATTTAATTTACGATATTATGGAAAACCATATGTTTTGGGACACAAGCAAAGAACATTTCAACTGAGTACATATTAAGATAAGATTTAAATCCCAACATATACTGTCACATATACAAGAAATCACTCTAAGATGTCCAAATGGAAATAAAAACCAAAAAGAAATCGAACCAATTGATACAATAAATTACATCAAATACAATTATCAAAAAACAAATACAATCTTTCGGGAAATGAGCGCACTCTGTGACCCAAATGATATGTGATCTTGAACTGACCCATGAAATTAATTACTTTGTATCTATACCGGCGCATATTTCCAATTAGCTTTATTTTCAACAACATTGTTTGGCCGGATTTTCTGGTGCAAACAGGTGATGCTTGGGAAGTAACGCACACAAACCACCGGTGTATACAGTTTGTTTGGTACTGGATAAATACGGTACGGGGCATTTAACAAAATGTGTCAAACAGGGTAATATTTGAAAATGTATTTGGTCCTAAAGAAATGTACGAAATGTACGGGATTAATCACTGCAAAGTTACTGATAGATAATGTAACACAAAGAAGTAAATATTGTTCTACTATAAATGTCGGACGTCAATGGCATTTGTTTAAAAAAAATAGAATATATATAAATAAATAATATATCTGATTAAATATATTTTTACATATTAATTATTGCGCAGCATTGATGATCTTTCTTTTTTAATGATGATAATTGCTCCTTCCAAGGTTAGTCAGAAAACTGCTCACAAAGCAATGGGGGGGGGGGGGGGCTGGGGGGGGGGGGGGTTCTGCTCCAAGCAACAAGAAAATAGCAAAATCATTTAAACATGGTGTCTAGATTGCCTCCCTGACTCCATATCTGTCACAGGACGAGTTTATTCCACGGCACGTCCACCAGTGGCACAGGATGCTGGGTATATGTCTGTGTGTGCACATGTTACATGTGCGTGTCTTTGTATGTGTATATGTGTAATAAGTCTAAACATACACAACATATATTGGATTGAATAGAATTGTAAGGTGTTATACTATCTCACCGCAACCACATATGTGTATATATATATATGTGTTGATGATATACCTGTGTATACTGTGTAACAACAAGGAAAGTCATACTATTATATACACATAGCCCAAAGCATGTATGTATATGTGGTGCCATCTTGCATACAGATGTACAATACATAGTAATATCTTATATATGTGTATATGAGGCATAATGACACTATATATGGATATGTGTGTATTTATATGTACACAATATATTATACATGTGTGTATAACTACAATAGGTCATACTATATGATATGTGTGTACATGAGGCATAATGGCCCTATATGTATGTGTATTTATATATATACACAATATATTATATATGAGGCATATATATTACAATAGGTCATACTATATGATATATGTGTGTGTACATGACATATACATCTGTACAATACATAGTAATATCTGATATATGTGTATATGAGGCATAATGACACTATATATATGTATATGTGTGTATTTATATATACACACTATATCATACATGTGTGTATACATGAGGCACATACATTACAATAGGTCATGCTATATGTACATGTGTGTATATGAGGCATGTATATTACTATATGTATATGTGTGTATATGACACATACATATGTACAACACATGATATTATATGTGTGCCTATGTATCATTACACTGTATATATATATATAAGGTGATATCACCCCACACACACTCACATGTACCCCCCCCCCCCCCCTCCCCACCTACCAGTCCGTGTGCTGCTCGTCGATGACCAGGAGCTGCTTGACCCTCTTGGCCGGGGCGCTGCCCCCCGGGCTCTGCTCCACTAGTCCGGCCGAGGCCGCGGTCTGTTTCACGGCGTTAGTGATGGAGCTGAAGAAGCCGCTGGCCGCCGCGAGCTGACTGGACGGTCTGCGCTCCGGAGCCGGGGAGACCGCGGGGGGCTGCGGGGCAGGGGCCGGAGGGGGAGGCTGCTGGGGCTCCGGACGCTGCAGGTCAGTCATGTAGCCATTGGGCAGGTTAGCGATGAAGCTGCTGTCCGAGAGCCTCCGGCGGAGAAAGTTCATCCTTCAGCTCGGTGACAAAAACTCACAAAGGAGGCGAAGAGAGAGCGGAAACACCGGGCAGGGAGGGAGAGGAAGAGCGGAAACACCGGACAGGGAGGGAGGGGAAGAGCCCGGGGGACCGGGAGGTGCAGCCGCTCCCTGTGCGCCCGGTGCGGGGGGTGATGCTGATGATGGTCCTGATGCTGGGGAAGGTGCTGGGGTTGCTCCTGGTCCTGATGCTGGGTGGGATGCTGAGGATGGTCCTGATGCTGCAGGGGATGATGCTGCTCCTGGTGCTGGGGATGATGCTGGGGATGCTAATGCTCCTAGTCCTGATGCTGGGGATGGTGCTGGGAATGCCTCTCTGCACTCAGGGGCTGCTCCTGGTCCTGGTGCTGGTCCTTGTGCCGGTCCTGGTGCTGCACTCAGGGGATGCTCACGTTGCTTCCTGCTCCTACAATAATGACTCTGGCTCCAGCCTTATGTTATTTCTCCTGCGGCTGCTCGGGGGGGGGGGGGGGGGGGGGGTGGGGGGGGGGGGGGCGGGTGTCG
>CM050169.1:1251248-1261248 GCA_027410445.1 Discoglossus pictus
CCCTTCTCCCCCTCTCTCTCTCCCCTTCTCACTCTCTCTCTTCTTCTCACTATCTCTCTCTCCATCTTACTCTCTGTCTCTCTCTCTCTCCTTCTCACTCTCTCTCCTTCTCACTCTCTCTCTTCTCCTCTCTCTTTGCTTCTCCTTCTCTCACTCCTTCTCTCACTCCCTCCTCTTCTCTCTCTTCACTATCTATCCCTCTCCTTCTCATGCTCGCCCTTCTTCTCCTCCCTCTCCTTCTCTCTTTCTCTCCTCTCTCTCTCCCTCTCTGTCTCTCCTTCACCCTCTCTCTCTATATATATCTATCCCCATCTCCCTCTCTCTCTCTCCTTCTCACTCTCCTTCTCACTCTCTCTCTCTACTTCTCACTCTCTCTCTACAGTGGATATAAAAAGTCTACACACCCCTGTTAAAATGTCAGGTTTCTGTGCTGTAAAAAAATGAAACAAAGATTAATCATTTCAGAACTTTTTCCACCTTTAATGTGACCTGTAAACTGTACAACTCAATTGAAAAACAAACTGAAATCTTTTAGGTGGAGAGAAGAAAAATAAAAAATAAAAATAATGTGGTTGCATAAGTCTACACACCCTCCTATAACTGGGGATGTAGCTGTGTTCAGAATTAAGCAATCACATTCCAAATCATGTTAAATAGGAGTCAGCATACACCTGCCATAATTTAAAGTGTCTCTGATTAACCCCAAAAACAGTTTAGCTGCTCTAGTTGGTCTTTCCTAAAATGTTCTTAGTCGCATCCCACAGCAAAAGCCATGGTCCACAGAGAGCTTCCAAAGCATCAGAGGGATCTCATTGTTAAAAGGTATCAGTCAGGAGAAGGGTACAAAAGAATTTCCAAGGCATTAGATATACCATGGAACACAGTGAAGACAGTCATCATCAAGTGGAGAAAATATGGCACAACAGTGACATTACCAAGAACTGGAACTCCCTCCAAAATTGATGAAAAGACGAGAAAAAAAAATGGTCTGTGAGGCTACCAAGAGGCCTACAGCAACATTAAAGGAGCTGCAGGAATATCTGGCAAGTACTGGCTGTGTTGTACATGTGACAACAATCTCCCGTATTCTTCATATGTCTGGGCTATGGGGTAGAGTGGCAAGACGAAAGCCTTTTCTTACGAAGAAAAACATCCAAGCCAGGCTACATTTTGCAAAAACATATCTGGAGTCTCCCAAAAGCATGTGGGAAAAGGTGTTATGGTCTGATGAAACCAAGGTTGAACTTTTTGGCCAATAATTCCAAAAGATATGTTTGATGCAAAAACAACACTGCACATCACCAAAAGAACACCATACCCACAGTGACGCATGGTGGTGGCAGCATCATGCTTTGGGGCTGTTTTTCTTCAGCTGGAACTGGGGCCTTAGTTAAGATAGAGGGAATTATGAACAGTTCCAAAAACCAGTTAATATTGGCACAAAACCTTCAGGCTTCTGCTAGAAAGCTGAACATGAAGAGGAACTTCATCTTTCAGCATGACAACGACCCAAAGCATACATCCAAATCAACAAAGGAATGGCTTCACCAGAAGAAGATTAAAGTTTTGTAATGGCCCAGCCAGAGCCCAGACCTGAATCCGATTGAAAATCTGTGGGGTGATCTGAAGATGGCTTTGCACAGGAGATGCCCTCGCAATCTGACAGATTTGGAGTGTTTTTGCAAAGAAGAGTGGGCAAATCTTGCCTCAAAAGAAAGTTAGCTTTTCGGGAATATGCAAAATTAAAAGCAAATATAGTATGCCTTCAAGAAACACACCTAAAAAAACTGTATTCTTACTTATTAATGTATAAAAGATTCGTCTATAGTATAGCCTCCTCGTATAATAGTAAATCAAGAGGGGTATCCATTCTTTTTGATAAAGATCTGGTAGTAAAAGAAGAATTTTGTAAAATAGATGAAGGAGGACGATTTATTATATGGGTTGGAAACATAGATAATCAGATATATACAATTGTAAATATTTATGCACCCAATCGGAAACAAGAAGGTTATGTAATCAATATCCTGAAATTAGTTAACAAATTTAAAAAAGGTAAGACGATTATATGTGGGGATCTTAATTTAGTCTTTGACCCCGAGATAGACAGGTCAAGTAAAGCCAAAGTAGAAACAGGAAATAATAATATTAATGCATCTAAGAAAATTACAGAACTTCTTATAGAAATGGGCTATTATGATATATGGAGAGTAAAGTCCCCTCGGGTAAAAGATTACACATGTTTCTCCAAAAGATTCAATTCATATTCAAGAATTGACTACATTTTAGGGGATCAATCGGTGCTGAATGACACATTTAAAATCAATATATATACAAATACAATCTCGGATCATGCCCCAATAGCTTTAGTCTTAAACAAAAAAATTGGAAACTATAAAATAAATAGAAACTGGAGATTGGAGCCAATGGTCTTGAAAGATGAAACAAGAGTTAACGAAATAAAGGGAAACTTAATAGAATATTTTGACATAAATAATGGTTCAATTGCGTCTTTTACGACTCTTTGGCTCTCGTTTAAGGCATTTACTAGAGGTCTATTAACATCTAAAACAATTTTGCTAAAAAAAGAATAGGGAGACTCTCTAAGATCTCTATATATAAATCTGGAAGGTAAACATAACTTGAATAAAAAATCTCCAAATAATAAATTAAGGGAAGAGATTGGAAATTTACAGCAACAAATAAAGAAGGTGGAACAGTATAAGCTGGATAGATTAATTTGGAGGTCTCAGATGGAGACTTATTTAGAAGGTGATAAGACTGGGAAATTTTTGGCAAATAAAATGAAAAAGCAAAGAATTCATAACTGCATTCAAGAGATCAGAGGGGAGGATAATAAGGTGTATAGAGATCCTCGGTACATAAGTGATATCTTCTATAACTACTACTTTAACCTCTATAATTTGAGTAATTCAGATATAAAAATAAAAAAAGATATAAGGGATATTGAGGAGTTCTTGAGAGATTTGAATCTCCCAAGAATTTCAGAAACAGAATTAGAGACCCCGAACAGAACAATAACTGAAGAGGAGATAGAAGAAGCGATTAAAGAAAGTAAAAACAATAAGGCCCCTGGCCCTGATGGGTTAGATAAGCTTTTTTATCAGATATTTATAGAGGTAGTGAAGGCTCCTCTGGCTAGGATGTATAATGAAATAAAAGATAGTGGAGACCTTCTGGCGGAACTAACAGAAGCAAAAATTATAAATATATTAAAAGAGGATAAAGATCCGGCCGATAAGAAGAGTTATAGACCCATATCTCTTTTGAATTTTGACCTGAAATTATACTCCAAAATATTAGCAAAAAGGCTAAACCCTTTAATTGATAAACTTATAAACCCAGATCAGGTAGGGTTTGTTAGATCTCGTCAGGGTTGCGACAATTTTAGAAGTCTAATGAATATTCTATCTTCGGGGATTAAGAAAGGAACCCCCATGCTGGCCCTGTCAATAGACGCTGAAAAAGCGTTTGACAGGGTCAGCTGGGAGTTCCTGCAGGTAGTGCTCCAGAAATATTGTTTAGGAGATTTCGCAAATAAGGTGATAAAAGCCCTGTATAGTAATTTAAGAGCAAAAGTAGTGGGGACAAATTTTGAGACAAACTTTTTTGGCATGACGAATGGAACGAGACAGGGGTGCCCCCTGTCTCCATTACTATTTGTCTAATATATCAAACCTCTGTTAGAGAAAATAAGAACAGAGAAGGACATAAGCGGCATTAAAATTGGGGAAAAAGAATATAAAACAATTATTTATGCTGATGATATGATTATCATTCTTACGGATCCCGAAAAATCTTTATTAAATCTAGAAGCGATATTAAATTGTTTCAGTAATGTCTCCTACTTTAAAGTGAATACATCTAAGACAGATATAATTACTAGAGGTTTATCCCCAGAAATTAAGTCAAATCTAAGAGAGAGATATCAATAAAATTGGAATGTAAAACAAATTAGACATTTGGGAATATACATATCTTTTGACATTAAAAATATTTTAAAAAATAATCTGTCTAATATATATAAAACCATATCAAAAGTTATCCAAGAGTGGAGATCAACCCATTTATCTTGGACTGCGAGAATAGCTGTAATAAAAATGATCGTTATTCCAAAAATAACATACATTCTTAGATCTTTTCCCGATATTCCCATGCTCTATTGGATAAAGAGATTTCAGCAACTAATAGACACTTATATCCTTCAGGGTAAAAGAGCGAGGATAGCTGGTATAATTACTAGAAAAAGAACAGAGTTTGGAGGACTTGCCTCGCCATGTATAAAATATATTTCTACAGCTATATCTTTAGCCCAGATTATCTCATGGAACCTTCCATCAGTAAATCCAAATTGGAAAGAGATGGAGAAAGTATTTTTGGATCCCCCCCTATAAATGCCATAATTTGGACTTCAAGTATGGATTTGGTAAATAATAACTTAGTGCCAAAGCATATTAAATCTCTGCTTAAATTCTAGATGAAAATCAGATCCAAGATGAAACTATCAATATATCCATCTCTTGCTGCACCAGTAGAAATACTTAAGGCAGAGCTTAAGATAATATCCCTGGAAAAATGGAGGGAGAATGGTATTTATCGTATAATAGATTTTTATGAGGAAGGCACATTACTTAGTTGGTCAAGACTACATGCCAAATTTAAACTTGATAAAAATTTGTGGCTACATTATATGAATATTCAGAGCGTTTTAAAACTGAGAGGTTTTAAAAAGGAACATATAGATAGGTTAACACCCTTTGAACTCCTACTATACAGTACAAATACCTGTCATAGAATTTCTAAATGTCAGGAGATTATCTCCCTAAATACCCAGAATAGTAAAACTCCAGGGATGCTGAAATGGGAGGAAAATGTATCATTATCTATTAGTATGGAAGAGTGGGTTAAAACTATAAAAATGGTAAAAATATCGGCTAGATCATCTGCTTATTATGAAACATACTTCAAATTGATCAACATGTGGTACCGTACACCGGATTCAATTAATAAATTTTCACATAAGGATATAGTACTTTGTTGGAAAGAGTGTGGTTTGAGAGCTGAAGTTAAACATGTTTGGTGGGAATGCACCAAAGTGAAGGCCTTCTGGAGGAAATGTTGTTTATGGATGGGGATGTAAATAGAAGCTGAAATCCCCTTTAATCCAGATGTGCTACTACTCCACATTAATCTCAAGGAGACATTTCCAAAAGAATACTTTTTACTATCTCATATCCTGTTGGTAGTCAACGGGCTAATGTGTAAATATTGGAAAGAAAATGCACTTCCGACTATGTCAGAAATAGCCAGGGTGGTTACTAAAAATAGAGAGTTTGACTTAAGGTCATTTGGTCAAGCAAGCTAAAAAAAAAGGGAGATAGTCAAGCAATGGCAAATATGGGATTCTTTTAGAAAGAGGAAAGAAGGAATAGTTAGGGTTTAAAAGAAAAGGAAAATGTATTCTCTGTTGATGGGCTCTGCTCTCCATATATACCTTCTGTTCATGTGAGATTTGATGTTATTCCTATTTATCTGACTTCCTATTCTATGTTGGTGAGAATACGGTCAAGATTTCCCTGCCTCTGAATGTGATTAAATGGAATGTTTATTTTGTATGTGAAGAATGTTTATGTATATATCTATTGTCTTATTTGTTATATGAAAACTAATAAAAAGAATTAAACAAAAAAAACAAACAAACAAAGTATTAGTTTAAGGGTGTGCATACTTATGCAACCATATTATTGTATTTTTATATTTTTTCTTCCCTCTACCTAAAAGATTTCAGTTTGTTTTTCAATTGAGTTGTACAGTTTATAGGTCACATTAAAGGTGGAAAAAGTTTTTGTCTCATTTTTTTACAGCACAGAAACCTGACATTTTAACAGGGGTGTGTAGACCTTTTATATCCACTGTATATCTCTCTCTCCTCCCTCTCTCTCTCTTTCTCACTCTCCCTCTCTCTCTTTCTCCCTCTCTCTCCCCCTCTCACTCTCCTTCTCACTCTCTCACTCTCTCCTACTCACTCTCTCTCCTTCTCACTCTCTCTCTCCTTCTCCCTCTCCCCCTCCCTCTCTCCTTCTCCTTATCACTCTTCCTCTCTCTCTCCTTATCCCTCTCTCTCTTTCTCTCTCTCTCTCCTTCTCCCTCCCTCTCTTTCTCCTTCTACCTCTCCCTCTCTTTCCCCTTCTCACTCTCTCTCTCCTTCTCACTCTCTCTTCTTCTCCCTTTCTCTCTCTCTCCCCCCTTCTCTCTCTCTCTCTCTCTATCCCCCCTTCTCACTCTCTCTCCTTCTCACTCTCTCTCTCCATCTCACTTTCTGTCTCTCTCTCTCTCCTCACTCTCCTCACTCTCTCTTTCTCCTTCTCCCTCTCTCTTTCCTCACTCTCACTCTCTCTCCTTCTCACTCTCCCTCTCCTACTTTCTCACTCTCTCTCTCCTTATCACTCTCTTTATCACCTTCTCACTCTCTCTCTCCTTCCCACTCTCTCTCTCCCTCTCTCCTTCTCACTCTCCCTCTCTTTCTCCTTCTCCATCTCTCTCTCTCCTTCTCTCTCCCTCTCTCTCTCCTTCTACCTTTCCGTCTCATTCCCCTTCTCACTCTTTCTCTCCTTCTCACTCTCTCTCTCCTCACTCTCTCTGTCTCTCCTTCTCACTCTCCCTCATCTTCTCCCTCTCCCCCTCTCTCTCGCCCCTTCTCATTCTCTCTCCTTCTCACTCTCTCTCTTCTTCTCACTCTCACTCTCCTTCTCACTCTCTCTCTCTCCTTCTCACTTTTTCTCTCTCTTTCTCATCACTCTCCCTCTCTCTCTCCTTCTCTCTCTCCTTCTCACTCTATCTCTCCCTCTCCTCACTCTCCCCCTTCCTCTCCTCTCGTCCCTCTCTCTATCTCTCTCTTTCTCCCATCCTCTCTCTGTGCCCACTCTCTCTCTCCTTCTCTCTATCTCTCTCCTTTCTTCTCTCTCTCCCTCTCCTTCTCTCTATCTGCCTCCCTTTCTCTCTCTCCCCTATCTCTCCCTCTTCCTTCTCTCTCCTTCTTACTCTCCTCCCTCTCTCTCTCTCACTCCCTCTCCTTCTCCCTCTCTCCTTTATCTCTATATCTCCTTCTCTCTCTCATTCTTCCTCTCTCTCTCTCACTTTCTCTCCCCCCTCTCCTACCCTCTCTCTCCTCTATCTCTCCCTCCCCTTCTCTCCCTCCTCTGTCCCTCTCTCTCTCTATTTCTCTCACTCTCTCTCCTCTCTCTCCTTCTCAATCTCTCTCCTCTCTCTCTCTCCTTCTCACTCTCTCTCCTTTTAACTCCCTCTCCTCACACTCTCTCTCTCTCTCCTCACTCTCTCTCTCTCTCTCCTTCTCACTCTCTCTCTCCTTCTCACTCTCTATCTCTCTCCTTCTCACTCTCTCCTCACTCCCTCTCCACACTTTCCCTCGCTCTCTCCTTCTCACTCTCTCTCTTCTTCTCACTCTCTCTCCTCACTCACTCTCTCTCTCTCTCCTTCTCACTCTATTTCTCCTTCTCTCTCTCTCTCTCCTTCTCTCTCTCCTTCTCACTCTCTCCTCACTCTCACTCTCTCTCTCCTTCTCACTTTCTCTATCTCTCCTCACTCTCTCTCTCTCTCCTTATCACTTTCTCTCTATCTCCTTCTCACTCTCTCTCTCTCTCCTTTTCACTCTCTCTCTCTCTCCGTCTCACTCTTTGTCTCTCTCCTTCTCACTCTCTCTCTCCTTCTCACTCACTCTCTATCTCTCTCCTTCTCTCTCTCCTTCTCACTCTCTCTCTCCTCACTCTCTCTCTCCTTCTCACTCTCTCTCTCCTCACTCTCACTCTCTCTCTCCTTCTCACTTTCTCTATCTCTCCTCACTCTCTCTCTCTCCTTATCACTTTCTCTCTATCTCCCTCTCACTCTCTCTCTCTCCTTCCCACTCACTCTCTCTCCTCACTCTCTCTCTCCTCACTCTCTCTCTCTCTCTCCTACTCACTCTCTCTCTCTCCTTCTCACTCTCTATCTCTCTCCTTCTCTCTCTCTCTCCACACTCTCCCTCGCTCTCTCCTACTCACTCTCTCTTTCCTTCTCACTTTTTCTCTCTCTCCTTCTCACTCTCTCTCCTCACTCACTCTCTCTCTCCTTCTCACTCTATTTCTCCCTCTTTCTCTCTCTCCTTCTCACTCTCTCTTTCCTTCTCACTTTCACTCTCTCTCCTTCTTTCTCACTCTCCTTCTCACTCTCTCTCTCTCCTTCTCGCTCTCTCTTTCTCCTTCTCACTCTCTCTCTCTCTCCCTCCCTTTCTCACTCTCTCTCTCTCTCTCTCTCTCCTTTTCCCCTCCTTCCCCCTTCGTCTTTAAGTTGGGTTGTCTGTAACACGGGAACCTCCTGTATTTATAAAGACTTCACAGTGTTTTTTTATTTCTTAAAATGAACGTATTCAATTAAAACAAAAACGATTTAATTAAAGTTAAAAAAAATATAATCTGGTAGAAATAAGGTAGTTAGTTAAGAGATTTCATAAAGTTTAATGAATTGCAAGTATTTGGTCTGTAAGAAAAGCTGGTGACCCGGATTTAATACAATTGGATGGTTCTGTCCGAGAGCTGTAATTACATGGGAAGCAGTAATGTCATCGTATGTGTGCTGTGCAATAATACATTGATCAGTAATGTTATGTGTAATTGCCGTGTGTGGCCCTATGTGCCATATGGGTTATTTATAGGACACATGCCATTCAGGTCAACTATAATAGTTTTTCCAAATTGCGAGTTTGTGGGCAACGCTATGTTACGGGATGCCCATGTGCAATGAGCGCCGAAGACGCTCATCGCGAGGCCCACAACTTGGATTGGGGGAAAGAAGCTTGCAATGAGTGCCAAAGGCGGTCATCACGTGGCTTGCAAAATAGGCTCCAACTGGATTTTGACTTACAGACTTGAAAAAAAAGCAGCTATTTTATTTTCAAGCCCGTAACTCGAAAGCCGTTGGGAGGCCACCAAAAGACGCCAATTGAATAGAAAAGTAGCTACCATCCTCTCTTATGGGCTCCCTGGCTCCTCCTTCCTCTCTCCTCCTGAGGCAGGGAGTCCATAAGTGAGGTCTCAAGCTAATTTGCTATTCAATTAGTGTTTTTTTTTGGCGGCCTCCCAGCGGCTTCCAAGTTACGGGCTTGGGAAAAAATGGCGGCTTTTTTTTCAAAGTCTGCACGCCTTGGAGCAATAGCGATGTGAGCTTCAAGTCTTGTGGGCTTGAAAAAAAATGACAGGTTCACACACCACCAAGGTCACAAATGATAGAGGGGAGGGAGGGGAGGAGGGAGAGACACAGGGGAAGGAGAGGGGGGAAAGAGACTCTGGGGAGGGAGTGGGGGAAAGAGACACAGGGGAGGGAGATGGGGGGAAACACAGGTATGGGGAGAAGGGGGAAAGAGGCAGAGGTATGGGGAGATGCTCACCATGAGTGCCAAAGTTACAGGCTTGCGCATGCGGTGAAAGCGCTCATTGCAGGGCCCGTGATAAGTGCCAACGACGCTCATTGTGAGGACTGTAAAGTAGGGAGGGGGGGGGGGAGAGCCTCGCATTGTGTGGCAAACAGCATTGCCAGGCTTCACATTTTATTGCCCCCATGTTTGACGAGCAAGTCGTTAGTAATTAAATATGACATTTATTTATCAAGCCCGTTGTCTTGGGGTTCTACTGGACCCCGCCCTCTCTTTCATCCCACACATACAGTCTCTATCCAAATCCTGTCTTTTTCATCTAAAAAACATATCCAAAATATGCCATTACCTCACAAGACACTACTAAGATTCTTATACACTCTCTCATCATTTCTCGTCTTGACTATTGCAACTCGCTCCTTGCTGGCCTGCCCATCACTCGCCTCTCCCCACTTCAATCCATAATGTCGCCTCCACTAGACTCATCTTCAGTACACATCGTTCAGTGTCAGCAGCTCCTCTTTGTCAATCACTTCACTGGCTTCCCTTAGTCTG
>CM050169.1:1266248-1288748 GCA_027410445.1 Discoglossus pictus
GCCAGTGTCTCATGCTGCTCACAAGCAGATAGTGACGTGCTGTGTGTCTAAGGAGCATGATGCACTGGTAGTGTGAGGACTCTTCCCTATTGTCGTGGCTTTATGTCACAGTTGTGCAACATGGCAGCTCTCGTGAGGGAGAATGGGAAGAAAGAGGGATGAGTTTACAATTAATATAGTCAAATATTCAGTGGCGGCTGGTGACTTTTCAAGTTGGAGGGGCGACAGGGCGAAACATAGCCACTCCCCCTTTTCAAACCACACCCATTTTATAACTCCTCCCCCTGACATCATAATGACCTTTATAAGCCCCGCCCAATGACCTTATGCTTGTAAAGCCCATTGAAATACATGATCTGCAATGCAGAAATGTCAAGAAGTAAAGTAACAATGTGTTAAATTCATTGGTATACAATATAGATTGAAAAAACTCATGTGACAAGACTACAGCAATATCATAATTGCACCTATACGTATTAACAGAAAAATTAAAGGAGTGACACCTACCATTAGTCGGCTCTTCTTCTCAGAGTATTCACGTTCATTAAGTTGACCAATGAGTAGAAACAAATCTGCAGCCACATAGGGTTTGCACCTGGGGTTGAAAGAAAACAAGCAAATCAATCATACCATTCAAGAACAAAACCATACTTAAAAAACATTAAACGACCAAGTGGAACCATATAGGCCCCAAACATACCTTAGAAGACCAAGTGTGACTATATAGGCCCCAAACATACATTAGAAGACCAAGTGGAACTATATAGGCCCCAAACATACCTTAGAAGACCAAGTGTGACTATATAGGCCCCAAACATACCTTAGAAGACCAAGTGTGACTATATAGGCCCCAAACATACCTTAGAAGACCAAGTGTAACTATATAAGCCCCAAACATACCTTAGAAGACCAAGTGTGACCATAGGCCCCAAACATACCTTAGAAGACCAAGTGGAACTATATAGGCCCCAAACATACCTTAGAAGACCAAGTGTGACCATATAGGCCTCAAACATACCTTAGAAGACCAAGTGTGACCATAGGCCCCAAACATACCTTAGAAGACCAAGTGGGACCATATAGGCCTCAAACATACCTTAGAAGACCAAGTGTGACCATATAGGCCTCAAACATACCTTAGAAGACCAAGTGTGACCATAGGCCCCAAACATACCTTAGAAGACCAAGTGGGACCATATAGGCCTCAAACATACCTTAGAAGACCAAGTGTGACCATATAGGCTTCAAACATACCTTAGAAGACCAAGTGGAACTATATAGGCCCCAAACATACCTTAGAAGACCAAGTGTGACCATATAGGCCTCAAACATACCTTAGAAGACCAAGTGTGACCATAGGCCCCAAACATACCTTAGAAGACCAAGTGGGACCATATAGGCCTCAAACATACCTTAGAAGACCAAGTGTGACCATATAGGCCTCAAACATACCTTAGAAGACCAAGTGTGACCATAGGCCCCAAACATACCTTAGAAGACCAAGTGGAACTATATAGGCCCCAAACATACCTTAGAAGACCAAGTGTGACCATATAGGCCTCAAACATACCTTAGAAGACCAAGTGTGACCATAGGCCCCAAACATACCTTAGAAGACCAAGTGGGACCATATAGGCCTCAAACATACCTTAGAAGACCAAGTGTGACCATATAGGCCTCAAACATACCTTAGAAGACCAAGTGTGACCATAGGCCCCAAACATACCTTAGAAGACCAAGTGGGACCATATAGGCCTCAAACATACCTTAGAAGACCAAGTGTGACCATATAGGCTTCAAACATACCTTAGAAGACCAAGTGGAACTATATAGGCCCCAAACATACCTTAGAAGACCAAGTGTGACCATATAGGCCTCAAACATACCTTAGAAGACCAAGTGTGACCATAGGCCCCAAACATACCTTAGAAGACCAAGTGGGACCATATAGGCCTCAAACATACCTTAGAAGACCAAGTGTGACCATATAGGCTTCAAACATACCTTAGAAGACCAAGTGTGACCATAGGCCCCAAACATACCTTAGAAGACCAAGTGGGACCATATAGGCCTCAAACATACCTTAGAAGACCAATCAGCACTGCATAGGCCCAAACCAGTGGATCTTGGGATTCAAGAAAACAACAACATTTCACTTCTGTTTAGACAACACAATAATCAATGTCAAACAAACACGTTGAATTAGCATATGGATAACCATATGAGCAGTAACGCCACGCCAAGGCTTCAACAATTGTTACTGACCATTCACACACCTTTCATAGCTCCTTCAATATGCACACCCACACACCATTCATACTTTACTTACCACTAGTTATTTTTGGTAGTGAGGTGGTGCCATTTCTGAGAACTTTACGTACCCTTGAAGGTGCCTCCAATTCCTTCAAACCAATGCATTTAACCGCTACAGGGCCATGGTGCTTTTTAATTACTTTTTTGATCCTCTTCAATGTGGAGAAGCATCTTTCTGGTTCTTTAGTAGTCTTCGTTGTTGTAAGCAGGATTCCTTATAGCTTCACTCACTCTGTTAAATTATGTAGATTAAATTGATGCTAAAGTTGCTGCAGAGCAACAGCACTTGTACAGACATGGAATTCTTGCTTCCCGTACACAAGTGACAGCTACCCTTGGAAGTGCCTCCAATTCCTTCAAACCACGCCAAGGCTTCAACAATTGTTACTGACCATGCACACACCTTTCATAGCTCCTTCCATATGCACACCCACACACCGTTCATACTTTACTTACCACTAGTTATGTTTGGTAGTGTGAGGTGGTGCTGCTTAACGCAGTTTATCTTTGCACACCTTGGGGGTATGCATTATTCTTTGCTTCAATCACTTGTATTTTAATTTTGCACGGCGATCTTTCAAGGAAGAAAACTTCTCAATGGTTTTTTCATTGAAGTCTGGGATCTCGGAAATCAGTTGCTTTTCCATTGAGAGCATCGCCAATGCATTCAACCGCTCCAGGGACATGGTGCTTCTTAAAAAGGTTTTTATCCTCTTCAATGTTGAGAAGCATCTTTCTGATTCTGCAGTAGTCATTGGTGTTGTAATCAGGATTCTTAATAATTTTACTGTCTCTGTGAAATCATTCTGCAGATTAAATTGATGGAAAAGTTTGTGCAGAGCAACAGCACTTGTACAAGTATGAAACTCTGTCTTCCCATACAGAAGTGACAGCTCAGTGCGTAATTGTTCCTTCTTCAGTATTGGATATGCTTGCACGGTGTCTTCCAGAGCTTGGGTTGGAAAGCAAGTGTCATGGGTTTTATACAAGTCACTTTGAACAAGTTTGGCACTGACTAGGTGATTTGAAAATGAAAAACGTTCTTTTGCATGAACCACCACTATGTCACATACCTCTCTTGAAAGTTGTCTCAAGGTTGAGATCTCAGCACTCCGTCTGTGGACTGTTAGATCGCTCGGCAAACTTGCTTCTATCGGACGACAAAGTCTTCTGTGACTTTTTTGATATAAACAGTATCCGTGTCTCGCTTCTGAAGCTGACTATAGAGGATGTCAACATGTGGCATTATTAAATGAAATAATTTAAGGAAGTAAAGGAACTCCCTGTCTTCCAGCATTCCAATGAAACCTGCGGCTTCCCGTATAGATGTTGGATCAAAGTTTAGACATGCTTCAATTGTCTGGAAACACTCAAGTAGCGCATCTCTGTTCTCGTAGATCACGTTCACGGTCCTAACGTTGAAGTTCCATCGTGTTGGTGCACCTCTTGGAAGTCTTCTACCAACTACCTCATCCAGAACTCCAGTCCTTTTGGAGAGCGTGAAAAAAAAGATGGTATGCCGCCTATGTTGGAAAAAAAAACTCGAACTCTTCCAATCCTTGAAACTGCTTTCTCCATTATTAGGTTCAGTTGGTGAGCATAGCAATGGACGTAGTGTGCGTTCGGGTACACGTCTTTTATTTTTCTTTGAACTCCTCCTTGATCTCCACGCATCACACTGGCACCATAGTAGCTTTGAGCTATGAGTTTCTTCTTGTCTTCTGGCTCTGGGAGAACAGTATTCAGTGTTTCCAGCACAACAGCAGCAATCGAGTCTGCATCCGTTGATTTCATTTCTGTGAAGCCATCAAATCTTTCCACCACTTGATGCTTCTTGTCAATGTAGCGATAGACTACAACGCACTGTGTCCTAGCGGAAATATCGGTTGTTTCATCCGCTTGGATTGCCACAAACTGGGCTTCTTTAAGCTCTTGGTGAATCACTTCCTTTATAACTTCATGCATGCAGTCCAGTAGCTCATTCTGCACGGTTTTGGACGTGCCCTTAAACACAGTTGCAGTCTTCAAATGCTGTTCCATTGCACTATCGATACTGCCAACCAAATCCACCAGGCCTCTAAACACTCCTGGATTTAGCGATGTTTTACTCTCGTCGTGTCCTCTTAATGCCAGTTCAAAAGCGCCACAAAAGCGAACACAATCAATTATCTTGGAAAGGATGTACCGGTTCTTAGCCACTTCTTCGTTGTGTTTTTGAATGCTGACTTGGTATCCTTGGTCCAGTTGAACAGCAATGTTCGCCTGTCCAAGCATCTCAAACTTGATCCTGTTATCCAAGTGAGCTTTAGAACTTTTGTGTTTTGCCAATTTGTCAGCTAGATGTTTGACGTCAGTCACTCCAGTTTTGGTCCAAGCAGCGTCACCACCAAATAGGATGCATGGGAAACAATATAAGGACTTCCTAGAAACGCTTCCAGAAAGCCAGTCGTTCTTCTTGTACCATTCAGTATTGAAATTACGGACATATTGCTTCCCTCTATCTCTTGCGATTTGCTGCAGATTTATCTCTGGTTGGTCAGCTCCTAACCGTTTTACTTCCACCTTCTCCTCATAGGTTAGGGTGCCGAAAGGCTTCACAAGTAGAGAGTCAATAGTATTCATTTCTGATATTGATACCAATAAAAGAAAGAGATCACGGTATATTAATTTATATTATGTCACAAAATTACTTTAAAATAACAGTGTGTTGATTTCATTGGTATACATTACAGATTGCAAACCCTCATGTGACAAGACTACATCAACATCAAATTTGCACCTATACACATGGACAGAAAATTAAAGGCAATGATACTCACCAACAGTTGACTCTCCTTCTCGGGGTATTCACGTCCAGTAAGTCAACCAACGAGTCCAAACAAATCTGCTTTCACAGATAGTTTGCACCTGGGGGGTGATAGAAAACAACAAAAAAAAACATTAGAAATCTCAAGACCCAAACCGTAACTTTTAAAACCTTAAAAGACCAAGTGTGACCATATAGGCCCCAACTGCACCTTAAAAACCTTAAAAGTCCAAGTGTGACCATATACTCACCAACAGTTGACTCTCCTTCTCGGGGTATTCACGTCCAGTAAGTCAACCAACGAGTCCAAACAAATCTGATTCCACAGATAGTTTGCACCTGGGAAGTGATAGAAAACAAAAAAAAAAACATTAGAACGTTTAAGACCCAAACCGTAACGTTTAAAACCTTAAAAGAGTAAGTGTGACCATATAGGCCCCAACCGCACCTTAAAAACCTTAAATAACAAATTGGGACCATATAGGCCCCAACCGCACCTTAAAAACCTTAAATAACAAATTGGGACCATATAGGCCCCAACCGCACCTTAAAAACCCTAAGTAACAAATTGGGACCATATAGGCCCCAACCGCACCTTAAAAACCTTAAATAACAAATTGGGACCATATAGGCCCCAACCGCACCTTAAAAACCCTAAGTAACAAATTGGGACCATATAGGCCCAAATTGTAAAAAAAAAATAAAAAAAATAATATATAAATATATATATATATATATATATATATATATATATATATATATATATATATATATTGATAGATATATTGATTGATATATATATATATATATATATAAAAATTGATATCAATATATCACAATAAATAAATATATATATATATATATATATAAAAATTGATATCAATATATCACAATAAATAAATATATATATATATATATGTATATATATATCAAATTGATATATATATATATATATATATATATATATATTTATTTATTGTGATATATTGATATCAATTTTTATATATATATATATATATATATATATATATCCAAATATATATATATATACGCATAAAAAATACACATAAATATACATAAACATATACATACAACAATATATATTAATTGATATTTATTATTTGATTAATTGATGTTCTTTATTACTTGTTATATTATATTGTTCATGCATTTCTATTACACATTATTTGTTATACATATTACAGTGCTATTTTTTGGCTATACATGTTACAAGATATTATCCTGTAACATGTATATCACATAAAATAGCCCTGTAATATGTATAATACATACAGGGTCAAACAAGTTCACACTAACCTTTTTTACCCTTACAGGCTTCCATACCTGTTTGCTGATTTGCTAATTTTTTAAAGACTCTCATTGGTTGAAATCGATGTCAATCAAAAATTTCAGCCAATCAGAGTCCTTCAAAAATTAGTATACAGGGAGTGCAGAATTATTAGGCAAATGAGTATTTTGACCACATCATCCTCTTTATGCATGTTGTCTTACTCCAGGCTGTATAGGCTCGAAAGCCTACTACCAATTAAGCATATTAGGTGATGTGCATCTCTGTAATGAGAAGGGGTGTGGTCTAATGACATCAACACCCTATATCAGGTGTGCATAATTATTAGGCAACTTCCTTTCCTTTGGCAAAATGGGTCAAAAGAAGGACTTGACAGGCTCAGAAAAGTCAAAAATAGTGAGATATCTTGCAGAGGGATGCAGCACTCTTAAAATTGCAAAGCTTCTGAAGCGTGATCATCGAACAATCAAGCGTTTCAATCAAAATAGTCAACAGGGTCGAAAGAAGCGTGTGGAAAAACCAAGGAGCAAAATAACTGCCCATGAACTGAGAAAAGTCAAGCGTGCAGCTGCCACGATACCACTTGCCACCAGTTTGGCCATATTTCAGAGCTGCAACATCACTGGAGTGCCCAAAAGCACAAGGTGTGCAATACTCAGAGACATGGCCAAGGTAAGAAAGGCTGAAAGATGACCACCACTGAGCAAGACACACAAGCTGAAACGTCAAGACTGGGCCAAGAAATATCTCAAGACTGATTTTTCTAAGGTTTTATGGACTGATGAAATGAGAGTGAGTCTTGATGGGCCAGATGGATTGGCCCGTGGCTGGATTGGTAAAGGGCAGAGAGCTCCAGTCCGACTCAGACGCCAGCAAGGTGGAGGTGGAGTACTGGTTTGGGCTGGTATCATCAAAGATGAGCTTGTGGGGCCTCTTCGGGTTGAGGATGGAGTCAAGCTCAACTCCCAGTCCTACTGCCAGTTCCTGGAAGACACCTTCTTCAAGCAGTGGTACAGGAAGAAGTCTGCATCCTTCAAGAAAAACATGATTTTCATGCAGGACAATGCTCCATCACACGCGTCCAAGTACTCCACAGCGTGGCTGGCAAGAAAGGGTATAAAAGAAGAAAATCTAATGACATGGCCTCCTTGTTCACCTGATCTGAACCCCATTGAGAACCTGTGGTCCATCATCAAATGTGAGATTTACAAGGAGGGAAAACAGTACACCTCTCTGAACAGTGTCTGGGAGGCTGTGGTTGCTGCTGCACGCAATGTTGATGGTGAACAGATCAAAACACCGACAGAATCCATGGATGGCAGGCTTTTGAGTGTCCTTGCAAAGAAAGGTGGCTATATTGGTCACTGATTTGTTTTTGTTTTGTTTTTGAATGTCAGAAATGTATATTTGTGAATGTTGAGATGTTATATTGGTTTCACTGGTAAAAATAAATAATTGAAATGGGTATATATTTGTTTTTTGTTAAGTTGCCTAATAATTATGCACAGTAATAGTCACCTGCACACACAGATATCCCCCTAAAATAGCTAAAACTAAAAACAAACTAAAAACTACTTCCAAAAATATTCAGCTTTGATATTAATGAGTTTTTTGGGTTCATTGAGAACATGGTTGTTGTTCAATAATAAAATTAATCCTCAAAAATACAACTTGCCTAATAATTCTGCACTCCCTGTATATAGCAGACCGTGGGAAAAAAACAATTAATCGCGGGAGGGGCTCCTTGTAGGAGGAGCTCTTTTAGTTTGTTGTTTTTTTTTTTTTAGAGCGTCGTTTTTTTTTTGTGGAGGCCTCTTTCAATGGGCCAGAATGGATGGATGGACAATGGCTTCAATCAAGATTGGATTATTTGACCATTGGCTTCAATCAACATTGGATTATTTTGACCATTGGCTTCAATCAACATTGGATTATTTTATTTGACCATTGGCTTCAATCAACATTGGATTATTTGACATGGGCTTCAATCAACATTGGATTATTTATTTTTCATGACTATATCCAGAGGACAGAAGGCCAACGCTGGAGGGGTCAATTTTACAGGTAAGTATGTGCTGTTGTTTATTTTATTTTTTATTAATGTTTGTTTAAAGCTGTTTATTTTTGTATAAAATGTGTTGTGTTACTAACTGTACTAACAATGTGTTTGCTTACTGTTTACTTGTAATAATAATGTTTTTACTGTATTTTTTTTTCCCTTCCCTTATTTTTATTTTATCTTTAGAAGTGACAGGCACATATACATGCCTGTTACTTCTAAAAATGGAATAAAAATAGGGGGGGGGGGGGGGGCAGGTAGTTGGTTCATCCAGGGTGGGGTCGGTCACGCTCAGGCACCCATCGGTCGCCCATCGGACCGCGTAGGCCACGATCAGGGGTGGCACAGGCCTCATGGGGGTGAACATCCACCCCCATGTGGCCTGGTCAACCCCGCTCACTGCCCGAATACCCGGGGTAATCGGGCGGTGCTAGCATAGGCCGCATCGGGGTGGCGGTGATCGGGCCTCGGGGGTGGCATAGGGCGGCGACATGGAGGTCATCAGGGGTGGCACAGGCATCATCAAGGGGGTGATCCGATCACCCCCATGTGGGCCTGTGCCACCCCGCTCACCACCCGACTACCCTGATACCGTGATCGGGGTAATCCGGCGGTGGCATGATGGCATAGCTAGGCTAGCATAGGGCAGGCCTGATCGGGGGTGGCACAGGCCACATGGGGGTGATGGCTGGGGTCGTCGGTGGTAGTTGGTGGGTGGCTGGGTAGGTGGCACTGGCAGGCCAGGCAGGCATAGTGGGGGACTGGGGGTAACTGGTCACCCCTAACTTTTATTAGGGGCTACTAGGGGTTTTGGTTTGGCCAGGGGCAGGGGCAGGGCAGTTGCCAGGCAGGTAGACTTACTGTGTTAGGCAGGCAGAGCAGATGTGAGTAGATTCAGCCAGGGAGGTCTCTCAGTCTCAGCGT
Organism: Discoglossus pictus; assembly: GCA_027410445.1. Classification (NCBI taxonomy): domain Eukaryota; kingdom Metazoa; phylum Chordata; class Amphibia; order Anura; family Alytidae; genus Discoglossus; species Discoglossus pictus. The sequence continues at coordinate 1,275,660 of CM050169.1, forward strand.
GACCAGGGTCAGGAAACAGAAAGGGGGAAGGGACAGGCAACTGGTGGTTTTATTGACTGTATCAGTCAATCAAAATGATAACTCGAGGCCCTATTTGCTGGCGGGCGCTCAGGGCTAACGGTCTGGGTGGGTTTAGATTGATCACTTAGTAACTGGACAGCCTTCCATCATTGATTGGTCAATGATGGAAGACTGTCAGTTATTAATTGATACATTTATGACCGCCCATGCATATCGTCGCTGTGTAGGTGGGCGGCATGCATTAACGGTCAGGGGGCCAGGCCAGGACTCATTGAAGAGAGAGAAGAGTCTAAAGGTTAGTGTACACAGTACTAGTGTAATTAGATACACAGCAGCATTAGTTAATGTAGCGCAAGGGTTATTTTAAAGTGACAGTGTCCCTTTACTAACTTTACTTAATTTTTAATACTATTGAGACTTGAAATGATGATGTACACCTTATATTTATTTGTTTTTGGGTTATACTAATACATTGTTGTGTTTTTTTTATTGCAGGGTGAAGAAAATATTTGGGGGGGCGTTTGCCCTGACGCCCCAATGGACGGGCCGCCCCTGCAAATATTTATATAAAATAACTGTATTTTGATAAAAGAGTCCCTTTAAAAGGCAAGCTCATAGGTAATAATAAACTGCAGCGCTGAGTAATGAAACACAGCTAATTGATTTCAGCATTTCTTCCCAGTTGTATTTGCTCTGCTTGTATAACTAAACTATTGAGTGCCCTACACAGGCCTGTATGTGAGGATTTCTTTTCTGGGTTAATCAGGATGACTGACAAAGTTATTGACTCACCTGTAGGCAGCAAATCCTGGCCTGTGTGGGGCTCTCTCGTTCACGTGCAAAACAACATTGAACAACATTTTATAGCAATTTCTATGAAATTGTTCAGGCTTCAAATGTTATATTTTTTCACTTTTTATACCCGCGAATGGAGGGACAGAGCCCTGGGGTTCCCTGGCGGTCCAGAGGTTTGGATGCAGGTGCTGTCACCACAGCATCCTGGGTTTGAATCCAGCAAGGGAACCAAAAGGTCACACTGGTCCGTACTTGGATGGGAGACCACCTGGGAATACCAGGAGCTGTATGCTGTGGCCCACTGGAGAAGGAACTGGCAACCCACTCCAGTATCTCTGCCATGAAAATCAAGTGGATCAGCATGGTGTGTCAGACATGACGGAGCGATGCCATTTACATTTTACATATACATATATATATATTTATTTATATATTTATTTATATAAATATAAATCAGTAAGTAAATAAATAAATAATAAATAAATATAAATGAAAAATTTATTATTTTAAAGAGCAACTTAGTAACTTACTTCTTGCTAAATACTTCCAATACAATACATAGAAACCCACTGCTATGGATGTGTTACTGTTATAAATAGAAGAGCACAGGAGGATTTCACTGATTGGCACTTTTCAACCAATCATAGATAGACTAAGGCCTCCATTCAATTGAATTGATAATCGCAACAGTTACAGATCAATTTAATTAAACAAGGCCTCAAGTACAGGGATGAAGTCTCAAGACCGTAAACCTGCTTTTGAATGTAACGTTTCCGTAAGAGCTGATCCTATCACAGCCCAATTAACCAATAGGAACCAGATAATGCTAATGAACACCTTTACGAAAGGACTTTAAAAGTCTGCGGAAACCCTAAGTCCTGGACTGTAGCTGAGAAAGTCAACACATAGGTCTAGGCGTTGGTGGGTTTCAGAGTTTTGGAGAGAGAGAGAGAAGGAGCTGTTATGTCAGATTTTTGCAATTAATAATTAGTAACACATAATTATTAATATAACATAATTCACACATATAGATTAATATCATAAGTACACACAGCTATAGATAACGTTAGGCCATATAACATATACACCCTCCCATACCCCGACCTACCCCCTCATACTCATACTATGATACACATAATACACACATTCTTGTTTTACCCCAAGGTAGAGAAGGGGAGGAGAGAGAGGAGAGGGGAAGAGTGAGGAGAGAGAGAGAGAGAGAGAGAGAAGAGGAGGAGAGGGGAACACTGGAGGAGGAGTGAGGAGAGGAGGAGAGGTAGTGGAACAACAGAGGTGGAGAGGAGGAGAGGTAGAGGTACAGGTGTAGAAGAGCAGGGGGGGGGGTAGGGATGTGCCTCCTCAGGGAAATCCGTGCCCGCTATAGCATCATACATGGTGGGAGGAATGTAAGGCCTAGCTAGAAGGCACGTTCCTGAACAGAGGTTGTTGCAGCTGTTGCTCCATTAGAGGTTGCAAACAGGGATGTGAAGTCTGTCAAAAACAGATATGATGACAGCCAGATGAAGAGGAAGTTGCCAGAGGAGGCCAGAGCAACCCGTGCAACCGGTAGTGCACCACCACCCGTCATCCACCCATGCAACCAGTGGTGCACCACCTCCCGTCATACTGCTCATGGGAGCGGACCCTGAAGGAGTGGATTGAGCCAGCGGCAGTAGTGGGCCTTCCAGGACAGCTGGACTCAGGTTTTCCAGGAACCCTGCAATGTGAGTATCATATACACCATCACTGCCTTCTTTTGTACACACATGAACTCCACACACATACATAACTGAAATACAATAGCACTGTAATCTCTCTGGTTATGATTAAAGATATATGGGGCAGTAATAAACATGTAAGATGACACTCAAATCTACCTCTCAGCACCTGATTTATCCCTCTCTTCTAGCACATGTTTCCAACTGCCTCTCAAACATATCCTCCTGAATATCTGTCCACCATCTCAAACTCACATGTCTAAGACCAAACTCTTAATCTTCCCACCATCTACTACAGTGTCAATTCCTCACATCTCTCTGACTGCCAACAACACCATCATCGCTCCCACATCCAAAGCCCTTGTCTTCGGATTCTACTGGACCCTGCCCTCTCTTTCATTCCTCAGATGCAGTCACTAACAAAATCTTGTATTTTCAATTTAAAAAACATTTCCAAAATACGTCACTACCTTACACAAGACACAGCTAAGATTCTAATACATGTCCTTATCATTTCCCGTCTTGACTACTGCAACTCACTTCTGGTTCGCCTCACTAAACCTCACTAAAAACACACCTGTTTAAAGAAGCCTATAATCTGCCTCTTTAACATGCATTTCTCACCCTCCTGTACCACACCCAAAACCTTTAGATTGTAAGTCTGCAAGTTTTCAATCTTGCATGGTGCTTTGGGGAAAGATCTAAGGACACTGGATTCTAAGCTCAAAGACAGGACCCTCCATATTTGTTATGTGTTAATATTGTTTTGCTTAGATCACAACTCATGTATATCGCTATGGAATATGTTGGCGTGTTACAAATAAACAATAATAATAATAAATAATAATGTAAATCCAGGAATCAAACATATAATTCTCACAATTGTTGAAATGTCTCTCCAATACCTGCAGTTAAAACTGATTCTGAGTAGCAGTCGCTAAATAGATTGATTTGACAACCAAAAGAGAGTGCATGTATGAATGTGCACACTGCGGCATATGCGGATACAGACTCTGTAGGACTGCATGTGCGTGTCATGTACTAGCCTAACCTGGACCATGTCTCATCTGCATGCTAATAACCATCGCAGAGAATTGGTCACAGATTGGTCAGTCTCACACACTGCACAGCCGATTCAGCTGAGCACATTTCCTAATGAACTGCAGATGGAACACAGCACCATCTAATTATCGCCCTATCTCTCTACTTCCAAACTGCTTGTGCGGCTCGTCTATAACCGCCTTACCAGTTTCATCTCCTCTAACTCTCTTCTGGACACCTTCCAATCCGGCTTTCGGCCCCAACACTCCACTTAGACAGCACTCATAAAAGTCACCAATGACCTGCTCTCCGCCAAGTCTAAAGGCCACTTTTCCATTTTGTTTCTTCTGGATCTCTCTGCTGCCTTTGACACAGTTGACCATCCTCTTCTACTCCACATTCTCTCCTCCCTCGGCATTCAAGACACTGCTCTCTTGTGGTTCTCATTATACCTCCAAGAATGATAATTTAGCGTCTCCTTCTCTAGCACATCTTCTTCTCCTCACCCCCTGTCTATTGGTGTACCCCAAGAATCAGTCCTAGGCCCCCTCCTCTTCTTCATCTACACATCCTCACTCGGCAGCCTAATAAACTCTTTTGGGCTCCAGTACCATCTCTATGCAGATGGCACCCAAATCTACCTCTCAGCACCAGATCTTTCCCCCTCTCTTCTAGCACACGTCTCAGACAGCTTCTCTAGTATATCCTCTTGGATGTCCGCCCACCAACTCAACATGTCTAAGACTGAACTCTTAATCTTCCCACCCTCTACTACAGCTTCAATTCCTCACATATCTTTCACTGTCAACAATGCCATCATCACTCCCACCTCCCAAGCCCATGGTCTCTGGGTTCTACTGGACCCTGCCCTCTCTTTCATCCCACACATACAGTCTCTAACCAAATCCTGTCTTTTCCATCTAAAAAACATATCCAAAATATGCCATTACCTTATACAAGACACTACTAAGATTCTAATACACTCTCTCATCATTTCTCGTCTTGACTACTGCGACTTGCTCCCTGTTGGCCCGCACCCATCACTCGCCTCTCCCCACTTCAATCCATAATGAATGCCTCTGCCACACTCATCTTCTGTACACATCGTTCAGTGTCGGCAGCTCCTCTTTGTCAATCACTTCACTGGCTTCCCTTAGTCTCCAGAATAAAATTTAAAATCTTGACCCAAATTTATAAAGCCCTCAACAACAGCACACCCCCATACATCTCTGCTCTCATCTCCAAATACTCCCCTACACGCCCTCTTCGTTCTGCTAACGACCTTCTTCTTCTACCACTCTTGTCACCTCCTCTAACTCCCGGGACTTTTCTCGTGCTGCCCCAATTCTCTGGAACTCCTTGCCTCGCTTCACTAGACTATCTTCCTGCCTTAAATCCTTCAAAACTTCAATAAACATACAATAACATGCTCAGCACTACTCTCTCCCTACTGTACCAAATACAAACTTTAACCTTTAGATTGTAAGTCTGCGAGTTTCAATCCTTCAAGGGGCTTTAGGGAAAGCGCAATGGACACCGGACTCCAAGCTCAAAGACAGGGCCCTCCATTCATTGCAATGTGTTAATCTTGAACTTGTCATTGCCTGTAACTTAACTTATGTATAGCGCTACGGAAAATATGCTGGCGCATTACAAATAAACGATAATAAAATGAGCCATGATCCACAATGCTCATGATACAGCTCAATGTTTATCTGCGTAAAACAATCACCACAGCCAATTACAAGTGACAATGATGTCAGGGATATGGAAACAAACAGCAAACAATTGATTAGAGAATCACAACTCAAACACTATTGTCCTTTCATTTCAGTACCCAGGAGGCCTAGCCCGCTCACAGAGACACAGGCGGTGGCTCCACGGAGGAGGAATCACATCCACACCTGGAAGTGGGGGTTGAGGAAGGCAAAACCATTCCAGAGGGCCCGGGACCTTTACAGGAAGCTTGCCCATCAACAGGAAGAGAAGCCACCCATATCACTAGTGTGGGAATCACCCCAGAGCCATCACAAGCATCATGGGCACGTTCACAGCCTTTTCAGCTATCTCCACCTCATACTTACATGTTTTGGAGGCAGCAACCACTGCCATCTGCACAGATGTCCAGGTACTGGAGACAACAATCGGCAGGCCCAACACTGCCACCTGCTCCAATCTCATGGATGCTTCAGCAGGACCCCACTGCTCCGTCACTCCCAACCTGGGCTCACCCAACATGGGCTCACCCAACATGGGCTACAACATTGCCACGACTGACACCAATACCATCGCCATCGTCCCCGGTACCTCTGTCATCACCATCCCCATCGGCACCTCTGTCATTACCACAGCCCATCAAAAGGCCCAGCATGTCCAGTGACAGACCTTACACCTGCTCACAAGCCACTTTGAGGGAGCTCATGCACAAGATTCTGAGGGAGGATGAAAGCCATTACACTATATTTTAAAACCTGGCACTCCAGCTCGAAATGCAGAAAGACATTGCAACCTCTCTCGTTGACAACATCAGATTGCTATGTGGTGAGATGAGGAGGAACAATCGAAGGATGGAGAGGTATGAGAAAACAGCAAATAGGGACAGACAAGCCGATTGAACACTCATTGAGCGGCTATTGGAATTGACGGACGGCCATATATCTCTCCAGCCTTTGGTTCCACAGGGTCCACTACCATCGCATCCAGAGCCGGGGGCCTCCTCATCTTACACCTTACCACCAAAACCAGCTACTACACAGCCACGCCAGGTGGATGCACCCTTCACTCCAACACCTCCGCAACGTGGTAGAGGGAGAAGGTGTGCGGGCACGGAAGATGGGGGCCCAGTGCTTAGAAAGAGGAGGTAGACGAGAACATCCCCAAAGTCCTCCTCACCAACACTCCTCAATATATATTAATTAGTATAAATATTGACATACTATTGCCTGGCTACAGAGTGTGTACACGTATGGTTATGTTGAATATTTCAGCAATTGATGTTCAATGTGGATTGCCGTTGATATGAGGTGTTGAAGTTAATCCAAATAGTGTTCTGATTGATATCTTGTTCTTGTCTCTGTAGGTCTCACAACCCATCTCACGACCATGTCAACCTCCTCTTTCAGTTTTCCAGATTCTGATCTATTTGGGGTTATTCCTTAATATATGAAAATACCCTGTGTGTGGAATTGATTTGTATGACATAATCCATGATTTATTGCATCTGTTTAATTGATAACCAAAAGTAAGTACTATGCACATTTCTGGTTACTTCGATTAAATGGAGTGATTTCTGATGATCCTTTTTTTCATCAGATTCTGGTTGCAGTGGTGTAGTGACCACATGTGACACTGTTAGGTGCTATGCATCATGCTTATTCTAGACTATCACATTACCCCCTGTAGGTATCCCCTTTTGCCCCAAGAGCATCTTGCCTTCCCAGTATCTGCCCACACTACACCCATGATATTAATGCACATTTGTGTACATTTCTGAGTCTCCAATGTGTATGAAATAAAGCTGTGTTATACCGTTCTCACTGTGTCAGTGTGTTTTCAATGGGACGGGTTTTGGGACATCCACATACATCACATTTGTGTCACATTCCAATATCTGTAAACTAATGAGCCCTAGTTACTATGCAATAGATTAATACATATAATAATAGTAATACTTATTTAATAATATATGGTTAATACACATGGCAGGTCCAATTTGTGATACTGTGGAGTATCATCATTTCCCTGAAGAGCTGATAAGATTATGACAGGTGATAATGTGAATTGATTGATAGCAGTTAGACATCTTGGCACATGGCCATCAGCAATGGCGTAGGACTTTCCAGGATTGGCGTAGCGGAGATTGTCCCTGATGGAGGTGAGTTGGCTGTTGCTCCACGAGCCTCTGCCCAGCATCCATGTCTGTTTGTGGCCCTTCCTAATGGGTTAGAGTGGATTAGTGTTGGGTTATGTACCCTGGTACTTGATATATGTGATGTGGTGAGATAATTTGGCCACTATTTCTATTCCCAATCAAGATCTGATGAGTGAGATGTACTGTATGTAAGCAAGGGATAATATAGCAGGCAGTTTCATGTTTTTGCATTACAATTTAATCAAGTAGTGTGTCTTTAATTGCTTTCAACATCTTTCAGCATGACTTTTCATATTGGCATATGCATGACCATTCCAACATATGAGAAAATAAAATATTTCTATGGCCTATTTGTTCCTTGGGAATTGTTGTGCAATGAATTATAATGCCTTTCATTGCTTTCCCAATTTTAAAATCCATTGTTGTGTTTTTATTGTTTTTGCAGTGTTACAAACTAGACTGTAAACCCTTTGTGAGTCCTATTTGGAACCCGTAATATATTGGGCTTCATTTGCCATTTGCAGGTTTAAAGACAATTGCGTCCTTGGGGCATTGTAGCAATTGAATAGCAATTTGCGATTTTAGCGATTGTAACATTTACGGGCTTGAAAGATCAAAGGTTTAGATGGGTCAGAGTTACAATTTTGACAACGGCAGGGATTTTCAGCCTGTCACCCGCAAATCGTTTGCGGGTAGATAAAAGACGCCAATTGAATAGCAAATTAGTTTACGGGCTCCATTATGTGCTCCAGTAACTAACAATTGCTCAATTAAATAGGGACCTAAGTCACTACAATACAGTCACTATTCCTAAATGTCTTTTTCCTTGGCCATGGAGACAATACCTGCTCCAACACTGATCAGTGATATTTCAGGCTTCATCGCGTTTCGTCTTTGTGCAATCTGTCATTGTGTCTGAATATTGGAACGCTCCCAGAATGCATTCTGATTTGCTTGCTGCAAGCTGTGAGTTTGCAGAAACAACACAAGAAATATACAAAGATGTTCATTCAAAACATGCACCCCAAGCAGAGGTCACCCACCGTCAAAGAATAGTTTCACTATGTTCATAAATTATTAATGAAAACAATTTAGATTTTTCAAATAAATGCAATTTGGTGCAATAAAAAACATTTGCTATTTTTCCAGATGCTTTTACCTTTTATAGAAAATTTACATCTTTTGCACAGCTTGACATTTGCCACATCATAGTTGTGTCGTGACCTGGCTTGGTGGGTGTGACGAAGTGCCCTTCGCCACTTTGTCTTGGAGAGGACTGTTTGCCAGCCTCCTGCCCTGTGACTTTGGCCCTGGGACATATTGCCCTTTAAACACAGTATTCGGCCTTACCAGAGTGTATGTCACTCATTCTGGCCCTTTACATACAGGGGGGTCATTCGGTACTTGCCCTGTGGGAGCGGTGATACCACAGATAGCTATGCCATGGATCCCATTCATATAATGAAAGACTATGGGAAAGACTTTAGCTACATGGCAATTGAACTTTGTGAATATGATCTGAGCGCTATTCGGTAGTTTTGTGCGCTCAGATCCCAGCTATCTGGGGATATGTGAAATGTGAGTAAATGTTAATTGCAGTAATGCTGATGGGTTGTCAAACTAGAGAATTGACCAACAAATACTTTTGTCCGGACATCCCCAGGCCGATCCGTTGGGATCAGACCGTGTATGCCGGCTTATGGTCACGGGGGAGGTGTGTAACGGAACCCATCACTGTTTTACCCTGTTTTATGATTATCATTATGGTTAAAATATGATCCTACTATAATACTGTATGTATGTTGGTTTATGCTCTGCAGAATATTGGCCCAGACTAGTGTAGACCTTGGCATGGGATATAATCCTGTTACAGAGACTCCTCATAAAATAAGGAAGTCTATTGTATAAAGTGTTTTCATTTTCAGACATAAGAACAAAGAAGGATGATCTAATCCATGTCTGATTGTATCAAAGTTGCCAGGTAGCCTCAGGGAGGTGTGACCCACCTATTGTCCCTATATGTGTATTGTGTGGCCAACTATGGGGGATATGTGAAATGTGTGTTATGTGTAAAAGATACTTTTACTAACTTTTGAACCCCTGGTCTGATTCATGCCATTTTTTAATGTGTTGTTCCACAATTTATGTTGTTCATAAAAATTTAAGTTTTATTTATGTACTATGTAAAATCATAAAGTTATAAAAATGTATAAAAATGTGTAAGTTTTAGCTGGGAGATAATTGAGTAGATACAGTAATAAACTCAATTATCTCCCAAGCAGAGGGGAGGGACTGTGGGCATTACTATTGTGTTATTGGTTATTTATACCTTCCCCTGGGTGTGTTCTGTTTACCTGACTGTAATAAAAACCAGGCTGGGTGTGCCAGCAAGAGAGTCCTACTTGACCCTTCAAAACATAGCCTTGTCTCGTTCTTGGAGGGGATTGCTATATCACACTGGGGATTGCTATGCTTTTGCATACTCCCTTGAGCTGTAACTACTGAACCCTTGTTCCTGATGTACTCTCCCTTGGAGGAGAGGTCTTCTCCACACGATCCTGGATGCTGGAGATTCATACAGGGTGGAAGGAAGACAGCGCGGCTCCAGTTAAGCTACGGCGGTTGTGGAGTCTGTGGTGGTTGTGGTGTCCAGTGCGGTGCTTGTAGGCCTCGACGCAAACTAGGACGCGTCCATCAACGGAGGTTCCCGGTCGGGGTGCCAGTAGATCCGTTACAGTGGGTATATAAGATGACATGTACTGTAGGGATTCATCCCTGTCATGGCTAAAACTATGAAAAGGGGATGGTTATTGGTTTTTGGGCCAAGGGTAACAGTATTTCTGAGTTTTGTGAACTGTTCACGTGCTGCTGTGGTTAAAGTGAATTGTGGCTGGACAAACTGCACCACTGCGAAAAAACGGAGTGGAAACTGCGTGCCATTGATGTCAGAGGTGAACGTCGGCTACGAAGTTGTGTGATGGCCAACAGATACACTACAGTTGAGCATCTCCCCATCCAAACAAACCAGGGGGCTACCAGATGTGTGACTAAAATGACAGTACAGCCAACCCTGTTGTGTATGGGGCTCCAAAGAAAATGGTTGGTCACTGCACCCAGGCTGACGAGGTGTCATCATGAGAAACGGCTCCAATTTGCACAACAGTACTCGAATTGGATCTCTTCTGATCGGCAAAGGGTTGTCTTCTCTGCTCCATCGTCTGGACGGACATTGGCATGTCAGGCGCAAAACCTCAGAGAACAAACACTCTGCAACTTTCTGATTAAGTTATCTATACATCCTTGCAGATCAAGTACGCCCATAAATGTTGACTGTCTACCCTGGAGAGAATGGGATCTTCCAGCAGGGCAATGCCAGATGTCATATGGACAGTATTGTCCGGGAGTGGTTTGAGGAGCACGATGAAGACTTCCAAGTATTTCCCTAGCCTCCAAATTCCTGGTACTTGAACCCCATTGAGCACCTCACTCCCAGACGTCCTGTCAGTCCCCCTGTGCTGTGAGTGTTCCTCAACTGCTTGCAGCCTAAGGCAATCCTGCGTTGCCCTAACTGCTTGGAGGCTAAGTCCAGCGTACTTCAATGCATGAACTGCTCCCTCGCTTTACTGCCTAAGTCCCGCGTCTTTTGACTCCTCAACTGCTCGCTTCGCAGCAGATGAGCGCCTTTGGCGCTCATCGGCTAAGTGTTCTGAGCTCAAAACCCTTGGGGCCGCAAACGGCTTGCCTCACTACGCGAGGCTCGCAATCATGAAGGCGAATTTCAGTTTGACAATTATAATATGTTATATATATATATACTGTATATATATATATATATATGTGTGTGTGTGTGTGTCTATATATATATATCAGTATAGATGTATACTGTTGGTGGTGGGAGTGTCATGGTCTGGGCCTGCATGAGTGCTGCCGGCACTGGGGAGCTCCAGTTCACGGAGGGAACCATGAATGCCAACATGTACTGTGACATACTGAATCGGAGCATGATCCCCTCCGTTCGGAGACTGGGCCGCAGGGCAGTATTCCAACATGTATATATATATGTATATATATATATATATATATATGTGCATATATACACACGTATATATATATATATATATATATATATATATATATATACATATATATGTATATATATATATATATATATATATATATGTACATGTTGGAATAGTATATATATATATATATATATATATATATATATATATACACCTATACATTTACATATACATCTACACACACACACACATATATATATATATATATATATATATACATACACCATATACACGTATACATTTACATATAAATCTATACACACATATATTACATAGTTACATAGTTACATAATAAATGAGGTTGAAGTATGCAGATTAGTTGTTAATTAATTAGTTGTTAATCAATTGATCCAGAGGAAGCAAACAGAAAAAAAAAAAAAAACAAATAATCTTAGCTAATCGTCTCAAAGAAAAAAAAAAAATCCTTCCTGAGCCCAGATACTGGCAGTCAGATTCCTCCCTGGATCAATACTCTCTCTCTAATTATCCAGGATAACCCTGAATTCCCTTTTTAATTAGAAATAAATACAGACCCCTTTTTAAGTTGTCTATCGGATCCGCTGTCACCACCTCCTTTGGTAGTAAATTCCACAGATTAACCACCCTTACTGTGAAGAGCCCTTTTCTTTCTTTAAGGTGGAATCTTTTTACTTCTAACCTCAGGATGTCCTCTTGTCAGTTGAAAACCTCTTGGCACAAAAAGCTCCCGTGACAAATCTTTATACTGACCCTGGATGTATTTATATAGGGTAATCATATCTCCTCTTAGGGGCCTTTTTTCTAGAGAAAATAAGTGTAATTTGGTTAGTCTTTCTTCATAACTTAGCCCCTCCATTCCCCTTATTAGTTTGGTTGCCCTTCTCTGTACCTTTCCCAGCTCTAAAATGTCCTTTTTATGAAGTGGTGCCCAAAATTGTCCTCCATATTCCAAATGAGGGCGTACTAGGGATTTGTATAGTGGCAGAATTATATTTGCTTCCCTGGCTTCTATACCCTTCTTAATACATGCTAATATTGTATTTGCCTTTGCAGCTGCTGCTTGGCTTTGAGCACTGTTACCTAGGTGGTTGTCCACAAGCTCCCAAATCCCTTTCAATATCTGATACCCCTAGATTTAGGGGTAAATCCCACTACATATGTGAGGCTCACTGATCTACAATTTCCAGGATTAAATATAGGTATCACCTCTGCTTTTCTCCAGTCATCTGGTAGAGACCCTGTGTTGAGTGAATCTTGAAAAATTAGATATAATGGTTTGGCTATTACAGAACCCAGTTCCCTTAGTACCCTTGGATGTATTCCATCAGGACCCGGGGCTTTCGTAACATTTATTTTTTCCAACCTCTTATTCGGCAAAGGTAGTGTAGCCCCATTATGTTGCTGTGTCCCAACCACTGGTACCTCCCTTGTGTAAACCGACGAAAAGAACCTATTTAGCTCATCTGCCTTTTCCTGGTCACTAATTATCAGATGACCTGTGTCACATTGTAATGTTCCTATAGCTTCCTTCCTCGCCTTCTTCCCATTAAAATACTTAAAAAATATTTTAGGGTTAGTCTTA
>CM050169.1:1291248-1301248 GCA_027410445.1 Discoglossus pictus
ACAGGTCTCTCTCCTGTCAGTCTCTTTTACCCCCTTTGTCTGTATATTATTACACGTCTCTCTCTCTCCTGTCAGTCTCTTTTACCCCCTTTGTCTGTATATTATTACACTCCTCTCTCTCTTCTGTCTGTCTCTTTTACCCCCTTTGTCTGTATATTATTACACGTCTCTCTCTCTCTTCTCTCGGTCTCTTTGTCTCCATCCATCTCTCTATCCATGTCTTTACACGTCTCTCTCTCTCTTCTCTCTGTCTCTCATTGACGTCCTGCTTATGAGACATTTCCACCAATCCCCTCCAGACGCACACGTGTAATAACCAATATCCATAATATATGTCACACAGCTCTTTACTTTCTCTCCTTCCAAACATAAATACATGGAAATCTAAACCTCTACTAAGAAATATTAATTTAGCAGCTTTCCCTTTCTGATGAATTATTCCTTTAATTTCTTTCTTATTAAAATGTGATCTTCTGAATCTTCTTGAGGAGCCCGTGACATAATTCTGGGAATGACTTACCGAACATCTGTTAAATAGACTGAAATAAATGAACACAAATGAAATGCTTTGATCTTGAGATCCCCCTGGTATTATTGCATTTTAAGAAGAAGAAAATGAAGAATGTGAAGAAGGTCTACGGTATATTAAAGTAAATGGTGAATTTTATGAGAGAAACTCTAAAGAAGTTGAAATGGAAATGTTATGATCGGTGAGGGATCCAGAATGGTAACTCTAAGACATCTGGGAGTGATATCAGAAGCAATGTCTTATGATGTATTTACAAGGGTTACAGCAAGGCTGCTTTCCATCTTTACAATCTTTTCTATAATAAATTTAAACTTGATATCTGGATCTGCCTGGAATTTCCTTATTATGAGCTTTTGTGGATAAGATGTCTGATAACCCAACCGGTTGCAATTTGGCAAAATACATTGTATACATTTTTCTGTCTGCACCTGGTTTTGACCTTTATCCTGTTTGTGGATTCTGCCCATCATAACTGCCCGCCTATCATTGGATATTGCTTGTTGTCACAACTCAGGGCAGGGGGGTCTGCCTTACCCCTAAAACTCCTGCCTTTGAGTACAGGAACTCTCCCTCAGGATTATGAGTGGGTTCCAGCCATCAGCAGAGGCATCAGGAACACAGGATCACTGGATCAGTGGGCTTCAAAAGGCCAAGGAGACCAGTCCGACCAACAGATCCAATCCTGTTCTACAATTCCTTTTTTTCCTGGATAGCAGCAGAGGTTCAGGATACAAAGTGATTAATGTAAAAATAATAAAAGCCTTCCCTCTAAATGAAACACACCCTGTATATGTATCCCCGGAAAAGCATTATGTTTATTCCTTGGGTCCATGGGCGTAGGAGCCCAAAACAATCTGGGGGGAATTATTTAACTCTACTCCCAGAACAGGAAGGGGGTGTCAGATCTACCGCCTGTGCATCCGTTGCAATGTATCGGGAACCTTTTCTGGGGGCGCCATTGCTGCAATGCACCACAAAAAGTTTTTTTTTTGTATTTCTTTGTTTACATTCTCAATGCCCCATAACTTATTTTATAAACATTCAAATGGAATCACTAATGTACTATTCATTGGCTATATATTATACCATGTATGTCTATAAGTTATTATAAATATAAATATATATATAAAATATAAGATAAATTATGGGTCAACGCTTTCTTGGCAAACGGATACTGCTCAAGAGCTATGGCGCCTTCTATTGGCCAATCTGGTAATGCATGATTACATTTATATTTTGCTATTTTTTGTGTTCCCTATTCATTTTATCTGGGGGAGATTTGTCCCCTCTATCCCCACCAGTTGCTATTCCCCTGCTTGGGTCTCATTTTTATAAATTTCTTCAATACAATAAAACAATGCACATTTACATTCAGGGTTGTCCTGGATAATTAGAGAGGGAGTATTGATCCAGGGAGGAATTCGATCGCCAGTATCTGGGGTCAGGAAGGAATTAATATGTTTTCCCTTTTGAAACAATTGGTAAAGTTTTACTTGCTCTAGATCAATTAACAATTAATAAATAGTCTGAATACTGCAGATCAGAGAAGATCTTAAAAGGTTGAACTTGATGGGCTAAAAGCCCTATTAAATCCGGGCTACCTGGTAAGACTTATGGCTATTAAATTAGCCCAGTAACACAGGCCGCAGACGACTTGCGGGTTAGATCGCAGCCAAAAAATACTTTGATCTGTCAAGCACGTAACCGCTACAATTCCAATCATGATATTAAATTGCAACAAAGTCACCCACAAGCTAGCAAATGGAGCCTAACGTGTGCTGGAGAGGACTCGTAAAGACCAATCCGTAGCCCTGTAAATACAAATAAAAACACACTACTGCACTTTTATTAAAAGGGAAAGTGATGTTAGGTCTTAGAATGAATAGCACAACATTCTCAAGCCCGCAAATCGGCCCAAAAAATACTTTATTTCATTATATGCTATATGAATCCTGGCAATCAATGTATTAATAAATATTTTGTAACTTGAATGTAATAGAATATCATATTTACAGCTTTTTTAATATTGCATTATTGCAATCTCTTTTTCCATTGGCTCCTTCTAAACCCGTAACTACGGTCTACACTAATTGATTATCTGCACGACCGCAAATCCAACGTTCTACAAACGAGCTACGATTTGCGTCTGAAGCCCGTAGCTTGCAGCCCATCCTAATTTAATAGCAATGTAGCTCAAGCCTGCAGCCGATGCAAGCTTCACGTTGGAGTTACAGGCTTCAAATTTAATGGGGCTGTAAAAGTCTTTTTTTGTAACCTCACTTACCAAGTAACTATGTAATTATGTAACATAGGCCAGTACTGAACCAATCAGCAAGCAGCTTTGTGAGTGCTGATTGATGGGAATTATAGGACCAGGGAAGTGGCTAGAGGGTTTACAGCAGGGGCAGGAGTACTATGATGTCAGCTTCCCCCAGCTAGATGTCAGCTTATCTCCCCATAAAATGGCTCTCCAGGGGGTTGAGGCAATGTCTCCACTGGGGCATGGCTGTAGGGGAATCCAGGGAGTGACGCAGCCAGGTATTGGCTTATCTCCCCACCAAATGGTCAGTCCTTCCATATAGCATCTGAGCTCTTCAGGGAAATGGAAAAAAAAAACACACAGCAGTAGTTGATACAACTAATTCAGTTCCTGCAGAGGTGGTAGTAACCAAGGCAGCATCCACACTGCAGGCAGTGGTTGGTACTCTGTTGGTGATTTGCCATACACCATCAGCTACTTTCACCATCAGCAATTCAAATGAAAAAATCCTGTATTAGTAAATGATACATAGAATTGAGTTCAAAAACAGGTGGTGGAGAAGGTGCAGAGAATAACCAAAGCTGAATCCCCACTGCAGGCAGTGTTTGGTATAGCAGTATGATTGTATCTTTTATGTAAACTCTATCAGCCTTATTAAATTGTGATTCGGTACATTTAAAAGGGCTCTATTTAAGCACACAGCATATTTTTTTTACAGAAGTTTTTAGTTAGTGAATTTCCATCCAAAAGCAAGGTCTTCACTAACTAAAAACTTCTGGAAAAAAAATATGCTGTGTGCTTATATAGAGCACTTTTACATTTACCGAATAACAATTTAATAAGGCTGCTGGTTATTATTTGCTCTAGTGACTGGGGTGGAATGAGATGCAGAGACTGTGAGAATGTGCTGCAGATACTGAGGTGGATTAAACTGCAGAGTGAATGTGAGGGTTGAAATAAGCTGCAGAGAGAGAGAGACTCAAATCAAAATACATAGCACCTTCTTACATGGACTAGACTCATCTACCATACTCTCTGTCGGTCACTCCACTGGCTTCCCAGAGCCTCCAGAATAAAATTATAATCCTGGCCCTAACATATAGAGATCTTAATAATTATACACCCTCTTATATCTCTGCTCTTATCGCTAAACAATCTCCTAACCATCCTCTTCATTCTGCTAATGACCGTCTTCTTGCCTCCTCCTTTATCACCTCCTCTCACTTGTGCCTTCAGGACTTTTCTTGAATATAGAGCCCTATTCCAATCTGGTGCTCTAATTTAGGGGAATGTAGTAAAAAGTCTGATGGAGCTTTTTTTCCCTAACCTTTACACTAATGTAAATCTTTTGCTCCCTCAGATTACAGAACTCGGGGCACAGCAGTAAATCCTGCCCTGTAGCAGCAACAGATATTTGTGCGGGGAGCAGCCAAACCAAACTTTACAGATGAGACGGCCCTGGGAGCCAGCAGGAAATGTGAAAGTCATAAATCTTATAATGAGTGCGATGTGCAGGAATAACTGCCCGTAACTGGCTACAGCAAGGGGACAGATCTATATATATATATATAGCAAATAAATAGTACATTTGAATGTCTAAAACACATTAAAAAACCTGCTTCCAGCTCACAATTCCGAGAAAAACAGTTATTACACTGCATTCTGGGAAGCTGAGCAGGGACCTGCAAATGTGCCCACAAATGCCCCGCTCTTCAATCCATAACCTATTTTAAACATTCTTCCTTTAAGCTTATGCCTTACACAGCTTTTATGCAAATCCATGGTTGTATTATACACAAGCTGAGAATCCTATCCATGTACAGCTGTTTCAAGCTTACTGGCTATCATCAGCATGGAGCGGGATCTCAGCTTGTGTTGTGGATCTTATGAGTAGGTAGTTCACCACAACAATCACATATATAGTTCTCAGCAATACGAGTTGTTGCTAATGCTTGCTTGCTGCAAGGAGCGCCGGGAGCGCCAAAGGCACTCCCTGCGCTGGTGGTGATAAACGCAGTAGGCGCTCATCCCTACGACCCCTACGACTTTCGGACCACAAATGCGGACCCTCGAAGCTAGGGGCCGCATTTGCGGAGGTGGAGGCTCTATGGCGCCTCACAACCGGTTACAAATGACCACAGAAGCGGGACTTTGAAATAAAAAACACCAAACACACAATGACTAACTACAGACTTACACAAAAAAATACGAGCCGTGGGTCTTAGAAAATAAAAAATCACGGACTTACACAAAAAAAAATACGACCAGCGGACTCGCAAAAATACCACCTTAACGGACAACCCGCACACTGCGGCAAACATTAAAAAACACAAAAATACACACAAAACTAAAGAAAAAACCTTACCCACAGCAAGGGGGGACACCCAGGACCTCTGCAACACTGCTTAAATCTCAATTTCAGTCAAATTTACAAAGTTTAGACACTCAAAAATCTCCTAAAATTGGCAGATGAAAAAAACGAAAACGAGGCTACAGGATCCCTAAAGCCGCAAAATACCAAAAAGCAAATACAGCTTTTACAAAAACCTGTATGACCTCCAACATACACCATTAGCAAGGATGCTAAATACTACAAACCCACGTACCACATACACATTCGCCCCCACTTTAAAACACTAACTTACAGAATGCGGAAGTACACACCTACCCTAACGTATTTCCCTCGCACACGCACACTATTACACTACACACTGCGCACATTGCTGACACTTACACAGCAGCTCCACAACACTACAAACCTACATTGTATGCTACAGGAACATCAAAACAGATTGTTAGCTCTTCAGCACATTCCTTTCTGCATATATTAATTACAAAGAGGTAAAGTATATTAATTTATGATTTAATTAATTAATTAATTAATTAATTAGCATGAAAAAAATATACACAAAACAAAAACAAAAACTAACACCACACTCTCGCAAACAACCACAAAGACCTTCACCACGCCACCCACAAGGAGCGCCAACGCTGCTATGATAACAAAAAATACACCAACCCAGAGGCTCGCAATGAACGCCGAAGGATCTCAGACCACCAAAACCCTTATTCTCTTGTGGCAAACAGCATTACCTGTCTTACAGTTTTATTGCCGTCATTTTTTGACGGGCAAGTCGCTAGTTTATAATATGGTGGGCAAAAGAGCGACAGAAGCCCTCCTCCGTACAGTAAATAAATAGTACATCTGTGTTCACATTTGAATGTCTATATATATGTATATATACATAAAGTAATTATTTTTATTTATTAATATATTTTGATATTAAAAAGATGTGACAAATGTATGTGTTTATGTGTTTATTGTGTGTTAAAATATGATATAGTTACAGAAAATGCATTAGAGTGTTTGCTCCCATGTAACATGGATTTGTGACGTTTATGAAACCGCTGAATACAAGGTTGTTTGTTACCCTGGATTTTGTATCATAAAATGGGCTTATTATTAACATATCATGTTTTTTAATTATATTGATATACATATATTGATTTTGGATTGTTACGTGTCAAATAATTTTCAAATGCCATCGTTTTGTAGTGTTTTTTTGTGCTATACTATAATTTTAAATACTTCTGGGAGACACAGCAAAGGTTTTAAATACTGCTTGCGAGTGGTGTTTGTTACATAAATCTTTCTTCTGCTTTTTGCAGTTATGGCAGTGCCCTGATTTGCGAGTGATTTGTAAAATCTGATTAGCATAGGGTTTGGGTGTCAGAGTGTTAGGGAGATTTATGTCTTGCTTTTCACTTGTGTTGTGAAGCTTACTGGTAGCAGTGACCCGTAGCAGTTCTCTCCCAATGTTTTAGGGATGGGGGATAAGCATATAGTAGCTACGTAGGGTTTACTCTGCAGTTAGGGCACTTGTAATTTCTTTTCCTGGGATTAGCATAGGGCCCATAGTTTTCCTCCCACAACTTGACTGTACCATCTTAAAAGCTAGAACTAAACTACCATGGACATTTCCCTGTTAAAAATAAAATAAAACGTTACTTTTGAGCTTCACCTGGTGCCAAATCTCCTTATTGCCCCTTTTTTCATTGGGAGCTACTAAATCGAACCTCCCCAAATCCTTTTCCTGCCCATTCCTAATCTCTCCTCAACCACTTCTGGCAAAATTGAATATGAAGTTTCAGGTATCTTGGGTACCAGGTGGAGAGAACGTATTACTAGTGAAGTGTAGTCTATCTTTTGAAATGTGCCTAACTGTGACGATCTAAACCTAACCATTCTCTTCATGTCAGGGGTGTATTTAGGTTTTATGCTGCCCTAGCTTACTTTCCCCTTCTTACGACTCTGCACTAATATTAAACATATAAAAAATATAAATGGATGTGTGTTTTGTTTGTATAAACTATGTCAAAGTGTCAGAAAGATAAAATATTTCTGTGCATTTGGACACAGATCTTTCTATTAAAATAATGCCAATTTGCATACAAAATATGTATAAGCAGTTTACAGATATTTTAGCATTATTAATCAGTGTAGGGTGATCATTTTCAATAAATTGTGAATAAAGTGTTTAGAAGCCCAAAAAAATATGGGGGGGGGGGGGGAATAATTTAACTCTACGTTATATATATATATATATATATATATAGTAAATAAAAAGTACATCTGTGTTCACATTTGAATGTCTAAAGCAAGTTAAAAAACCTGCTTCCAGCTCAGAGTTCCAAGAAAAACAGTTATTACACTGCATTCTGGGAAGTTGAGCTGGGACACACAAATGTGCCCACAAATGCCTCGCTCTTCATTCCGTAGCCATCAACAAACATGGCTTCCTTTAAGCTTATGCATGCTGTATTACACAGCTTTAATGCAAAGCCAAGGTTGGAATAAATATATATCACATATAATAGTTGTCAAACTACGAATCGTCGTCACGCTTTGCGAGCTCGCAGTTTGGTCCGCAAATGCGGACCCTAGAGAAGCGAGGGGCTGCATTTGCGGAGGTGGAGGCTCTACGGCGCCTCACACGCGGTTACAAACACCCACACAAGCGGTACTTTACCAAAATACTTCTAACACACAATCACTATATACGCAAAAATACGACCTTAACGGCCAAACCGCGCGCAGCTGAAAACATTAAAAACAAAATAAATACACACAAAAAAGACATAAAAAGCTTACCCACAACAAGGGGGGGCACTCAGTTCCTACGCCCCTGAAAGTATCCTCCAGTGAGTCAGTATTGAAAGAGAGGGTTGAAGTGAATGGATATGGAGAGAGTAAGTGGAAGTGAGTGGAAATTGGGAAAGATAAAGTGAGACGGTGGCAAGGAGTGGGTTTGGAAAGAAAATATGTTATGGGTAGGTATTAAGCAAATTTGTACATATGAAGAAATTGTAGAGATAAATTAATGAGACAGAAAGAAACAGAGATTTGCTACCTTGTCATTGTGAAGGGGCTTGTGTACCTCAATGAAGCTGTGAGCTACATGGTGTAGGATCACCCAAGATGGGCAGGGCATAGCAGAGACAAATATTGGTCCACTGGAGAAGGAACTGGTAACCCACTAAAGAATGTTTACAAAAAAAAACCTTATGGGTAAGCACAACCAGAGACAAGATATGACTGATGTTCATCGGTCCATAGGGTCATGAAGAGTCAGACACGACTGAAGACTAAACAACAACAACAAATGATGATACAAGGTAGAAGCAAGTTGGAATGAAACAAAATATTGTATCAAACGATCCTATCTTAGAGTCTCATAAAACAGAGGAGAAGACAGCATTTTGTGTTAAGAAACCGGCTTTTTGCCTCCACCTCTAGCACAAGTTCCTTATTTTACATTCTCGTGACAGACGGGCGAAAATGAATCCATTGCTATAAATTAAATAAGATACGTCAAAGGGAAAGCCTTAATGAGAGCAAATCCTGAGCATTCTGTAAAAGTAGGAAAAGAAACGTCTGCCAGGTTAAGATATGTCACTAATTTTCTATAATACTTTCGTACAATATTTCATTATTTGTCTTTTTTTTTTTGTTCATTAGATTTCTCTCATTTTAGTTAGTCTGGCTGTTTGCAGTTTAGGAGCATAATTTAGTACATATTTGTAAAACTAAGAATGACTCTGTTATCTAATTTCTCTGACAGATACAAGCAATTGATGTATTATTTATTTTCTAAATTATTTATATAATAGAATGTAATTTTTATACTTGGCACGTCTCATGCAAATGGAATACTAGAGCAATAAGCGCGGTCCAATTATTAATTAAATCCTTGATACTGTAAGCCTAGGTAAAATTTAGCATATTTACGAGAATATATTTACTTTTTAAAATATACCGAAGTATTATTGTCAAATATAAAATATAATACATGTTAAAAATATATTTATTTGAGCTTTTACAACAATTACTTTGATTCAATTATTCTTTAAAACAATAAAGTCTGTGATAAAAAGTAATAATTGCTGTTTGAGGCACTAGGACATGAACTTGAAGACTTATTAAATTATAAAGGATACCATCAGCCCTATTAAATTTGAAGCCCGTAGCAGTATTGGCAAGCCCGCAAGGGCTGCAGGCTTGAAATTTGGCTGCGTTACAGAGCTATTATATTAGAACATGCCGCAAGTTACGGGCTTGAGACGCAAACCTGTAAACCATTTGTCTCGCGTTGTATGTGCGGCCATGAGCATGATTAATTAGTCAAACTTGTAATTATGGGATTAGATGGAGCCATTGGCAACAGAGATCGTCATCATTACCTCACTGAAACATGGAGGCTGGATTTCCATGTCTTACCGCCTTCAATTATGAGTTTCGATCGGACCGACATTCCAGAAATGATGCAATATTGATCAAGCCATAAATATGATATTCAATTACACGCGAGTTACAGTATATGTATTAACACATTGATTGCCTGGATCGATATAACACGGAAATTAAACACTCAAAAAATTATTTTATATTGCAGATTGGCGGGCTTGAGAATGTTGTGCTATTTATTTTAATACCTAACATCACTTTCTCTTTTATTATGAGTAGAGAAGTGTGTGCATATTTGCATTTACAGTGCTATCCTTGCGGGTCCTCTCTAGTACCCGTTGGCTTCTTGGCTCCATTTGCGGGTTACGGGCTTGAACGCCAGAGAATTTGTTGCAATTTAATAGTATGATTGGAAACGTAACAGTTACGGGCTTGACAGAACAAAGGATTTGCGGGCGCGCTGTTC
>CM050169.1:1306248-1536248 GCA_027410445.1 Discoglossus pictus
ATGTACGTTACATTAATCTAATCCATGCTCCTATTGATCTAGGCAATATGAACTAAATTATAGTAAATGCATCTCCTACTACTCTTCACAATATAAGTTTAAATTCAGTAAACATTGAAAAAATTCTTGTAACGGCTACCCCGGTAGTGAGAGGGTACCAGCTGTTGGAGACGTCCTTTTCCCTGGCAAGCTGCTGTGTAAAAGTGAAGTTGGTATAATCCCATCCAAGAGTTCCAGAGGGAAAGTCAGGTTCAGCATTAAATATCCATATAGAAGCACTGCGCAGTCTCAGAAGCCCAGACCACCCATATTGGACAACACTTTCTTGGGAGTCAAAGAATACTGTCTTTATTTTGTTATATACAGAAATATATATACACCTCTTTCCACAGGTATTACACATGTCCATATTTGGCCACACAATACACATGGAGAGAACAATAGGTGTGGTCACACCTCCCAGGGACTAGCCGGCTACTTTGATACAATACCAGACATTGATAAGATAATGCTTCTCTTTGTTCCATCTTTCACAATGTGAACACTTTACACAATAGGGCTCTCCTGCCTCTAGGAGACCCTAATAGGATTATGTATTCTGCTAGGTGTCTGCTATAGTCTGAGCTAATATCCTGCAGAGCATAAACCAACATATCTACAGTATAGCAATGTGATCATATTTTAACCATAATAATTAAATAACCATAACACAGGGTAAAACAGTGATGGGTTCCGTTACAATTCTTCTCGACAATTTTAGCAAAAATTCAGGAAACATCTCACCTGTTCCTCGATGTGAGCTAAAGTCCAGTAAAGAATGACATATATTCCTTACAATTTGAGCTAAACTAGAATACACATTTTATATATTCCTCTTGGCAATGTAAACTAAAATGCAGTAAAAAAACCTTATCTTTCATAGAATAGTTCATTTAACCTCTTTTCTATACATTACATAGACTTTATGAGCTCCATATTGGATGTATCGCTAGGTCCAATATAAATGAATTTAGTTAGAGAATCATGGGAGACGGAGCAACCACATTCACTATCAAACACTATTAAATTTGCTGTTAAATTAGAAACCAAAGTATTATGGCATTTTTTGTTATTGTCTTGAAATAGATATCTACCAAAGGACCTAAAAATACAAATAAATACATATTCAGTCTTGCTCATAATGAAACTTTCAAGAATAAATTAATGAAGAATATGGGCCCTTAAGATATATTTTATTACGGTAAAAATGTTTTGGGCACTGAGAGAGACTTCTGAGTAGTCTTTGGAAATCAAAAATCATTACTTGAGCCAAATGATAGAAATCAAGAAAATAGATATGGGCCATGCACCTGGGGCTTACAATATTAGAGACATTGGGCCTTATTCCAATGCAATTTGGCCAATTGAATAGGGCTCTATATAAGAACAGCATATATTTTTTTACAGAAGTTTTTAGTTAGTGAACTTCTATCCAAAGGCAAGGTCTTCACTAACTAAAAACTTCTGTAAAAAAATATGTGCTTATATGGAGCGCTATTCATTTGGCCAAATCGCAATTGAATGAGGCCCATTTTAAGCACTCGGATGACTTTTCTTGGTGGGTTAGATTTATGTGTTTGTTGTGATGGTTCAGTACTGTTTTACTTGAATTTCACTAGTTTTTTTTTCTTACAGGCAGAATACTTAGGAACAAGTGCAAGACGTCCGCTGCCATTGAGACAACATTTTATACAATAGACGCAGCTATTTTTTTCAAACTTTGTAAAACTATTTGCACATTATCAGTTCCAGTTCTTCACAAGACGATGACTTGAAATGTAACAATTCAGTCATCCTTTAATGGAAACAACAGAAGAAATTGCACTGAATATGATGGTTTATCCCCAAAACTTCTCTCATTTTCACCCCATCCAGATGAGGACCAGCAGGTGAATTCTCAGTGACCAGACAGTTGAGTATCACTGCCCTAGAGTATCTCCATCAAAACCCCAAATAACTACGGTATTAACCAAACAAGAGATACATTTTTTGGGTGTGTTCTGATCTGGAATTAAAGTTCTATATATATATTAACTAAGTACTGTATGATTCATTTGGTATTAGACACAGAAAAAATAAGCTCCGCAAACTCTGCTATCGTTAGTAAAATATTCAAAATGGAGAGTTTTGGGTTATATCGTTATTCACTGGTCATATTATTTTGCTTTAAAAAAAAAAGAACCTTCAAATTTCAGCCAATCACTGATTTGTACGATTTTGTGAGTAAATAAGTGTTCTGACGTTCGTATTGATTGACATTGGGTTCCTAGCTGAGACAGGGCCCTCCTTGCTTTGGTATAGGGTCATTTGTATTTATCTTTGTCTGAACTTAATTTATGTACAGCTCTACGGAATATGTTGGCGCATTATAAATAAACTATAATAATCACCTATAATCACCTATAATAGTTGTGAGCATGCGGGTTGTTGCTAATGCTGCGGGCTCGCTACACTAACGGCTTCCCCTCGCGCACGCAGCCTATTTACACTACACACTGCACACAGTGCTGACGCTTACACCTCATCTCCACAACACTGCAAACCGACATTGTATAGTGCAGCAACATGGAAACAGATTGTCAGCTCTTCTGCACAATGCTTCCTGCATATATTACTTCCAAAAAGGTAAAGTATATTCATTTATTAATTTATTAATTATTCAAATAGCATAGAAAAAAAACAAAAAAACAATGAGCCTCATTCAATTGAGCAATTGCAAGTTACTGCAGCCCGTAATGGAGCCCGTAAGCTAATTTGCTATTCAATTGGCATTTTTTATTCTGAGCTAAAAACGGCTTACGGGTTACGTCCTTGCGGTTGTTAAACCTGGAACTTACAGCCGACCAGAGCATTTGATCTTTCACGTCCGCAAGATCGCTAAAATCTTAAATCGCTATTCAATTGCCAAAATCCCTCAAGACCGCATCGCAGTCAAGCCTGCAAACAGGAAATGGTGGCCCAAAGCTTATGGGTTCCAAAACTTACGGGTTCCAAACAGGACCTGCAAAGGGTTTACAGACTAGGAACACAAAAAAACACAATAAAGGTTAGCAATGAGCGCTGAATGTGCTCAAGCGCGAGGCCTATAAAGTACACAGGGGGAGAGCCTTGCAATGAGCACCGAAGGGCTTGCGATGAGCGCCGAAGGTGATCATTGCAAAGCAGGAAAGTTGAAGTACACAAGGGGGAGAGACTAGCGATGAGTATGCTGCTTGTGCCTGAAGGATGCCATGTTTATTTCTTCCATACTTGGACACTGAGTGCGAGAGTTCTCCTAATAAATTCTATTATTTGCTCAAGAGATGAAGGATGGGGAGAGGAATTTTTTGATCCATTAGTGGAGTCAGATAAGATTTCAGCATGGGACATCTTCCTTCTCCCTCCCTATGTTCAGTAGAGACAGCTTACAAATATACCTGCGAGCCTTGCTTGCCCCGCTCTCAACTGCCCCCTTGTGCCTTCAAAAGGAAGTTAGACTGTCATGGCAGGTTCCATGCATCATCAGGGTCTGCTATACTAAAGAGTTTCTCGGAAGATGCCTTTATGTCTGTATCTTACATAGCTACTGATTTTGGTGCCATACAGACATGTAACGATTTTATTTATTTATTAATAGAGGACATACCTATTTATTTTTATATCATTTTTCCAATGTATTTATTGCATTTGTGTTTATGGACAGGTTTACGTGTTATTAGAATGTAACAATACTGCGCCGTTCCCCCTGATCACAACATCTGCGTTCTCTCAACTCTTCATTTTACAACAAATAAATACAAGATATATTAATTCAATAATGGTGGTTTCACCAACAGCAGTGGAAGACGATTGAGATGCAATGTATATCTATGAATAAGAATTAGAAAAGCAGAGCATGGCGACATCAAAGAAAGTATATTGTCACAGCTTCAATGTACAAGGACCAACAGGTGTATAAGTTCTACATATCATTATGAGATGACACACATTTTTTGTGATGGCGCATTTGTCCAATTTGGGGCTTTCTACCATGTGCGTAGGAGCCAAAAAAAATCTGGGTGGATAGTTCTGGGGGAATATATATATATATGATATATTATAGATAAAAATATATATAAATACAAATAAATTATGGGTCAAAGCTTTTATGGGAAAGAAATACTGTTACATCCTCTAGTGGACAAATTTGGTAATACATGATTCATTTTAATTTTTATATTTTTTGTGTCCCCTATTCATTTAGTCTGGGGATAATTTCCCCCCCCCCCCCCCTATTCCCCCCCCCCAGTTCCCACACCCCTACTTTGTACAAATATTACACTGCTAGTTTTTTTTATTTTGTTAATTAAACCAGTATCATACCAAGTATGCACTGATTTTTGTAACTATAACCATCAATTGATTTGTTTAGAAGACATTAGACCATATACCATCACCCTATAAGAAGCAATAGATGTGGTCTGTTGATTCCAAAAAAGCCAAATGGATACATGCATACATTTACACTTTGTGGGACTATTGGACCATGGGGGCCCTGGATTAACATGGACTATTGCTATTCTTTCTGAATACTTGAACTGTGGGCTGGTTCTATTCCTGCTATCAGGGATATACAAAGAACCATATGGCCCTACTGGGTGACATTGATCTAGGATCTTTCGAGCCCAATAAAATCAGTAGGTTGTAACATCCTCCCTGTAAACTGAACCCCACAACTGCATCCATAATATGCACAACATAGGACATGCTACCATTAACCAACCTGCCTATGATAACATTGGGTAACATTTCTTGTTTCTTGGATGTTATACAAAACTAGCGACTTGCCCGTCAAAAAATGACGGCAATAAGATTGTAAGGCAGGTAATGGTGTTTGGTTGAGACATTAATTTTGTTGGTGTTCCGAGATGCTTCGGCACTCATTGCGAGCCTCGCGCTGACCGCCTTTGGCGCTCATCGCATGGTTCACAATGAGCGCCTTTGGCTCATTGCGAGGCTGTTGGTTGTTTGTGTGCTATGAGCATTGTTTTTTTTTTGTATGCTAATGAAATAATTAATAAAAGAATAAATTAATAGAGTTTACCTATTTTGAAGTAATAGATGCAGGAAGCATTGTGTTGAAGAGCTGACAATCTGTTTTGATGTTGCTGCAGCATACAATGTCGGTTTTCATTGTTGTGGAGCTGCTGTGTAAGTGTCAGCAATGTGTGCAGTGTAAATAGGCTGCGTGCGCGAGGGGAAACCGTTAGGGTAGCTGTGTACTTCCGCATTGTGTAAGTTAGTGTTGTAAAAATGGCGGCTAATGTGTGTTACGCGGCTGTAGCTGATTTTGCGTCCTTGTTTTTTTACCTCGTCCCGCTTTTTCGGAAAATCCGTAGGTGTTTGGTGGTGTTTTGCGTCTTTAGAGTCCTGTGGCCTCGTTTTTTTTTTCGGTGGACATTTTTTCTCTCGCTTAGGGGATTTTCGGGTGTCTAATCTCTTGAATTTCTACTTAAATCGAGGTGTAACTTCACTTGCAGAGGTCCTGGGTGCCCCCCGCCCCTTGCTGTGGGTAACCTTTTTATGTGTTTGTTGTGTTTATTTATTGTGTTTTTAATGTTTTCATGTGCACGCGGTTCTGGCGCTAACGTCGTATTTTTGCGAGATCGTAATTTTTTTTTAGTCCAGCGACTCGTATTTGTGAATGCTAAATCCGGAAATTTAGCAGTCGACATGGGAGCCTCCACCTTCGCTATGCGAGCCCGCAGAGTTAGCAACAACCCGTATTGCTCACAACTATATATGTGATACAGTAGAAGATCTAGATATATAAGGCATTCTGTATATATTGTTAATCATTTGCATGTAAGGAAGCCTGGAGCGCTCACTCTGCATTCAGTTCACATGTTGCTATTAATGAAAAATGCTGCAGCTCTGTTGGGAAAGAGCGACCTGCTTGAGAATGCTAAGTGATTACTATAAGGAGTTATATGCAAATCATTACAATATATACAATATGCATTAGGTATAATAGCCCGAGCTTCTCCTTTTTACAAGTCATGATATTGGCATTAGGGAGTATATTGATCATTTTTATTAAACGTAGATTTGGGTTTGTTTTTTAAATGTGTTAGCATTTTGCAAAATGTATTTATCTTTAATTTATTTTCATTATTTATAATTCAGAATGATTTCATATTTAAAAACTTATAGAAAAAAATCCCTCTTATAGTGCACACCTATTAATCCCAATTATCTTGAAGAGACCTAAATAAATAGTTAAAACTTAACTTTTAATAACTTAATAAAAAACTTTAAAAATATATTTAGACTCTGCAATACTATCAGGGATTGTATCAATATAACTTACTGGGCAAATTAGCACATATTAAATATTAAGTGCATATTAAATTAAAGTGCAAGTGTTGTAAATAGCGAGTCTAAAGTGCTTATATAGCTGACTCGATTTTAAATGATGTTAATAAAGTGCTAATCGTCTTATATTTTCTTTTCCGAAATATTTGTACAAACTTAAGTAAACCCTTTAATTAGAGCCTGTTAATGCTGCTGGACATCTTATGGACTTGTTTCTAAGTATTTATCATAGTGATTTGTATTACACTATGTCCATGAGGCAAGGAGCAGCACACTAGCGTGGAGATGGCGGTTAGGACGCCTCGCAATGACGTCACTAACTCGCGTCTCACGTTGCTGCGTCTGGCACAACGCACATTTCCCAATTTCTTCATAATATGCACTTAATATTTAATATGTGCTAATTTGCCCAGTAAGTTATATTGATACAATCCCTGATAGTATTGCAGCGTCCGAATATATTTTTAAGGTTTTTTATTAAGTTATTAAAAGTTAAGTTTTAACTATTTATTTAGGTCTCTTCAAGATAATTGGGATTAATAGATTAATGACGAAAAAAGTAAAAAATTTGGAAACTGGAAGAAAACGAGGCTGAGCAAAGCCAGGGACTTAGAAAATACACAACGGCAAATATAGTAACACTTACACCAACAACGCCAGGGACGCAGGAATTAGAAAATACACAACGGCAAAGACAGTAACACTTACACGAACAACGCCAGGCACGCAGAACTTTAAAAATAAAACAATATATATAATGTATGTCTATATATATATATTTTATTTTATTGGAAAGTTTAGACAAAGAAATTATTAAAAAGTTTTTGAGGGCATTGGAGCAATGGGCCCCCCGGAGCAGGACCCTGGTGCATTGCACTGGGTGCACCGTCGGTAGGTCCGCCCCTTCTTCCTGTCCTGGGAGTAGAGTTGAATTATCCCCTCCAGATTTTTTTGGACTCTGATGCCGATGCTTGTGAACCAAATAAATATTATTATTTAAAAAATATATATATGGTAGAACACAAACCCACATCTGCCATTTCACAGCAAAGAATTAGGTTTTATGTCAACCTGCTTTACATTTGTCATAAGTACTATACATATAGTAATCCTTTACATATTATATATATTTTCAGTAAAGTGTCACATTAAAGGCTCATAATCATTGGGCTATATGTCTGTATGCTTTACAGTAGGTGAAAAAGAACAATATATATAATGTAGAGTGAATAATGTGAATGTGATAGCTCCTTCCAAAACCTGAATACCTGATTTTAAATAATCTGACTACTCTGACAATGCCAGGGCAAGTTAGAAAACGCTCAAAAATAACCACTGATAACTCAATTTGCCTGAAATTTAAAAAGGAATGCGCTCTTTCCATCCTTGATCTTATGGTGCGGAGCAAATATGGTGACTTTGGAGTCACTTACTTTTTTATAATTCTCACTGCTCACTTCTAGATATTCTCTCGTTGTCCTCTGTTTTGTCCACCTCTATATGTGTGTGGGTCCGAGAACAAGGGCGGGCAGCGAGTTAAAGTACAACGTTTATTGCTTCAGTTTATGTATCAGTTTTCTTTTGTTGTTCATACCTTGTTGATTATAAAAGGATTTCCCAAAGAGCAGAAGGATACAGAGTCTTTTATACATTTAAATATGGTATTTTATACATTTAAATATGACAAAACAAAATGCTATAATTGAACACGAAAATAGTCAAACCTCACGTGTGATGTATATAGCCAACAATTATACTACGCCCCATGGAGTAAAATGTGGTACAATGTACATGAGGTCCTTGGTGGGAATATTCCTCAACAACACAGAAGAAGTAGTCCTTGTATTCAAGGAGATGTAATCAGGTATAACTGACCAGTGCCACTTGTTGGTGCGGACCAGACGCATTTCATGGCTGCATCCTCAGTGCATAGTGGTTGAAGAGATGCCTCCCATTGACCATTAACTCACATAATCATCGTATGCATATTGGCTTCATACCTTATGAATAAGGGAGATATAAGTAGCTATGTATTGAATACAGATCTGTAAAGTAAACACTGCTGTACATGTAAAAGGCATAATCTGTATACTATAAACTACTCTCTATATAACAAAATACACATTAATATTAATATTACTAGTCAATTGCCCGTCACAAATGATGGGATAATATTTGATTCCCCCCCCCCGACCTGTGTCTCTTCACCCT
This sequence comes from Discoglossus pictus, assembly GCA_027410445.1. Taxonomy (NCBI): domain Eukaryota; kingdom Metazoa; phylum Chordata; class Amphibia; order Anura; family Alytidae; genus Discoglossus; species Discoglossus pictus. The sequence goes on from CM050169.1 coordinate 1,314,832, forward strand.
CTCCCTCCCCTGTGTCTCTTCCCCCCTCCCCTGTGTCTAATTCCCCCTCTCCCTCCCCTCTGTCTTAACCTCCCCTCACTACCCTGTGTCTCTTCCCCCTTCTCCCTCCCCTGAGTCTCTTCCCCCCTCTTCCTCCCCTGTATCTCGTTCCCCCTTTCTCCCTCCCGTGTGTCTCTTTGCCCTCCTCTGCCCCCACTCCCTTCCTTGTGTCTCTTTCCCCCTCTTCCTCCCCTGTGTCTCTTTGCCCCCGTTTCCCTTCCCTGTGTCTCTACTCTCCCTCTCCCTCCCCTATGTCTTTTTGCCCCCCTCTCCCTCCTCTGTGTCTCTTCCCCCTTCTCCCTCCCCTGAGTCTCTTCCCCCTCTTCCTTCCCGTGTGTCTCTTTCCCCCTCTCCCTCTCCTGTATCTCGTTCCCCCTTTCTCCCTCCGCTGTGTCTCTTTGCCCCCCTTTCCCTTCCCTGTGTCTCTACTCTCCCTCTCCCTCCCCTATGTCTTTTTGCCCACCTCTCCCTGCTCTCCCTCCCCTGTGCCCCCCCTCTCCCTCCTCTGTGTCTCTTCCCCCTTCTCCCTCCCCTGAGTCTCTTCCCCCCTCTTCCTCCCTGTGTGTCTCTTTCCCCTTCTCCCTCCCCTGTATCTCGTTCCCCCTTTCTCCCTCCCCTGTGTCTCTTTGCCCCCCTTTCCCTTCCCTGTGTCTCTACTCTCCCTCTCCCTCCCCTATGTCTTTTTGCCCCCCTCTCCCTGCTCTCCCTTCCCTGTGCCCCCCCTCTCCCTCCTCTTTGTCTCTTCCCTCCCTCCCCAGTGTCTCTTCCCCCCCTGCACACAATATCTCTATCACCTCCTGTGTTCTCCCCACCTCATCTCCCCTCCTTCTCTCCCCTCCTTCTCTCTCCTTTGCAATCCTCGCAATGAGCGCCATTGGCAACAATATTAGTGATTATGTAATGTTACTAATATATTTCATGAAAACAAAGGATGGTAACTTCTAAATTTGAGCGTCTTGTTATGGAAGACAAGAGGGGCACGTCACGTGTTGGTCTCGCCCATCCTAAGGGCATGATAACTCAGGTATTTTTCATGACAAATTATTTATATTTATAAAAAAGATTTAAATCCCTGGTACTGAAAATGTTAAATTAATAGCCTTTTTTTACAATCTATTCAATAATCTTTTTTTCCTGAATGTAATTTTATGAAATATTTCACCTAAAACATATTCCATGATCTAATATCCATTATTATAAAAAAAAACATTGATCTTTTTCAGACCTTTTGTGCTTTTTCCCTCCAATATGTCAAAATGACCTCTATGATTTTCCTCCCTTTCTTTTTAGCACAAAAGTAAATGTTTTAATGAGCTTCGGGCTGTCGGGTCGGTCTGTAAAAATGTCCCAGGCTGCTCTTTGTTCACATTTCAATTTAGAGTATGTATGTCAGCTGCTTCTTATTAGTGTATATTTCTCTGAAAAAGACAAGAATATGTCTATAAATTTTAAGACTATAAAAGTAAAGTTTTATCTTTGACATCAGCAGCGAAGTTATTAAAAGAAAATAACGAGCAGACTCACTCGTGCGGCGAGCTTGGCCTCATGGAGGATGTTACTCGGCCTCAGTTTCTGAAACAGAATCTCGAGGTAATTCTAAGACTACGTTGACTTTTGTTTGAGTTCAAATCTCACATTCCCAAGTGAAGGAAAGAAAACCTCAATAAAACGGTGTCAAAAGGTAAAATAACCCAATAAAATCATCTAAAAGTCGTGATAGGCTTTACGGGCTCTGTTGTCCAGAACTCAACAAACTACCTCCCGCCATGTTTTATTTAGTTATTGAACAGTGCTTTATTAGTACAGAGTACAGTGATCTGACATCGTTAATGGCAATATTTCACAAATCCTCATACTTTTTCCAAAAACTCACCAAAAATATAAATTAAAAAGATAGGCTGATGCTAACAAATTGTATGGGGCAAAAATGGTTGTATTTATATATTAGAGAAATAGAAAAAACAAGGAAACGTCCCTTTAAACATTTATTCACAGAATCTCACAAAAGAATAATTATTAAAATATAACTTTTATCATATATATATCTATATATATAAATTATTATATCTACTTTAAAATACTAATACAATATTTTGGTCTATCCTTGTGAGCACAATTCTTTGAATAATTGTCCCCACTCCAATCTATAATGGCGCCTCCACTACACTCATTTACCATACTTAACGCTCATTGTCATCATCACCTCTCTGTCAGTCACTCCACTGGTTGACCATAACCTCCAGAATAAAATGTAATATCATGACCCTAACACATAAATCCCTCATCAATAATGCACCCTCTTGTATCTCTGCTCTCATCTCAAAATACTCTCCCAACTGCCTTCAACACTCTAGTAATGACCTTCTTCTTTCTTCCTCTGTAGTCACCTCCTCTCACTCCACCTTCAGGATTTTTCTCAAGCTGCCCCTATTCTCTGGAACTCCTGGCCTCGCTCCACTAGACTGCTCCTGTCTCAAAATCTTCACTAAAAACTAATCTGATTAAAGAAACGTATTACCTTCAGCCTTAACATGCACAATGTATCTTACTCCCTTCTGTACGGCACCCAAACCCTTTAGATTATAAATTTGTGTTTAATCTTGTAAGGTGCCTGAGAAAGCCCTTTGTATGCTAGATTCTAAGCTCAAAAACAGGGCCCTCTATTTGTTTAGCCATTACATCTTGTTTAGCCATTACAATCTCCTATAATAGAAAAATAACTCAAAATTCATATGAAATGAGTCTTAAAAGAAAACAATATATTTAAAATGTAACCTTATCTTATTTCAGCTTTCCAATCCAAACAATAATTTGATTTTAGCTGTAAGGTGGTGATTATTTACCTTTAATGGGACACCATTGTGCTTTAATACTCTTACCTCAGACGTTTTTTGTAGTTGGCCACCAAGTTTGCTCACATCTCAGGAGGGATTTTGTCCTCTTTGCAGATCCTCTCCAAGTCATTAGGGTTTTGAGGCTGATGTTTGGCAACTTGAACCTTCAGCTCCCTCCACAGATTTTCTATGGGGTTAAGGTCTGGAGGCTGGCTAGGTCACTCCAGGACCTTAATGTGCTTCTTCTTGAGCCACTTTGTTGCCCTGGCTGTGTGTTTTGGGTCCTTGTCATGCTGGAATACCCATCCAAATACCCATTTTCAATTCCCTGGCAGAGGGAAGAAGGTTCTCACCCAAGATTTGATGGTACATGGCCCATCGTCCATCATCCCTTTCATGCGGTGCAGTTGTCCTGTCCCCTTAGCAGAAAAACACCCCCAAAGCATAATGTTTCCACCTCCATGTTTGATGGCCGGGATGGTTTTCTTGGGGTTATAGGTAGCATTCCTCCTCCTCCAAACATGGCAAGTTGAGTTCATGACATAGAGCTTGATTTTGGTCTCATCTGACCACAACACTTTCACCCAGTTCTCCTCTGAATCATTCAGATGTTCATTGGCCACCTTCAGACGGGCCTGTACATGTGCTTTCTTGAGCAGGGGGCCTTGCGGGCGCTGCAGGATTTCAGTTCTTCACGGCATAATGTGTTACCAATTGTTTTCTTGGTGACTATGGTCCCAGCTTTCTTGAGATCCTCCCGTGTAGTTCTGGGCTGATTCCTCACCATTCTCAACATCATTGAAACTCCACGAGGTGAGATCTTGCATGGAGCATCAGACCGAGGGAGACTGGCAGTTATTTTGTGTTTCTTCCATTTGCGAATAATCGCACCAACTGTTGTCACCTTCTCACCAAGCTGCTTGGCGATGGTCTTGTAGCCCATTCCAGCCTTGTGTAGATCTACAATCTTGTCCCTGACATCCTTGGACATCTCTTTGGTCTTGGCCATGGTGGAGAGTTTAGAATCTGATTGATTGCTTCTGTGGACAGGTGTCTTTTATACAGGTAACGAGTTGAGATTAGGAGCCCTTCCTTTAAGAGAGTGCTCCTAATCTCAGCTCATTACCTGTATAAAAGACACCTGGGAGCCAGAAATCTTGATAATTGGTAGGGGATCAAATACTTATTTCCCTCACTGACCTGCAAATCAATTTTTTTAAATTTTTTATTCTGTCTCTCGCTGTTAAAATACACCGAACATTAAAATTATAGACTCATCATTTCTCTGTCAGTGGACAAACGTTCAAAATCAGCAGGGGATCAAATACTAAGTGAGTACACCCCTCACATTTGTGTAAATATTGTATTATATCATTTCATGTAACAGCACTGAAGAAATGCCCCTCTGCTACAATGTGAAGTAGTAAGTGTACGGCCTGTATAACAGTGGAAACTTGCTGTCCCCTCAGAATAACTCAACACACAGCCATTAATGTCTAAACCGTTGGCAACAAAAGTGAGTGCACCCCTAAGTGGAAATGTCCAAATTGGGCTCAAAGTGTCAATATTTTGTGTGGCCACCATTATTTTCCAGCACTGCCTTAACCCTCATGGGCATGGAGTTCACCAGAGCGTCACAGTTTGCCACTGGAGTCCTCTTCCACTCCTCCATGATGACATCACGGAGCTGCTGGATGTTAGAGACCTTGCACTCCCCCACCTTCCATTTGAGGATGCCCCACAGATGCTCAATAGGGTTTAGGTCTGGAGACATGCTTGGCCAGTCCATCACTGTGAAAGATCCATCTGCATAGTATAAATATTAAACGTGTATGTACCCCTAGCCATGGATAAATCCCTTACAATGTCCCCCCATGCATGATGTTTATACTCATTTTAATGAGAATCAGGTGATAGACTCAATGTGATGGGTGAGTGGTATGTGAGTGGCATGACCGGTGAGTTATGGGGACAAATATGAATATGTGTTACAGATTAGTACCAGCCCCATCTATGAGCGGGGAGTGACTGGTGCCAGATGGTTGGAGGGCAAAGGTTATCTAACATGCACTGCAGAAGGGCAGACATACAGGCACCAACTATATGGCCTGTCTACAGGGTTTCTCTGCCCCAGAACCAGGGGCAGAGAGAGAGAGAGATGCATGTTCTTCCTTCTCCTACCTGGGCAAGAATGAATTAGGTTGACGCCTCTAAAGGCAGCCCCGGGGGCGGAGACTAAAAGTTCCCACAGATTAGCCCCGTCTGATTAGACAGAGGTAATTAACTGATTGTAAGAGTTACTCCATTGGCCCAGGGGGGGATGGGGATTTGGCTAAAGGTAGCTACTCCCTATAATGTGTTGTGCAAGGTTTTAAATAAGCTGAACCGATTCAATAAAGTGTTCTTAATTTTCATCACAACTTGAGTAAAGATGTATTATTGACCAAAGGACATGCTGGTAGTAAAGATCGTCAGACTTACTATCCAGGCTGCGCAACGCACACTACCCAAATGCTGGGACATATAGGTCTTTGTACCGTAACACTGGTGGCTAGTGACGGAATGAACCTCATCGCCCAGAGAGACAACTATATCCAAGATTAATGGAAATACAATACCAAGGGCTGAAAAGAGCTACCCTTAAAGACCTACTGGAACAAAGAGGCAGACAAGCCAGTAATCTAAAAAAAGAGGAGATTATTGTAATGCTAAAGGAAATGGATGAAGGAACCAATGGGCCCAGCACAGCTGACAGAACCCCCGAAGAGGCAAGCTTTGACCGGGCGGTAAGAATCAGACTGGCTCATTATGGTCCCAACCCGTCTCCAGAGATCATCAGCCGGGTCATGGACGCTGTGGATGCCAACCTGCGACGCCAAAGCTTTGCTGCAGCAGCTCCAGTTCTAGCATCCCCGGTGGAGAAAAGGAAGGTACAGTTTGCAGTTTTTAAATCCTTCATTGAAACAGAAGGGGAGATTGATGGGTACCTTGCTGATTTTGAGCGGCAATGTGCGCTACACAAGGTACCCGTAGAAGACTGGGTTACTATATTGTCCGGAAAGCTATCCGGCCGGGCCAGTGACGCTTTTCGGGCCATTCCTGATGAGGAGATCGGGGATTATGTGGCTGTAAAGGAAGCTTTGCTCTCCAGGTCTGCTGTTACACCGGAGGCATACCGGAGGCGGTTCAGAGACACTGCCAAACTAACTGGGGATTCCTACGTCGAATGGGCATGTAAAGTACACCGCACAGCCGCTAACTGGATGGCGGGGTGTCAAGCCGTATCCGGGGAAGAGGTGCTGCAGATGTTTCTGCTGGAACATTGTTTTGAGAAATTATCCCCAGGCGTCAGAGAGTTGGTAAGGGACCGTAAACCCTCCACCCTGCATGAAGCAGCCCGTCTGCCAGATGAGTACACGGATGCCCGTAAACTGGACAGTGCTATTGTTAAGACTCCTGCCAGAGTGGAGTACCGATCAGCAGCACCCCCTCCAGCTAATCACTACCCTCAGCCGCCCTGGCCTAATTCACGGGACTACTCAACGCCCATCCGGTGTTTTGGGTGCAAGCAGCTGGGGCACAAACGACCGGAGTGCCCGCTGAATACCGCTAACCAGGCCCAGTCTTGGAGGAGACCCACCAGCGGAAACCAGCGAAAACTCTCCGCCTGCTGCCCACTGCGTAGAGGCGCAAGAATGCTGGGGCATCCTACATGAAGCAGACCTTGTGCAAGCTGCCCACCGGGATAACCGGCAACAGCACCGGCAACTGGTTAAAGTGAATGGGAAGGAGGTCAGTGGTCTACGGGATACCGGCGCAACCATGACATTGCTCCAAAAGCACTTGGTGTCTGAGAACCAACACACCGGAGACACTGTGGCTATGAGAGTAGCCGGAGGCGCTGTGTTTCGCCTACCCGTTGCCCGGATACATTTGGATTGGGGAGTGGGCGCTCGACATGTGAATGTGGGGATCATGAGGGATTTACCAGCTGATGTCCTCCTTGGAAATGACCTGGCCCCTCTTATCTCCGCATACGCTCCCATGGGTCCCGCCGAAGTTAATGCTGTGACGACCCGGGCCCAGACCCGTGCCGCTGAGACCGACCCACCTGCTGCTCAGACCCAGGTAAGACGCTCTACCCCGACTTGCACCTTAGATCAGACCCCCTTAGGCTGGGATACCCCAGAGACGTACGGGAGGGAAACCCGGGAGCACCCGACCCTGGAAAAGTATAGGGCTAGGGCAAAGGCTGGGGAAGAGCGAGTAGATGGGGAGCGTTACGTGTGGGTGGGGGACAGGCTGTATAGGATCCCTAAACCTTCCCAGAAAAAGAATACCCCTCCGCAGAAACGGCAGCTGGTGGTGCCTGCAAAATACCGACAGGAGATTCTGCTTATTGGGCATGATGTGCCATTAGCTGGACATCTAGGCACCCGCCGCACAGCTCATAGGATCACTCAAAATTTATTTTGGCCCAATTTTAACCGAGATGTGCGGGTATACTGTAGCACTTGTGACACATGTCAACGGGTGGGTAAACGGGGGGATCACCCAAAAGCTAGGCTTATGTCTATGCCTATCATTGGGGAACCCTTTTCCCGCATAGCCGTTGACATTGTGGGTCCACTGGCCAGGGCTAGCCCATCAGGTAAGAAGTATTTTCTCACCGTGGTGGACTATGCCACTCGTTACCCAGAGGCAGTAGCGCTGTCTAATATTAAGGCAGAGACAGTAGCTGATGCACTGGTTAAGATTTTTACTAGGGTAGGGTTCCCTCAGGAGATTCTCTCCGACCAGGGAACTCAGTTTACCGCTGAGCTCACCCAGCAGCTGTGGAAGGTGTGTGGCATTAAACCGCTGCTTAGCTCACCATATCACCCACAGACTAACGGTCTCTGCGAGCGATTTAATGGCACCCTCAAGCAGATGTTGAGGACCTTTACCGACACTTGCAGAGACTGGGAGCGATTCCTGCCTCATCTGCTATTTGCATACAGAGAGGTGCCTCAGGAATCTACTGAGTTCTCCCCCTTTGAGCTCCTCTATGGGAGAAGGGTCCGCGTACCCCTAGATCTCATTAGAGGACACTGGGAGGGAGAGACAGAACAGGAAGGAACTCCCATCGTGCCATATGTTCTGGAACTCCGGGACCGCATGGAGAAACTCTCCCTAATAGCAAGGGGGAATCTCCAGGCGGCCCAGGGGAGACAGAAGAGATGGTACGATCGGGGTGCCCGACAGCGGTTCTTCCAGGTGGGGCAAAAGGTTTTAGTGCTTAAACCTGTGAAGACAAACAAGATGCAAGCATCTTGGCAGGGCCCGTATAAGATAGTAGCTCAGGTATGTGATACTACCTACCTTATAGCCAGCTGTGCAGATGAAAGGATTCAGCGATCCTTCCATGTGAATATGCTGAAGGAGTATCAGGAGAGACCAGAAGATGTTGCTGCAGTGTGTGCACCGGCTGCAGGTGACCCAGAGAATTTACCCCTGCCTGACTTATTAGAGAAGGACCCCCAGACTGACCTCCCCAGCCTTGTACAGCTAGGGGATCGGTTAAGCCCCACAGAGAAGGTACAGGCCAAACAACTTCTGTGGGAAAAGCAGGCGACGTTCTCCCAAGAGCCAGGCTACACTACCCTAGCTGTACATAAGGTAGAGACCTCTGGACAGAGTCCCTTACGACAGCCACCCTACCGTATCCCTGAAGCAGTCTGAGAAGGAATGCGGAAGGAGATACAGGAGATGACTCGGCTTGGAGTCATCGAACACTCGGACAGCCCTTGGGCCTCGCCTGTAGTCCTAGTGCCTAAGAAAGATGGGACCACCCGGTTCTGTGTGGACTACAGGCGGCTCAACGAGCGGACCACCACTGACGCCTACCCAATGCCCCGGGTAGACGAGTTATTAGACCGTATTGCCAGGGGACGCTATCTGACCACCATAGACCTGTGTAAGGGCTACTGGCAGATTCCCCTGGCCGGGGATGCTATCCCTAAGTCGGCCTTCGTCACCCCCTTTGGCCTGTACCAGTTTAAGGTCATGCCATTTGGGATGAAGAATGCTCCGGCTACCTTCCAGCGTATGGTGGATAGACTTCTCGATGGCTTCCAGGAATTTGCTTGTGCATACCTGGATGACATTGCGGTCTACAGTGAGTCCTGGGAAGAACCTGGTACATGTAGGGGTGGTTCTGGACAAGATTCGGGCCGCTGGCCTGACCTTGAAACCAGACAAGTACCATCTAGGCATGGCTGAGGTACAGTACCTGGGTCACCGAGTGGGGTGTGGGAGCCAGAGACCTGAGCCAGCCAAGGTAGAGGCAGTGGCTAACTGGCCCACACCTATCACGAAGACCCAGGTGCTAGCCTTCTTGGGGACAGCAGGGTACTACCGACGTTTTGTCCCAGACTACAGTACTATTGCCAAGCCCCTGACTGACTTGACAAAAAGGATTTACCTAAGCAGGTCCTGTGGTCTCCAGCTTGTGAAGCCTTGTTTCAGGCACTGAAGCAGGCTCTTGTGAATGCCCCTGTCCTGGCTGCTCCAGTCCCTAACAAATGTTTTCTTGTTCATACAGATGCTTCCATGTATGGACTGGGGGCTGTGCTGAGCCAGGTCGGGGAAGATGGAGGAGAGCACCCTGTCGCATATCTCAGCAGAAAGTTATTACCTCTGGAAGTGAGCTATGCGGCAGTGGAAAAGGAGTGTTTAGCCCTGGTCTGGGCATTAAAGAAGTTGAGCCCCTATTTATACGGACAGGAATTTTCCCTTATAATGGACCACAATCCCCTTGTCTGGCTTAACCGGGTCTCAGGAGACAATGGTAGGCTGCTGCGGTGGAGTTTAGCCCTACAACCTTATAACTTCACCATCAGCTACCGACCCGGTAAGCAGAACGGGAATGCGGATGGATTGTCCCGGCAAATGGACATCCCTACCACCTCCTAGTCCGGTCATCCCCAAGTTGACCCGCCAAAGGGTCAATCCGGGTCTGCCGGAGTGTCCCACATGGAGGGAGCCGTGTGAAAGATCCATCTGCATAGTATAAATATTAAACGTGTATGTACCCCTAGCCATGGATAAATCCCTTACAATGTCCCCCCATGCATGATGTTTATACTCATTTTAATGAGAATCAGGTGATAGACTCAATGAGATATGTGAGTGGTATGTGAGTGGCATGACCGGTGAGTTATGGGGACAAATATGAATATGTGTTACAGATTAGTACCAGCCCCATCTATGAGCGGGGAGTGACTGGTGCCAGATGGTTGGAGGGCAAAGGTTATCTAACATGCACTGCAGAAGGGCAGACATACAGGCACCAACTATATGGCCTGTCTACAGGATTTCTCTGCCCCAGAACCAGGGGCAGAGAGAGAGAGAGAGAGATGCATGTTCTTCCTTCTCCTACCTGGGCAAGAATGAATTAGGTTGACGCCTCTAAAGGCGGCCCCGGGGGCAGAGACTAAAAGTTCCCACAGATTACCCCCGTCTGATTAGACAGAGGTAATTAACTGATTGTAAGAGTTACTCCATTGGCCCAGGGGGGGTGGGGATTTGGCTAAAGGTAGCCACTCCCTATAATGTGTTGTGCAAGGTTTTAAATAAGCTGAACCAATTCAATAAAGTGTTCTTAATTTTCATCACGACTTGAGTAAAGATGTATTATTGACCAAAGGACATGCTGGTAGTAAAGATCGTCAGACTTACTATCCAGGCTGCGCAACGCACACTACCCAAATGCTGGGACATATAGGTCTTTGTACCGTAACAATCACCTTTACCTTCAAAGGGAGGGGATCATGCTCTGCTTCAGTATGTCACAGTACATGTTGGCATTCATGGTTCCCTCAATGAACTGTAGCTCCCCAGTGCCGGCAGCACTCATTCACTCAAATCATTTTCTCTGTGGTCCACCTGCACACCATTATTTGTACTTTATATGTACGTGACTCAGAGTGAATGGGCAGACAGCAAACAGTACGATTTGTTTTTGCCTCTTTTAGATTAACTGCAGCCCCCGTGTAGCCAATGGGAATTACTTTAACAGTCTTATTAGCTCTCCCTACTCCCACTCGTATCTCCACTGATGGATGGTATGTTGATATGAAACATTAGTACTTGCCATCAATGGTAACAGTTAAACTTCAATATTATGTATTTAATTTAATTTTAAGTTATTTGTAAAATAGCTTTGGTATATTGTATGTGCAAATATATGATCTATGGAGTGTAATTTATGCAAATAGAGTAGAGGAGCACATCTGAGAACGAAAAAAAAAGTGTTCTTCGCAGTAAGGGTGGGTAATCTGTGGAATTCTCTACCAAAGCACCTTCTACTCTTTTTGTTAAAATATTCTCACCTTATGGGGAATAGGGGGAACCAGACATAGACTCCTTGCTCACTGCGCCTTAAGTAGTACAGCTGCACCTCCCTGATGAGGCCCATAGAGGCCGAAACGCATCTGGGGTTGCGATTTCTCCTGTTCAGGGTAGAATTGCCTGGTATTTCGGGGCTGGATCACTCTTTTGAGTGGGACCAGACTGATAAACTACAGGATATTTCTTCCTGTGAAGGGCACAACTGAGATAAAAGAGGCTGCTCTCAGAGTAGGTGACCAGACCTATAGGACAAACCCACTGAGGTATTTTTCATTCTCAGATGAGCACCTCTACTCTTTTTCAGTGGAACCAAGGCTTTAGCCATTGGGTATAGTGTCTTTGACAGTCATCCTAACAATATCCACAAGAAAAGTGTCAATAATACAGAGACATTGCAGTACCCGTTCTATTTTAATAGAGGACAATAATCTTTGGACTCGTGATTATTATTGTAACAGAGTTCAGCTGCACCTCACTGACGAGGTCCAAAAAGGCTGAAACACGTCTGGGGTTTGCTGTTTCTCCAGTTCAGGGTAGAATTGCCTGGTATCTCAGGGCTTGGTCACTCTTTTGAGTGGGCCCAGACTGATATACTACAGGATATTTCTCCCTGTGAAGGGCACAAGTGGCTAAAAGAGGTGCTCTCAGAGTGGCTTATGATGGCCATAGAACTAACCTATATAGGTTGGTTCTTTCTCTGATGAGCACCTCTGATTTAGTTTTTTTGTTTATGCAAATTACCCTTAGGGTTTAGTCTCCCTAAGGGTAATAGGGGACTCCAGACGTGGACCCCTTGCTCACTGTGCCTTAGGGAGTTCAGCTGCACCTCACTGACGAGGCCCATAAAGGCCGAAACGCGTCTGGGGTTTGCTGTTTCTCCTGTTCAGGGTAGAATTGCCTGGTATTTCGGGGCTGGGTCACTCTTCTGAGTGGGACCAGACTGGTATACCACAGGATATTTCTCCCTGTGAAGGGCACAAGTGGCTAAAAGAGATTTCTCTCAGAGTGGCTTATCATGGCCAAAGAACTAACCTTTTACGGTTAGTTCGTTCTCTGATAAGCACCCCTGACTTAGTTTTTTTGAACATTACAATAGTACCAAAAATTATACTGCACCCTTCTTTGACCCGAAGCAGCAGCTTGTAGGGGTGAAACAAAAAAAAATAACCCAGTATGAATATACATTTATTAATATTGTCTGTATTATTGCGTCACTTCGTATAGTACAGTGTGTACAGCGCCAATGCCAACGCCACTTCATGATCATTTACATTTTAATGCTATTTTTAAGGTTCACAAAGATCCTGTGAAGTCAATATTTAAAAAAAAAACGTAACAATGATTAAGACAGAAAAGTAGAATTTTCTATTGTTTGAAAACCTCAAAACCCATTTGACTTCAACTATTCAACAACCTTTATTTACTGAATTTATTGAATACTTGAGCAAAAATCCTTGAAACCGAGCACTAAAATGTTCAACAACAGTTACTCAATGCCAACAAAATAATCCACAACTTGTATTCAATATTTTACCATATACATAATTACATAGGGCCTCATTCAAATGTGATTTGGCCAATTGAATAGGGCTCTATATAAGCACAGAGCATATTTTTTTACAGAAGTTTTTAGTTAGTGAAGACCTTGCTTTTGGATAGAAGTTCACTAACTAAAAATTTCTGTTAAAAAAATATGCCATGTGCTTATATAGAGCCCTATTCAATTGGACAAATTGCATTTGAATGAGGCCCATTGTATTTAAGGTTGAAAAAAGACTTTCAGTCCATCAAGTTCAACCTTTTAAGATCTCCTCTGATCTGCAATATGCGGATTAATTATTAATTAATTAATTGTATTAAAAAAAAAAAATCCTCCTGATCCCAGACACCGGCGACCGGACTTCTCCCTGGATCAATACTGCCTCTCTAATTATCCATAATAACCCTGAATTCCCTTTTTAATTAGAAATAAATGCATAAGATGTAACATAATAAGATGTATTTACATTTTTTTTTAAATAATACTATTTCAGAATAGTATACGACTGTTCTGCACAATGAGTTTTAGAGATAAACATAATTGATATGTGCACAGCGCTATACAGACAAACCATGGCTCCCGCATAAAAACCTCTACAAAGCGCTAACCCCCAAGAAATGCCATTCAAGTGCAGGAAATGCCCATAACATCTTAAAGGGACATGGAAGGTTTCTGGGTTTCACTAAGAGTATATATAAATCATTACAAGAAAAAAATAACACCATGTCCCCAGTGTTTTGCTTTTGAGAAGTAAATTGAAAGAATTCTTCAGTCTGTTCTCACGACTAACTGAACAGCAGATCCATGTGCGAAATCCCACTAAAAATACCCATCTGTTCAACATTGGAAGCTTTGTGAGAAAGAAAGTCCCAAGCTTCAACAGAATCCCGAAATGTTGAAAATGAAAAAAAGCAAACCCTTGCATCCTTTCACCCTTGCATTTATCTGTGAAATATTTGTTTTGATAATAATTATGGGATAGATACAATAAGGGAATATGATATTTATGGCATTAATTGTGAAATGTACAGGCGTGTCCCTTTTAATGCTGTAGATGCGTTCCTAGAAGACCCAGTGCTAATCGAAACTCTTAAACGAGGTCAAATTCCTTCCATGGCTCTTGGTGTTTTGAAATGATAGACAAGCATCAAATCTGTGTTAATCTTCAGTCATTTTTTTGGTGGTCTGAGATCCTTCGGCGCTCATTGTGAGCCACTTTGTTGTTTTGTTTTATGCTAATGAAATAAGTGATAAATTAATAAATGAATATACTTTACCAATTTGTAATTAATATATGCAGGAAGCATTGTGTTGAAGAGCTGACAATCTGTTTTGATGTTCCTGCAGCATACAATGTCGGTTTGCACTGTTGTGGAGCTGAGGTGTAAGTGTCAGCAATGTGTGCAGTGTGTAGTGTAAATAGGATGCGTGCGCGAGGGGAAGCCGTTAGTGTAGCTGTGTACTTCCGCATTGTAAAATGGCGGCGAATGTGTATGTGGTACGCGGGTGTGGATGATTTAGCGTCCTTGCTAAAAGTGTATCTTGTACCTCATCCAGCTTTTTGGAAAAGCCGTATGTGTTTGGTGGTGTTTTGCGTCTTTAGGGTTGTGTAGCCTCGTTTTCATTTTTTTCGGCGGCCATTTTTTCTCTTGCATTGGTGATTTTCGTGTGTCTAAACTCTGTAATTTGTACTTAAATTGAGGTGTAACTTCACTTGCAGAGGTCCTGTGTGCCCCACTTGCTGTGGGTAAGGTTTTTATGTAATTTGTATGTGTATTTATTGTTTTTTTAATGTTTTGAGCCACGCGCGGTTCGGCCCTTAAGGTCGTATTTTTGCGAGTTTGTAACCTTTTTTTTCTATGTCCAGCGGCTCGTTTTTTTTTTTGTGTAAGTCCGTATTTAGTCATTGTGTGATAGATGTTTTTTTTCAAAGTCCTGCTTCTGTGGCTGTTTGTAACCGTTTGTGAGGCGGCGTAGAGCCTCCACCTCCGCAAATGCGGCCCGTCGCTTTGCGTGGGACGCAGTTCTTGCGAGCTCGCTTTGCTTTCCATGGCTTGAGTGAAGAATCCTGTACTATTAGTTAATCAAGCCCCCTACTACAACATATAGTGAGACACACAATAACAAAATACTGAATTGTATGACAGGTCAAGTGGTGTCCAGTGTAAGATGGTGTTATAGTGGTATAAAAATGCACACTGATAATAATTGCCAATAACAATTCAGGTTTATTATCCAGGAAATATATGCATATCAGAATACCCACATCAATTCCAGATTAACAGCCTTATTAAATTGTGATTCGGACAATTGAATAGGGCTCTATATAAGCACAGAGCATATTTTTTACATACGTTTTTAGTCAGTGATCTTCTATTCAAAAGCAAGGTCTTCACTAACTAAAAACTTCTGTAAAATAATATGCTCTGTGCTTATATAGAGCCCTTCTCAATTGGCCGAATCACAATTTAATAAGGCTGTAAGACATTATATATCTGAGGATGTATATTATTATTTTTAATTCACATTTGTTCATTGTTTTAACTTGTACCAGGTTACTATGACAACCAATATCTTCAAATAGCACTATGGAGCAGCGCCTCACGACCCTTGATGGAAGTTGAGAAACGTACTTCGGGTTGACGTTGTGCGGGCGTCTCATGTTAGTGACGTCATCAGATGGCTCCTAACTGAGGACGCGATATTAGGTTAGCTGGCATCCCTTGGTGTAATGCAGACTCAATAGGAACAATAGAGAAATCCAGATGACCCAGCTAGTACACCTTATTGAAGATTGTACAAGAAGCTAGCGATACCAAGGATTAGGATAATAGGCATTCTATTGTGTGTCAAAGGATTAAGAGATTATTAGCATTTAGAGCACTTTATTCAATACATTATTATATATTTTCACTTTGCCCTTTTTAAGGAAGTATTCTTATCATATGATTTATTTAAATTAGCACTAGCACTTTATTATACTCTACTTCCGGTTGTACTATCCGTGGACTCATATCCCCCTTGTGTTATATTTATACAAAGAACTAGCCATTTCATCTTCTTATTAATATGTATCACAATATCTTGTTTTTTTTTATGTTGATTTTAATAATATCAATAAAAGTTACATTTTAAAATTATTCTCCTCAGGGAGATTGGGTAAGGGAGTGTTCCCATCTAAAGTGGTATTTTTCTATCTCTTTTTTGTAATAATAATAGTCTAACTTACCCTAGGGTGCACCCCTTAAGAGCAATAAATACAATAGACCAACCACTTAGAGCCAATACTCTTCTTTTATGACTTACGATATAATAGACATTTCCAGCTTTCGGATGGCATTTCTGGGAGGTTAGATTCAGATGTCTGATGTGACAGTTTGTGGTGATTTATGAGTTAACATCACTTGGATCCATTTTTACTGGGGTCATGGACAGGAGGACAGAAACAGGAAGCTAGTGGATGGTGCTGGAAACCATCAGCCTGAACATTAACTTCTAATTAATTTTTTTAAAACTAGAAAAAAATCCTAAAATAAAGATTGTCATGACTGATTTTAGGACTCCCCTGAATGCACAGGCAGTCCTGTAATTTGTTTCCCCTTTATGTATTATGTGTAATGTTTAAAGGTCATTGTGTATTTCACAGCTATTGTAATATTGGGTCACCAGTAGTTCACAAAATAGAGCCCATGGCTTGTAGCTGGTCATACCTGCCTACCTTTTCTTTGTTCTAGGGGGCTGCTTACTTTCAGGTAAAAGACCAGGCCCCAGGAGGGAGCTGCCCCTTCTGTGACATCACATAACTATTCTGAGTGGGCTATGCTAATTCAGGCAGTACAGCTATCCAGCTCATTGGTGTTGAGCATCCAAGTGGGAAATTCAAACTTGTTAACACCCCAATTCATATCAATGTTGTTTTTGCTTTGTTTCTGTTTTTTTCTGAAATGGTTAGTTGGTGTTTGGAGGCCATTAAAACAGTCTGACTCTGACATACTAATATACAGTATTGTCGCAGTCTGAGTTGGACATTCTAACAAAAGGAATGCCTGCCTGTGTCTGATGTTATGATTTAATCCTAATCAATGGGATGTAACAGAGTTTATTATTTTTAACAAGCAATAGCGTTTGGACTGTGTGTGTAATCTGGAAGGTCCTGAGTTCTCCTAAGAGGTGTTTTGGCTGGGTGCTGAGATCTTAAACACAAAAAAGCACAACGTAGAGGGAGAAAATTCTTGTGCACACGGCCCTGGGTCGTAATAAAGATTAACTTTCGGTAACATATATTTTACGTAGATAGAATTGTTTGATTAAATAATAAAGCCTGAACAATACATTTATGAGATTAAAATTCTTTATAGACTATATATCAAACACTTTGTAATTAATATATTGAATATACTCCAGTAATGCAAAACTTTGTTTATTCATAACATGTACTCACTTTTTTTTTATTTATTTTTTATAAAATATATTTGAAATAAACATAACATAATAACACAATAACAGAAGTGCTACTTACAGGAATGTGTTATTACCTTGTGCTATTGTTGTGTAAATTACAGGTTTGTATGTTATGTACAATCTGAACAGAAAAAACTTCACAAGGTCAAAAATAATGCCTGAACTCAGGAGCATTTTTTTAAAATTCAAATACAATAACATATAATAGACTTTTGTAGAATTACAATTCTGAACAAAGCTGGGGATCTGTATTGTAATAAACAGGATTAACGCTTAAATATAGAAGCAGATACTGTAATTGGTTAGTTAGAACAATCTTTAATAACCTTCTAGAAGGGACACAAGGTATTTAAATCATAAAAAGCCAAATACTATTTCTTAGAGTTAATTAACTTGACAATGATAAGCATTTACGTTTATGAAAAATAAGTTCATATAATTTATAAGAGTTTAAATTGGAAATGAAATATGTGTAAAAAAAACTTTATTAGACTCCTGTCTCATTTTTTACATGTTCCTTGCAACTTCCTTTAGGATAAATATCTGGGATCAAACTTGTGCAATTTAGAAAAATAATGACAGATTTTATGATTAATAATAACGTTGCTCATATTTCTAACATCTTCACTTATTTTTAATTGCCTTTATAACACAACCAACATATTAAAGATCAAGTGTGCCAGACAATATAATCACTAAGTTATTTAATTTATACTTGATATATAATTACTTTTATAATTATGTCTACCTAGAAGAGCTGCTTTGCATGTTTTTTACCGTTATTAAAATAAAGTATATGATTCTTGTCTCTAAGTTGTGAAAATTAAATACTGTGTATTGTGCAATATTTAATTTTCTATGCACTGTGCTCAAGAACAGTGACAGTGGTTAGAATTAAAATGTTAAGTGGTGTTGTCTATTCAAAGCTGCCAACATTATTCAGAATATGATACAGAAATGAGCATTTCTGTACTGGAAGTGGCTGACTTGCAGACATTTTTTACAGTGTGTTACAACCTAGGCTCAGCTCAGCAGATCTCACAAGCAAAGCTTCTTCTTCTTGACATCAGGTCACACAGGGTGTGTGGATCACTTGGGAACCAATACCCAGCTGACATCTTTGCTATGGGCTTGTTTATTTCTGCAAAGGAAACCACTCGCCTCCCTCCCTGCCCCTCACCCACCCTCCCCTGGCTTGTCGTACGTTACTGAGTCACTCAAATTACCGGCAGCAAATTATCTGGTAGCAACACCTGCTAACAAATGACCCAGTACATCACTACTAACCAACTATGGCTACCCAGATCAAACCTTTCCCCACTCATTTTCATCTGCAAGCGTGAACCTTATG
The DNA here is from genome assembly GCA_027410445.1 of Discoglossus pictus. Lineage (NCBI taxonomy): Eukaryota > Metazoa > Chordata > Amphibia > Anura > Alytidae > Discoglossus > Discoglossus pictus. Next base: position 1,333,448 of record CM050169.1, read on the forward strand.
TTTTTTTACATATATTCTATTTCAGTCTTGCTTGCACATTCTCTTAGAGTTGATCCTTTGTTTGGTTATAGCCAAACTGTGAACACATAAATAATAGATCTTTTTGTGATTTGTGTCCCTGAAGATGGACACAGAGAGAAATACCAAAAAAAAGGGGGAACACTTTTATGTGGCTAAATATGTTATGAATTGCCTCATACTAAATTTGAAAAAAAAAACAATCTTTATTGAAAATTATTTAAAATAATTTTTATAATTAAAATCCGATCGTTTAAAACAAAAAAATATATACAAACAGATCTCTGAATTTATTCTCCAGAGAATACAATGACGTCACTACAGTAATTGGTTTGGATGTAATGTGATATATTTTTTATTTTTAAAAACGGCTTATAACAAATATATTTTTGTCCCTTAAGATTTTTACAATTTTTCTATAGCCGGTGATATTAGTGTTTTACAAATATTGGTTAGAGTTGCCCTATAAATTGCTGATATCTGTGTAAGTGATGATTTACTATTCCAAAAGTATATTGACATATATATTTGTGATTTATTTTTACATAAACTAATTAAATGTGATAAAATTCAAATGAAAAAATAAAATAGTGAACGAATGAAAAAAGCGCCATACATTCTATACAAAGGTGGTGGGCTTTGTTTATACTGTTGGTTTTATCAAGATGTCTTGAGATTAAGAGTATCTGTCGGTATGTTGCCGATACTATTATGAACAATAAAGTTTTAGAATTCAATCAGTTATGTATATTGGATTACAAGCTCACATTACCACAAGTTATCAGTCTGACTGTGATTATCTTGTGACACTTTCTTGGCTCGTGTCTCTACTACATCCTACTGTTGTACAATTGCATTATAAAGATATTTATGTTCCTGAAATAAACTTTGTATTTATGTTTCTCACAATCTGTGTAATCTCTATGATGCCGCCATTTCACAAGCGGCGACTTCAGCAATAATTACCTTGTGGCAAAAAAATGCCACTACTACACCAACTATATTTTCTGCAAACTGTGATAAACACTACAAGCTGGAAACTGGTAATCTATGGGGTTTACCTCTTGGTTCTACTATGAGAGACCACTACACCTTCTGTATCACTATAGGACTGAGTAGGTTATACCTCGTGGTTCTACTATGAGAGACCACTACACCCTCTGTATCATTTTAAGACTGAGTAGGTTATACCTCTTGGTTCTACTATGAGAGACCACTACACCTTCTGTATCATATTAGGACTGAGTAGGTTATACCTCGTGGTTCTACTATGAGAGACCACTACACCTTCTGTATCATATTAGGACTGAGTAGGTTATACCTCGTGGTTCTACTATGAGAGACCACTACACCTTCTGTATCATATTAGGACTGAGTAGGTTATACCTCATGGTTCTACTATGAGAGACCACTACACCTTCTGTATCATATTAGGACTGAGTAGGTTATACCTCGTGGTTCTACTATGAGAGACCACTACACCTTCTGTATCATTTTAAGACTGAGTAGGTTATACCTCTTGGTTCTACTATGAGAGACCACTACACCTTCTGTATCATATTAGGACTGAGTAGGTTATACCTCATGGTTCTACTATGAGAGACCACTACACCTTCTGTATCATATTAGGACTGAGTAGGTTATACCTCGTGGTTCTACTATGAGAGACCACTACACCTTCTGTATCATTTTAAGACTGAGTAGGTTATACCTCGTGGTTCTACTATGAGAGACCACTACACCTTCTGTATCATATTAGGACTGAGTAGGTTATACCTCTTGGTTCTACTATGAGAGACCACTACACCTTCTGTATCATATTAGGACTGAGTAGGTTATACCTTGTGGGTCTTTTTTAGACACCACTACTATACCCTAAAGTTCTAAATGCAATTGGACATTTATATGGACTTGATATATTATACGTCGTGGTCCCTCTATACCTGGGCCACTGCATATACCTTGTATGGGACAGTATAAGGCTGTAATATTTTCATGGGACCTCTGTATCGAAGCTATAGCATATTATCAGCTTTTGCTTGCACATTGTGTCACAATGTTTCCTCGTACTTTCTTCTTCCTTATAACCCCCTGCCTCAGAATATCCACATCATGTCTCCAACAATATAACCATCTCACCTTCTCTGCTCTCCTATCCTCTTATTTGCTACCACAAGCTCCTCTCCTTACTACCCCCTGCCTCTTCTAAGGCTCAGAGCAGAAATGTTTCTTTTAGTCCCAGTACCATCTTTTGTCACTCTCACTCCTTCTTCTGCTGACTGCTGGTGTTTGGTACACTTAAATCTTTCTTCTGCTTTTTGCAATTACGGCAGTGCCCTGATTTATGAGTGACCCGTAAAATCTTATTAGCAGAGGGTTTGAGTGTCAGAGTATCAGGGAGTAACTCGTAATTTATTGTCAGTGCAAAAATCAATTGGGATTTATGCCTTGCTTTTTGGCATTGTGCCGAAGTTCACTCGGAGCAGTGACCCGTAAGAGTTCTAACGCAATGTTTTAGGGATGGAAATTAACATAGCTATGCAGGATTTACTGTATTGCTACAGCATTAATAATTGATTTTTTCAGGAATTAGCAAAGGGGCCTTGACCCCTGGTCACAGAAAAATATATGGTAGGCCCCTTTCCTATTGGCCTACTGCCTGTGGGTCCACCAATCCATGATCATGTTGCGATTTAGTGATTGTTGGAATCCTAGAGGAGTTGCTACTGGGTTACCTCAGGGGTAGCTAGGTGCCAGGAAGCCTAGTCTGGACAGGAGGTGGCCTACATGACCAGTATATAGCCCAGTTAATGCTTAGAGATAGCCATGTGCCAGTGGCCAGCAATGACCTATGTGCTTTGTAGCAGGCACGTTTCCCAGGGCTGGGTTCTGTCTCTCAGTTGGTCTGTCTACCCCTGAGACCCAATTCACTAAGTGCCACTGAGAATCTGGGCCAATTCACCCAATTCACTAAGTGCCACTGAGAATCTGGGCCAATTCACACAATTCACTAAGTGCCACTGAGAAACCTAATTTGTGCCTATTTTTTTACCTTTAGAACACAACAGGGCTATTTCTGTTGTCCCTTTCAAGAGCCAGGGAAAGGATTTCTAAAGGTTTCAACTGAAACAGGACATTTAAAAATATTTAGTTTTTGATAATAAACCAGAAATATATTTTTTAAATATATTATTGTCTCTGGGGGGTTGTCCATGTTAACCAATGTGCAGGAATAGAGGCATTTTCTGTTTTTATCAATGGAGTTTAATCATGTTTTAATTAAGAATGTTTTAACGAAAAAATGTGCATACATCATATACAGTCAAATAAACACGTATATTTCATAGTAGAACACAACTCGTTATCCCACTGTGGAGCCGGCGCTGGATCCTAAAGGCTGGGGAGTGGAGTGCACGTGTATTGATTAATTATGCAAACTCTAATGCACAAGAAATAACGTTCTTTCTCCCATGAGCGCTCACTTCTCCAAGAAGGATCAAAAACAAACTAATATTAAAGTCTAACAGCATGAATACAATGGATTACGATTGAGTCAAGCATGGTAGACCTTTATGTAGATGATTCCTATTATCCCTCATAAACCAAACCATTCATCTTCATTTCCATATTTTTCCTTTTTACTGCAATATTAGATGTGTTCAAAACTGTGGGCCTCATTCAATTGTCCAAAATGCACTTACATGAGCCTGTAATGCAGTCCGATATTCAATGGGCTACACTTAGCTACTGGTATTCCATTTCCAAATCCCCCCAAGATCTTTCAATGTGTGTGTTTATGTGTAGAGAAGCAGTTGGGTGGTATTTTTATACTAAATGCCGTATCCCTCCACCAGATTGTCTTTGGCTCCTACACCCATGGAAGCACAACACTGTGGAAGAAGAAGTATGAAGCGCCATTTTGCTTATAATCCATTCTAGGCTCGAGGATTAGCATCCATAAACATGTCTTGCACAGCTAGAGACGGAGTAGTAGTAGATATCTCAATGTTATCTGGCACGTCTCAAAATAAGTAAAAGCACATGGAAGGCTCCTGGATGTTACTAGGTATATAATATCCCTTGGTTTCTATTTACTGTCAAGTACTTTATCTTATTAAGAAGTACTTATACCAATAGTCCCTGTATGAGTCTGCCCTCTGCAGCATATACAGACACAGACGCTGTAGTACTGAATGTGCAATGTAGTGTCCTAACCTATCAGTAACCACACCAGCACGTTGCTGACAGATGGTCACGGATCGCACACAACATGTACTACAGAATCTGTGTCTTCACAGGCTGCAGAGGGCAGACCCACACATTTATTATTTGTGGGATTTTAGTCAGTAAACAGAGCTTATAAGCACTTTTTGATAAATAAAGTACATAAAAGTAAATAGATACACAGGGATATTAAATACCTAGTTACACTCAGGGACTTGCTTCAAGATGTATGAAGAGATAGTCTATTTTGGTACTTGTTCCTTAACATATAACATACAAATATAAAAGTAAAGGAACACAGCCATATAAAAACCCTAACAAAAACAAAAAATAACCACAAATCCCTGTCTGCTAATGAGACCTTGACCTAAGCAAGGCCCAGTTGGTATGTACGGATATGGGTTAAACACAATTACCTCTAACATATGACGATTAGACCCAAACTACTTCATGATTATACACAGACTACTTCTTGGGAGGAAGACTGGTCACAGCGTTTATTGGTAAACACAAGTAGACATAATAACCATAACCATTAATAAAGAAACATAACCACGTGAGGGGAGGAGCCTGGCCAGAGACAGTTGGCCCAACGCCCTGAAGCCTCATCCAGGGCCTACCGTGTTGTAACATCCGTACCACCGTAGGGTAGGATCTCACCCCTTTTACCACTGTCCCGGCGACTCCCCTCACCACCCACCGCTGTGACAACAACATAAACATCATTTGTTAACATATAATGTACACTTAAACAATATAACAATCGCAAGTGCTCCCCAAAACAAGACAATCCTTAAACTTGACAATGTACATCATTCATTTTATTTATTTTATCCATTCCTTTTTTTTATTTTATTATTTTTTTCTTTTTTTTTTCCAATTAAAAACATATCAACTTTAAACAACAATACTTTTAGGGTTTAGTGGGTGGGTGGGTATCTACTCTCATGGCCAGCCTATAACGGCTCTGCCAGCCTATAATGGCTCCGCCTCCCCCAGCTAGCCACCTCCTTCCATACCGGTCCTGCCAGGTCAAGGGGCCCTTTTCCCAACCACAGCAGGCTGGGGTGTCCTCCAGGCCCATCAACATAACACACTATGCTTTTTGTTAATTTCCAGGAAATTTAGTCATGTTTTCCTGCAAAAACTTGTCTAATGTTTAAAACATATTCTTTGAAACGCATGAAAAGATGTCTTCCGTATATGTATGTTTACCTGAGTGCATCTGTGTTTAAGTAGCTGGATTGTGAGCGTGGGCATCACGTTAGGTGTGAGATGTTCTTCAGTTCAGACAACTCAAGAATAAGAAGAGCAAATATCTCAGGCTCTAAAATCCCTTTCTTGGCAGGTAGAAGATGTTGTTTCTGTTCCAGTCTCATAACCTCCTGTAAAATCTTACACCGACTCCTTATCACAATAATAGTATTATGTATAATATCATGACCTCAGCAAGGTCCAGTTAAGTGCACATAATGATATATCCACAATTGATATATTAAACATATAATAATTAGACACAGACCACTTTTTGGAAGAATAACCGGCCACAGCGTTTTATTGGTAAACACAAATGACGTAATAACAATAAATAAATAAACATAACCACGAGGGGAGGAGCCAGGCCAGAGACTGTACCCCTTATGCCCTAAATCCTCGTCCAGGGCCTAGCGTTATAGAACATCCGTATCACCGTAGGGTAGGATCTCACCCATTTTACCACTGTCCCGGCGACTCCACTCACCACCCGCGGCTGTGACAATCACATAACCATATTTTGAGAACATATCATATACAGTAAATCAAATATCCTGCACCACAAGTGCCTAAGACAATAAACAAGATACTTCCTCCAACTTGTCCTTATTCATCCCTAGTTTTTTTTTTATTATTTATTTATTTATTTATTTATTTTATTTTATTTTTTTAAACATGCAACCTATACATATTTTAACAATATTTTAGGGATGGGTGGGTGGGTATCCTCTTCCATGGCTAGCTAGGGGCCAATGACCATTTGGCGCCTATAAATGGCTCCGCCACCATCCAGCTAGCCACCTCCTCTACATACCCCGGACCTGTAAGGTCAAGTGGTCCCTCCTCCCAACCCCAGTGCCTGGGGGGGCTATTCATTTATGGAAAAATAAAAAACTCTATTAGTAGCAATGTGATAATAAATATGCTGAAGGCATCTGGAAATTTCTATGTGTGGAACTTTCTCTAATCTAACAGATCCTGCTTATACACATACAGATTTATTTTTCCACACCCACAGAGGTGCCTACATAGATACCTGGTACTAACCAATAGAAGCGCTGCATCTGGGTAATTTTTAACCTTATACTAACCTTCAAGTCAACAGTAGCACAGTGCTCAGATCCAGAGCAGCACTGCCTAAGCTGCCTCCTTGTGGTGGGGACAAAATACGATACATCCAATGCTTTGCTGAGGATAATTAATGTTCATTGTAACATTGGTGTAGCTGTCTCTGATTGGCCAAAAATTAATTGTGAATTTTATGCTAATTTAGCTAGGGTTATCAGGGGCATTCCTTCTCAAGATCAACTGTCAGAGAACTGAAGAAATCTGCAATCCCTAGGGTACGTTTATTAATGTTAATTTGGGGATTTTTTCAAGCAAAAAATGTTTTCATAAACTACTAATTCTCCTTTATCAGATGCATTCATAATCCAGGAAACTTCCAAATGCCATTAAAGAGGTATGGAAGGTTTCCTGTTTTTTCACATTAAACTAAACTACCTGTTTGTTTTTTTTGCATATGTTAACATTATTGTATTGCCAAAGTGCTTAAAAGCATTATTTTTATTCACTGAAACCTTGTAAATAATCCCAAATAGCCACTTGACCAAGGAACGAGAGTTACCCCCAGTAGGAAGACCCTCCCCCTAGAGCTTAGGCAATCTAGCAGTCCAAGGTGGCATAGCAGAGTCATAAAAATAGAAATTATTTTATAGTCTTTTAACATAGCTGCTAATGTTAGTTTGTGAAATACACGACAAGCCTGGAAAGCTGTTCCACAAATACAATATGACTCATCTGTGGTCCTTTAACAAAATGCAGAAAACTCAAGCAGCAGCGATGGAGCTGGGGGATGGCGGGCCCCTGTGCAAAAAAATGTTTTGGGTGGGGGGGTTGTAGACATTTTTTTTGCACTGGGCACCCATCAGGGACTCACTCAGTGCCCCTCCTCAAGACCCCTTATCATACCAGCTCCCCTCCCTAAGACCCCTTCCCATAACAGCACCCCTCCCCAAGACACTTTTCCATAGCTGCTCCCCCCAAGACCCCCTTCAATAGTTGCTCTCCTTTCCTTACATCTTGTCTGCATGGAGCTCCTCTGCCTGCAACATAGCTCCAGGATGCGTGTGCTCCGACAACATACTCTACACATACAGTGGATATAAAAAGTCTACACACCCCTGTTAAAATGTCAGGTTTCTGTGCTGTAAAAAATGAGACAAAGATAAATCATTTCAGAACTTTTTCCACCTTTAATGTGACCTATAAATTGTACAACTCAATTGAAATCTTTTAGGTAGAGGGAAGAAAATAAAAAAAGAAAAATAATTTGGTTGCATAAGTCTGCACACCCTCTTATAACTGGGGATGTAGCTGTGTTCAGAATTAAGCAATGACATTCCAAATCTTGTTAAATCAGAGTCAGCATACACCTGCCATCATTTAAAGTGCCTCTGATTAACCTCAAATAAAGTTCAGCTGTTCTAGTTGGTCTATCCTGAAATGTTCTTAGTCGCATCCCACAGCAAAAGCCATGGTCCACAGAGAGCTTCCAAAGCATCAGAGGGATCTCATTGTTAAAAGGTATCAGTCAGGAGAAGGGTACAAAAGAATTTCCAAGGCATTAGATATACCATGGAACACAGTGAAGACAGTCATCATCAAGTGGAGAAAATATGGCACACCAGTGACATTACCAAGAACTGGAGCTCCCTCCAAAATTGATGAAAAGACGAGAAGAAAACAGGTCTGGGAGGCTACCAAGAGGCCTACAGCAACATTAAAGGAGGTGCAGGAATATCTGGCAAGTACTGGCTGTTTGGTACATGTGACAACAATCTCCCGTGATCTTCAGATGTCTGAGCTATGGGGTAGAGTGGCAAGACGAAAGCCTTTTCTTACGAAGAAAAACATCCAAGCCAGGCTACATTTTGCAAAAACACATCTGAAGTCTCCCAAAAGCATGTGGGAAAAGGTGTTATGGTCTGATGAAACCAAGGTTGAACTTTTTGGCCATAATTCCAAAAGAACACCATTCCCACAGTGAAGCATGGTGGTGGCAGCATCATGCTTTAGGGCTGTTTTTCTTCAGCTGGAACTGGGGCCTTAGTTAAGATAGAGGGAATTATGAACCAAACCTTCAGGCTTCTGCTAGAAAGCTGAACATGAAGAGGAACTTCATCTTTCAGCATGACAACGACCCAAAGCATACATCCAAATCAACAAAGGAATGGCATCACCAGAAGAACATTAAAGTTTTGGAATGGACCAGCCAGAGCCCAGACCTGAATCCTTTTGAAAAACTGTGGGAAATCTGAAGAGGGCTGTGCCCAGGAGATGCCCTCACAATCTGACAGATTTGGAGTGTTTTTGCAAAGAAGAGTGGGCAAATCTTGCCAAGTCAAAATGTGCCAAGCTGATAGACTCATACCCAAAAAGACTCAGTCCCTCTCAACATCCACCCCCACACAGCATCCAACCCTCAAAGCATCCATCCCTATATAGCACCCAGTCCTTGTCAGTGGTCATCCCATCTCAGCATCCCCATACAGCACCCTACCCCTCTCAGCACCTACCTCACATAGAACCCATCCCCCTTTTATTTTCTCTCTTACCCCTTCCGTGATACGCATCCCTTGCATGCTGAACTGCTCCATGCTGCCACCTCTTGGATCTTTAGAAGAAATGCTATTTTATTAAACAGGCATGGAGGAATGTCCAGCTGAGAGTATGCAGCCAATGAGGCCTAAAGGTGCCAAAGGGGCTCAGGGGGGTGGGGGAATGTGGCAAGTTGGACCCAGAGAAGGCCCTACACTACAGAATCAATTTTAAATGCAAATATAAAATTACACAGCACTGAGTCCCTTCCAGAGGAGGGCCCTGGTGCATTGCACCATTGGTAGCTCACCCCTTAGTCCAAGTACAGAAAGTACATTTTAACTCTACTTTAAACAGTATAAATTGTGCCAAACATTTAAAATTAAAATAAAATGTATTATTAGTCCAGTTTTCTCCTTTCTGGTTAATCTTTCTTTTATTTTCCGTTCCCATCAGAGCAGTCGCTATACAGTGTTGTCTGAAAGAGACGCCACGAAGGCAAAGTATTAATAAACCAGTCATCTGATGAGAAGTAGCTGATTATCTGCTTCCTTGGACGTCTTATTAGGGCTGCCTTCCTGGCAATCTGGGAAATAGCTTCTAAAAAAAGATGTCATGATATCTTCAGGGTTGTCTCACCACAAATTGGCAGAGGCAGTAATTCTGTGTCCGGCGCGGTTTAATGGGATCTGATTGGCAGAACTGACTTATATACATAGACATCTGATTTATTTTATATTAATATGTTTTATTTCTGTTTGGTCAAACCAATTTGAAATCACATTAATTAACATTTTAGCACATTAAACGTGAAAAAAATGTGTATTTGGCAGGTTCTTCTTGTGAGAAAACACTGTGGAAAATCCGCTTTGATTTCCAAATCTAAATTTAAAGGTGTTAGGACTGAAAATGTTACTTTGCGGCATCTCATTAAACTGAACACATTCATGACTTAAGGACAGAAAATAGTCTTGGAAAAGACTCTAGACTCATGAACATAAGTGTATACAAAACCAAAAATATATACACATATTAACATTAAAACATCCACCAATGGAGTGATGGGACATAGCAGTACAGTGGTACCTTGGTACGCATCCTTAATTGGCATGACAAGTACCAAACAATTAGGAGCCTCCATAAGGAGTAATGTATATTGACTCCTACAGGTCTTAGCAAGCATGATGAGTGCCGAGCAAGTGTCGAGTGTTGAAGCAAGTGTGTTGAATACAGGTTATTGAAGCAGACGAGTACCGAGTAACCACTGAAATGTGTGATAGATCTGACGTTGTGGAACATAAACATGCCAATCCTCCTTAATTGGAACTTCTGTAAGGACTTATTGACTGGGAACTAGCTTATCCAACTTAATTAGCAAAAAATAGATTAAGCACAGATTGTACCAGCTGCAATGCCAAGCCTTTCTATATCAGTGGCCTTCTCAAAGATTTGATCCACTTTAATTAGGATTTCTGTCTGGGAATCTTCTGATCCATCTTGATCACAAAACAGGATGGGTGTAAGCACAGGTGGCAGCGGTGCCGAGGCTCTGTTACAGCTGTCATATCTGGCGTTTCTATATTAATATTCTTCTCAAAGTGATTTGAGCCATGTGAAAGAATTATATACTAGGTGTGATTTGCTTTTCTTGCTGTTCCTGGCCTCGGCTGACTGATCATGTTTTAATACCTGGGTTGCTCCCCCCTACTATTCTCCTGCTGTTTTTACTTGGCTTGTGATATGGGGCGTAGAAACTGGAGGGGATGAGGGGGACAAATCCCCCCAGATTAAATCAATAAGGGACACAAAAAATAGCAAAATTACCCTTAATTATGCATTACCAGATTTGGCCACTAGAGCAGTATGTCTTTCCCATGAATGCCTTGAACCATAATTTATATATATATATATATATATATATAATATCTCACAAAAGTCACATTTTTGTAAATATTTTATTACATCTTTTCACGTAACAACACTGAAGACATGATTCTCTGCTAGAATGTAAAGTAGTAAGTGTACAGCCTGTATAACAGTGTAAATTTACTGTCCCCTCAAAATAAGTCAACATACAGCCATTAATGTCTATACCGTTGGAAACAGAAGTGAGTACACCCCTAAGTGGAAATGTCCAAATTGGGACCAATTAGCCATTTTCCCTCCCCAGTGTCATGTGACTCGTTAGTGTTACAAGGTCTCAGGTGTGAATGGGGAGCAGGTGTGTTAAAGTTGGTGTTATCATCTCTCACACTCTCTCATACTGTCACTGGAAGTTCATCATGGCACCTCATGGCAAAGAACTCTCTGAGGATCAGAAAAAAAGAATTGTTTCTCCACATAAAGATGGCCGAGGCTATAAGAAGATTGCCAAGACCCTGAAACTGAGCTGCAGCACGGTGGGCAAGACCATACAGCGGTTTCACAGAAGTTGAGTGCACAAGCTCAGTGTCATATCCAGAGGTTGTCTTTGGGAAATAGATGTATGAGTGCTGCCAGCATTGCTGCAGTGGTTGAAGGGGCGGGGGGTCAGCCGGTCAGTGCTCAGACCATACACCGCAAACTGAATCAAATTTGTCTGTATGGCTGTCATGCCAGACGGAAGCCTCTTCTAAAGAGGATGCATAAGAAAGCCCACAAACAGTTTGCTAAAGACATGCAGACTAAGGACATGGATTACTGGAACCATGTCCTTTGGTCCAATGAGACTGAGATAAACTTATTTGGTTCAGATGGTGTCAAGCATGTGTAGCGGCAACCAGAGGAGGAGTACAAAGACAAGTGTGTCTTGCCTACAGTCAAGCATGGGGTGGGCTTATCATGGTCTGGGCCTGCATGAGTGCTGCCGGCACTGGGGAGCTACAGTACATTGAGGGAACCATGAATGCCAACATGTACTGTGACTTACTGAAGCAGAGCATCATCCCCTCCCTTCGGAGACTGGGCCGCAGGGCACTATTCCAACATGAGGGGAAAAAAAGCACCTCCAAGATGACCACTGCCTTGCTAAAGCAGCTGAAGGTAAAGGTGATGGACTGACCAAGCATGTCTCCAGACCTAAACCCTATTGAGCATCTGTGGGGCATCCTCAAACAGAAGGTGGGGGAGAGTGGGGTCTCTAACATCCACCAGCTCTGTGATGTCATCATGGAGTAGTGGAAGAGGACTCCAGTGGCAACCTGTGAAGCTCTGGTGAACTCCATGCCCATGAGGGTTAAGGCAGCGGTGGCCAATAATGGTGGCCACACAAAATATTGACACTTTGGGCCCAATTCGGACATTTCCACTTAGGGGTGTACTCACTTTTGTTGACCACGGTTTAGACATTAATGGCTGTGTGTTGAGTTATTTTGAGGGGACAGCACATTTACACTGTTATACAGGCCGTACACTTACTACTTCACATTGTAGCAGAGGGGCATGTCGTCAGTGTTGTCACATGAAAAGATATAATAACATATGTACAAAAATGTGAGGGGTGTATACTGTATATATAGATAGATATATATATAATATATATACATATATACATAAGTTGGCATATAGACATATATATATATATATATATATATAGATATGATTTTTTTAAATTATATTGGGGACAGTGGCATTGAGAATTTAAACAAAGAAATTACCCTATTTTTCGGCGTATAACACGCACTTTTTCTCCCTGAAAATAGGGGGCAAATGATAGGTGCGTGTTATACGCCGATATTCCCTCCCCCCTCCTCTTCCTCAACCTCCCTCCTCATTCTAAACCCCCCTCCGTATTCTAACCCCCCTCCTCATTCTAAACCCCCCTCCTCAACCTAAACCCTACTTCTCAACCTAAACCCCCCTAAATACCTCCCCCTCACTTACCTGCTTCTGCTCCGGCCTCCGCTCCGCATCCCTGACCCGGCGCGGATGTGACGTCACATGCGCACCACGTCATTAGCATATACCGGATGCCCCTCCTCAACCTCCCTCCTCATCCTCCCTCCTCAACCCCCCATCCTCAACCCCCTCCTCAAACCCCCAATCCTCAACCCCCTCCTCAAACCCCCTCCTCCACACCCCTCCTCCAGCCCCCCATCCTCATCCCTCAACCCACCTCCTCAACCTCAACCCCCCCTCCTCAACCTCAACTTCCCTCCTCAACCTCAACCCGGCGCTCATATGACGTGGCGCGCATGTGACGTCACATGCGCACCGGGTCAGGGATGCGGAGCGGAGGCCGGAGCAGAAGCAGGTAAGTGAGGGGGAGGTATTTAGGGGGGTTTAGGTTGAGGAGGGGGGGTTTAGGTTGAGGAGGGGGGTTAGAATGAGGAGGGGGGGTTAGAAGGCAGAGGGGGGTTTAGAATGAGGAGGGAGGTTGAGGAGGGGGGGTGAGGTTGAGGAGGGGGGTTGAGGATAGGGGGGTTGAGGTTAAGGAGGGGGTTGAGGATAGGAGGGTTGAGGAAGGAGGATGAGGATGGGGGGTTGAGGAGGGGGATTAAGGGGGTTTGAGGATGGGGGGTTGAGGAGGGGGTTTGAGGAGTGAGGTTGAGGATGGGGGTGTTGAGGATGGGGGGGTTGAGGAGGGAGGATGAGGAGGGATGTTGAGGATGAGGAGGGGGGTTGAGGATGAGGAGGAGGGTTGAGGATGAGGAGGGAGGTTGAGGAGGGGTGTTGAGGTTGAGGAGGGGGGTTGAGGAAGGAGGATGAGGATGGGGGTTGAGGAGGGGGGTTGAGGGGGGTTTGAGGATGGGGGGGTTGAGGAGGGGGTTTGAGGAGGGAGGTTGAGGAGAGGGTTGAGGATGGTGGGTTGAGGAGGGAGGATGAGGAGGGGGGTTGAGGAGGGGGTTGAAGATGAGGAGGGGGTTGAGGATGAGGAGGGAGGTTGAGTATGAGGAGGGGGGTTGAGGATGAGGAGGGGGGTTTAGGATGAGGAGGGAGGTTGAGGAGGGTGGTTGAGGTTGAGGAGGGGGGTTGAGGTTGAGGAGGGAGGTTGAGGTTGAGGAGGGGTTTGAGGTTAAGGAGGGGGGTTGAGGAGGGGGGTTGAGGTTGAGGAAGGGGTTGAGGTTGAAGAGGGGGGTTGAGGGATGAGGATGGGGGGCTGGAGGAGGGGTGTGGAGGAGGGGGTTTGAGGAGAGGGTTGAGGATTGGGGGTTTGAGGAGGGGGTTGAGGATGGGGGGTTGAGGAGGGAGGATGAGGAGGGAGGTTGAGGAGGGGTTTGAGTATGAGGAGGGAGGTTGAGGATTTTGCTTCAAAGTTCTTTATTTGAAATTTATTTTTCTCCCCTGAAATTTCCTTCTTAAAATGAGGTGCGTGTTATACGCCGGTGCGTGTTATGCGCCGATAAATACAGTAAATATTATTATTCTTATTTTTGAGGGGCACCGCAGCAATGGGGCCCCCCAGAGCAGGGTCCTGGTGCATTGCAGTGGGTGCACCGGCAGTAGATCCGACCTGCCTCTTGCCCTGGGAGTAGAGTTGAATTATCCCATCCATATTTCTTTGGGGTTCCTACACACATGCCTGTGACCAAGCCTATACTTTAGAATCCAGCCTACCTTGACCTGTGGATTGTGAGCTGGACCATGGTTCTGCTTGCTTCTTGACCTTTCTTTTAACTTGTGACCCAGACTATTCTTCTGCTTGTTGGATCTACACTCCTCAGGTCACGTAAGCTCCATATTAAACCATTAATCTTACACAGTATCAAAAAAGTAGTCTTCTCTACTTCAGCTCCAAACACAGAGCTACGCCCCATACAAACACCGTATTTGTATCCTTAATTAAATATTACTGGTAAATATACAGTTACTATAGTATTTGCCTCGCAACATTCGTTTATATATATGTTATTTGAAAAATGGCTGCCATCAGAAAGGAAAACACTTCTTAATAAAACAAAGTAAATAAAAGTAAATATATAAACAAGTACATCATAAACCTAAAATCCAGAAACCTCTTTACCAAAACTGATTTCTGTTTCAATCCATTTATAAGAGCACATTAAAGTTCTTTCCTAATTTTGTTTATTGGATTAAAAGACTACGCTCACATTGGGCTCCTGGTGGTTCTCTAGTAGTCTCTCAAAGCTAAGCATGGATGGGATCCATCAACAGCATCCTGACATTGATATTGCAGAGCTCACAATTAGTAATCCTTTATCAGTCCCATTATTTGAACCGTAAGAAGCCGGTAACGCCGCAGCTTCCAAAAATAAATGATTTAAACAACTACAAATGTGACCAGTACATCTTTATTGCTGGTAACTGGCTGACAGGGACAAACCCCCCAGATAAGGTAAAGAAGAAACATGCTTTGTTCCAGGGTTTTACTTGGTCATGTATGATGAAGCATGTATGTTCCATGATGCATATAAACTGCATGTATTACTTACATGAAGGCCTTGCTATGAAAGGAACGCTGTTATTAGCAAATGGCAGCCCTCATAGAGGAAAACCCAAAACCTAAATAATGAGTGTCATCTCTTTATTTAATAATGTAGTAATAGATTTGATCCTATTATAACTTGTATGTCATTGTTGAAACTCTTTCAAAATAATGGAACAAATATCTTTGCTGCAGGTGAAAAATCAGGTTATGAAAAACTGTCTTTTCCAGTAAAGCATAATTGATTATAATAGTTATTGAATTATAGACTGTTCCTTTTTTATTTACTTTCTATAAACAGGATGACCATTATCAAATCAAGCTCTTCAATTAGCCAAATGCTTGTATCCAAATGGTCTGTAATCACCTGTGACCTTAAATTGTTTTTGCACGTGTCCCAAATGATGCAATAAGTAGGTGGCATTATGATCTATATAATGATAAGCTTTGCATGCAATAAACAAGACATTTAGATTTTTTGAAAATACCCCTTTGGCTGTGATCACTTTGTCTCCCTAGTACTCGGATCAGGATGAGAGAGGCGTTAAATAAAAGAGTGGATGAAACTTCACGGGGAAGGGACAGGGGGTCATCCCTTTCCTAACAATCCCTTTAAAGGCTAAACCGTGTTTTCAAGCTTTTCTGTTTCCATGTTTCCTGTTCCTTTTGTTGTTCCTCTCAGTGTCTAAGAGAAAGCTAGAAGCCCGGAGTGTCAGTTATATAGAATATACATGAGTATGGAACATTGTGCACATAAAAAAAATGTAACTTTTTGTCTTTAGTTTGTCAGAACTAATGACAGTAACTAATTTTACTTTCCTCACTTTGGTCGTTTGAAATGTTTAAAGCTGCTTTGTGTATTCATGATCTGCAGTACAAAGCTTACAAGTCCCTATGGTGTTCTTGATCATGAATTCAGTATATTACTTCTTTTAAAAAACTACATGGAATCATTTTTACTGCAAATGGATTTCTCATTATTTTAAAATCATTACAATATAATTACTATATAACTAAATGCATTGATTTATTGCCCTGTGGGGTAGTATTAATATCCAATATACTTCTCAGAGGTATCATAATGTGATATTTGCTTTGCTTGTTCTTAATAATTAGTCAAAGCAGATAAAATTAAACATATTACCCTCTAAAGACTATGGAGTATATTTACTAAGCACTATAGGGTTAACAAAGCGCTTTGATAAGGATGTGATGTAAATTTTCCACGTAGGAAATAAACGCTGCACTCTTTGATTACCTGCCTCACTTAGTGAATCTGGGGAGTGGTGTTCTTTACCTTAGCACTCACAGAACATGGTCAGCAATGTTGATTTAATTTTATTAATTCCGATGGGTGATTATTGACTTCAGAAAATCTTAAGGCATTTTTTTGTTTTATATAAATATTTTGACTAGGTGATTCAAGTCATTGTGTCTGCCTCAATGTATTTGTAATATAATATTTATATATAATATAATATAACAGATTCTTTCGTTCTAGAGCTACCCACTTTCTTACTGTTCTCTCTCATGTAGGGTGCCATGTTTTACAGCTATGACCTAAATCCACAGGGCAGTGGCTTCACACTTCTAGTGATTCATACTGCGCAGGCACACAGCATGTCACTGTCTGCTTGCAGTAAAGCAATATGAATCGAGGGTAGCTCAAATTTCCTCCCTGTGTTTGTGGCCTTTATTTCCTAGCTGTTAAACATGGCACTGTGCATGAGAGAGAACCTGGAGATAGGCAGAGGTTTCAGAAGGGGAGAATCCATTACCCTGAGGGCTTCTTAGAAGTAAGTGAATTGATTTTTTTATACTTATTTACATATTACAAAATAAAACACAAATTACATTTAAAATCAATTTGTGTCATACGTATCCGAGTATTAAGACATCTTCAATAATAACAAACAATAAAATGTCTAAGTGAGGTGGAGATTCTCTTTATTTTATTTTATGAATTGATCCCACTTCTTCCATTTTACAGTAGACTTATTATTTATATATTTTCTCAATATTTGAAAATATATTTATTTTCGACAATTGTTATTATTTCACCCCAAGTGGGGATTATATTCTGTTTCCATTTTTTTGTAATCCACCACTTAGCTGACAATATAATTTGTACCATTATACATTTAGATGAATATTTTAGATTTTTTTGGAACAAAATTATTATTATTATTTTTATTATTAGAGTTTATTTATAACGCGCCGACATATTCCGTAGCGCTGTACATAAATTAGGTTCAGACAATGATAAATACAGATTAACATTTAGCAAAGGAAGGAGGGCCCTGTCTTTGAGCTCGGAATCCAATGTCCATGGTGAATTCCCAGAGTACTTAGGATAGAAACTCGTAGACTTACAATCTAAGGTATAGTGAGTGGTAAAAGAGGGAGAGAGAGGTGATAAGTGTGTTAGGGTGAAAGGTGATAAGCTTCGTTTTAAGTGAGGTTTTAAATGTTTTGAGGCAAGAGGATAATCTGGTAGAGCGAGGCAAGGAGTTCCAGAGACTAGGGGCAGCACGAGAAAAGTCCTGGAGGCGGGGGTGAGAGGTGGTGACAAGAGTTCTAGAAAGAAGAAGGTCATTAGCAGAACGAAGAGGGCGGGTGGGGGAGTATTTGGAGATGAGAGCAAAGATGTAAGGGGGAGCGTTATTGTTGAGGGCTTTCTAAGTTAGGGTCAAGATTTTAAGGGAGGCTAAGGGAAGCCAGTGGAGTGATTGACAGAGAGGTGAGGCCGACACTGAACAAAATCAATTCTTGGGGACATTATAAGTTGAAATTTAATGATATCCAAAATGTAAATTTATGCACAAGGACCAAGATATTTCTTATTTTAGGTCACTCCCACCAAATATTAGTATGAGTACCTCCACCATCACAACCTCTCCAACACTTATCAGAGTATTTGTCAGGGAATATTTTTGTAATATGGGCAGGAGCCATTTCCCATCTTTGGATCAATTTAAAATGAATCTCTCTAAAAGTAGTATATTTCAGGCTATAACATTTGGAGATTGACAATTGTTCTTCTTTTTGGAGCCATAAAGTGAAAACGTTAAATTACTATTATATTAAGGAGGATAAAATCAATTAAGTAACCTAGTTAAAACATTTATATAAAACAAAAACAGTCCCCTTAAAGGTGCCCTGTGCTCCCATTTACAATCTGCTCCTTTGGAGAACTGCACTTGATAAGGAGACAATATTTTTAAAATGGAAATAAATAAATGACGTGTTTAAGTTTAGTTTAGTTTTGTAAGGTATTATTTTTATCTCTTTATGTACATTTTAAAAAAAGTGAATGCAGAGACATTTTGCTGCTTTTAGTGAAATGTGTTAATTTCTAATACAAATTAATATCTTATCCATCTTAAAGGACCATCTCTGATGAGAACGCGGCTTCACAAACAAGGTGATGGTTACCCCAAATAAAAATAATTACATGTATTAGGTAATATATTTAGGCCTAAATTATTTTTGATTACTTTCTAAAAAAGGAAACAGAGGAGAGGAAGATGGAGAGGAGGAGAGGGAACATGAGAAGGGGATAAGTAGGAAGAGAAGAAGAGAATGATGGGTAATGGATGGAAATACTGGGAGGATGGAGCTTAAGACATTGGATTTAGAAAGAGACAAAGTGAAGAGAAGAAAAGAGAAGGAGATAAGTGTGATAACGAGACAGAAAGAGGTAGAGTGTGAAAAGACAGAGGGGAGAAAAGAGACAGGGGAGAGAGGCATATGGAGTGACAGAGAGGAGAAGAGAAAGAGAAACAGAGGGGGAGAAAAAAAGAGGCGCAGGAAGAGAGATATGGTGAAGAATAGTGAGAGGACAGAGGGGAGACAAATGAGGAGAGGAGAGAGAGGAAGAAACCCATGGGAAAGCATGAGAGGACAGAGGGGAGTCACTCTGAGAGAAGGAGAAAGGCTATGGAGGGAGAGATAGAGGACAGAGGGAGGAAGGAGTTGGAGGACAGATGAGGAGTCACACTGGGGGTAGTAGTGGGGGAGTCATAAGGGGAGGGAGAGAGAGAGGACAGAGTGGAGACACATGGAGAGGGAGAGAGGACAGTGGGAGACACATGGAGAGGGAGAGAGGACAGTGGGGAGATACAAGGGGAGAAGAGAGACAGAATCAGGGACACATTGGGAGGGTGAGAGAGAGGACAAAGGGTAGAGACATGTGGAGGAGGAGAGTCATGGGGAGGGGAAAAAACATTGAGAGGTGGGTGAGCCATGGAGAAGGGGAAAGGAAGAGATAAAGGGATGGGGGAGATATATGGGGAGTGGTAAGGAAAAAGACACGTGGAGAGGATGAAGTGACATGGGGAGGGAGCAGATATATAGGAAGGAATAAGAAAAGAGGCATGCTGAGAGGTAATGATAGAAACATGGGATCAAGATACATAGGGGAGCCTAGGGAAGGGGAGAGACACATGGGGAAGAGAAATATATACCTGCGCCACTCCACAACCTCTCCAGCACATTAACGTTATATGCTCGACGTTGGCCCATTGTCCCTGGCAGATGAAAGGAGGGAGGCTTCTGAACCTCTTTCCCCCTAGCCATATAATCTAAAGGAGTTTGTCCTCCCCAATTCACCCCTTTTCCTATTTTTCTCCCTAACTTTGACTAACTGCTATTTAAATTATCATACTTATATAATTTAATCAATTATTTGGAGAAAACCATTGGTTAAACCATTTCTTATGATAACATCCAAACGTATTCAGCGATGGGACAAATGACCACAATGCATCATAATAAGATTTATTTACTTCTAGTCTTTACGTTAATTTAGAAGCTATATTTGACATTTTATCTAAAAAGCATTTCCAAGCAATACTAAGCATCCAACAGATTCTGAAGGTTATGAACCTTTAGAGAAATATTATCAATTTCTTAAACAGTTGAGTTTTCTTCATTTTTAATGAACAATTAAAACAATACCACCGCCATATATAATGAATTAAAATAACACTACCATCACTATGTTTAATGAATTTTTAATTATGAATGATTAATATTTAAATAACAAATCCTTTGTACTTGTTTGGCTTTGATCCAATCACTTGCTGCCGTTCTGATCCTTCTCATTCTGGTTTATCTGTTACGTGGGGCGCCATCTTTTCCCTGCCGTGCAAGTATCAAAAAAGGGGCTTCACACAGAGAGATGAAGAGACTATCTCAGCAAATCGCATAAGAGGTAGATGAAGTTAACTGCTAAAGTAGAAGTTTAGATGAATCAACACATTTGTAATCACTTTTCATACAGAGTTTGGCTAAAATATAATAATTATTAGGTTTTGTATTAGATGTGTAATTGCAACAGCTCTTGAGTGATTTGCTTGAGGAGGCCTCACAGTCCAGGGAAGAAAACTTAGTTAACTCCTGGATCCACGGGGTTTTTGCAATATTGTTTTAACTTTGCTTTTTAAATGATTTAATTTTTTCGTCACTGTCTAAAAAAATAAATAAAAAATAAATAAATAAATAAAATACAGAATTTACCTTTTTAAGATGACCCAGTCCAAAATTTTGCATCTCATGGCGTACCAGTGACGCTCTGCACCATCAGATAGAGGGTTGAAAGATAAGTGGAAAACATGTTGTACTTCAATTACGGCTGATCTGATAGAGTTAGAGGCTTTTCAAATATGGGTTGCAGAGCGCTGAAATCTATCCCTGATATTTATTTATATAATGCTTCTACATTGAACAAGGCATTTGATCTGAGGGTCATATTACTTTCTCTGTTTCATTTCTAAGAGAGTAAGTATGAAACTGATATCATCCCAGTTTAGTACTTTTAACTCCCTCTCAGTCATGTAGGAAAGTAGCTCATAGTAGATCTTTACAAGAGATGGATGTTCAATGCCATATGCTTTTTTCTCTCTCTTTATTTTTCAAATATTTGTATTCTGGGCATACAACAAGCAGATAATCAGTATAAACAGTTAGAGATGGGTATATGTCAAGTGGACCATGTGGACAGGCCAATGAATGGATCCCACTGGTTATGTTCTCTACTCTGCATGTTTCTGTGCTATAGATACCCTGGATCCCTAGCACCATTTTATAGCTATAAAATGACCTTTTATAGATCTGACATCTCTGTACATTAGGTGATGTGAAGAACAATCAGATTTACAACTGTCACTATTGCCATGGCAATCTGCAAAAAACACTGCACTTCATCTCAGGATTCTCCCCCCATCAAAGCTGTTGACACGATAGCTAGGTGCTGTGTAGTGCATTGGCAGTCACTGTCATTTATTCTTCCGTAGCACTCTTGCCACAACTTCTAGAGCACTGTAGAACATTACTTCTCCGGTTTAAAGCTTACGTATGATAAAGCATGTCAATAATTCTACACCTCCTTTGGTGATGCCAGTAAGATAAAAACAGATAGATCTCTGATTACTCTATTGCTTTGCGTCTGCTTATCCTTCCTAGAGGCTTAGACTCAACTTAGCTCTGCTCACGTTATTGGTTGTCCATTTGAAGCCATGTTTACTTCTCTCATACTTCCCCATATTAAATTCTCATAGCGCATACCTTAGAAGAAAAAACAGTGACCCGCATTACACATTCACTACCACAATAATCTTGGTTAATTTATATTCCTTCTTATTTTGAATAAATGCTTTCATAATCTTGTCTGCAAAGTTTCTACTCGTGTCTTTAGTAAAAATAAATATTTACCATAGATGTGAAATGCCAATACTTTATAGTTCTTATTTGAAGTACCATAAGGGAGAATTTTCTAAAATACATTATTGTTATGTTTTTCTTTTAGCACAAATATATCTTTATTTTTTTACTGAAAGGTTCACGTTTATCTTGCCCTTACTGCCATAACCTCTTGCTGTAAATTTTCTTTCATTATTTGTGCTTGTTTTTTCATATCTATCTTCAATGACTTTTAATCTTTTATGCTGACTTTAGG
This sequence comes from Discoglossus pictus, assembly GCA_027410445.1. Lineage (NCBI taxonomy): Eukaryota > Metazoa > Chordata > Amphibia > Anura > Alytidae > Discoglossus > Discoglossus pictus. Next base: position 1,355,866 of record CM050169.1, read on the forward strand.
AAATTCCCATTGGCCTCCTGGAGTTTGTAAGCTATCTCACTTTGGCATATTATTTTTATCTGAGGATGTGAAGAATAAATGTGTCTCTTTTGTTCCATTTTTTTAAGGCAACAAAAACATCTAAATAAGGTTGTTTTATTATATTACATGAATTTGGTGAATGTAACAGTTTGGGTACTTTGTACTCTTTCAAATAACTTCACTTAAAACAGAAAACATTTTTAGAATGTAAATAAAAATAATAACATTTCTAATTTACTACTTTGTATGCTATTGAGGAATCTACCATTTTAGTTTCCAATGACTTAATTCTTGAAGTGGAAGGAGATTTGAATGCAGAGAAGACGCACTATCTGCCAAATATCAAAGAGACAGTAACTACTGACAATGCTCTTATTGGCACTAATGCAAAGCTCATTAGTTTACAAGGTCGCACCCAGTTGAGACAGAACTTGACAGAAGTAGACTTTGTACATAAAATACAAAAGCGAAAAAATGAAAGGTTGTTTTTATTTTTTTACTTTCTAAAAGTCTTTTAACTATTATCAAGTTTAGTTATTCAAAATATCATACAGAACAAATGGAACCTATTGTCAGTGTTCCCATTCTGTATAATATCCAAGAAACACAAGCAATGTTATCCAAAGAGTTATCATAGGCTTAATTTATTTTTTCCAGGATGGGAACAGACGTTGTAATGTTTTTTTTAAATTATTTATGGCAGAAAAATCAGGTTTCTGTTATCTTGCCTTTCTGGAATTTAAGTAATGTAGGAATTATTATTGCTCTGTTCCGGTCAGCTCTGTGTAGGGAGCAAAATAAAAAAATAACCTTTAACAAATCTATCTGTGCAGGCTTGGAATGCTGGAATCACCTAAACAGGTCAGCTATGGGCTAACTCGTCAGTGCAGTCCTGAGTCCAGGGTAAACTGCTATCAATCACTGTCTTCACTATAGTTTTTTCTTTGTGCACACAGTATATAAATATCTAGCATATTCCACATATACTGCTAGGTATACTGTATATATATATATATATATATATATATATATATACTGGGTGCCCAATTATATCCACTGGCTAAAAATGATATACTATAGATATATATTCTCTATATCCCCTAGACTACCTCAATCACATATATAGTTGTGAGCATACGAGCCCGCTCGAGCCGTTGCTCACGCTTGCGGGCTCGCACAACTCACAACTCCTCCTGCCCGCTCGCCGCTCTTAACTCCTCCCCCGCCACTCTTAACTCCTCCCCCGCCACTCTTAACTCCTCCCCCGCCACTCTTAACTCCTCCCCCGCCACTATTAACTCCTCCCCGCCACTCTTAACTCCTCCCACGTCACTCTTAACTCCTCCCCTGCCGGTCTTAAATCCTCCCCCGGCTGCTCTCAACTCCTCCCCCGGCTGCTCTCAACTCCTCCCTGGGGAGGGACCGGCAGACATGCTGGGGACTGAGGTGAAAGAGACAGCCTGGAGGGAAAGAGAGACAAGAGAGACAGGAGGGACACAGACAGGGAGAGTCAGGAGGGACACAGACAGGGAGAGTCAGAAGGGACACGGACACACAGAGAGAGAGTGACAGGAGTAACACAGAGAGAGTCAGGAGGGACACAGATAGAGACAGGAGGGACACAGATAGAGAGAGACAGGAGGGACACAGACAAAGAGAGAGTGACAGGAGTAACACAGAGAGAGACAGGAGGGACACAGATAGAGAGAGACAGGAGGGACACAGACAAAGAGAGAGTGACAGGAGTAACACAGAGAGAGACAGGAGGGACACAGATAGAGAGAGACACAGACAGAGAGAGAGGAGGGACACAGACAGAGAGAGACAGGAGGGACACGGACCGAGAGAGACAGGAGGGACACGCACCGAGAGAGACAGGAGGGACACAGAGAGAGACAGGAGGGACACAGAGAGAGCGAGACAGGAGGGACACAGAGAGAGCGAGACAGGAGGGACACAGATAGAGAGAGACAGGAGGGACACAGAGAGAGACAGGAGGGACACAGAGAGAGCGAGACAGGAGGGACACAGATAGAGAGAGACAGGAGGGACACAGAGAGAGACAGGAGGGACACAGAGAGAGCGAGACAGGAGGGACACAGAGAGAGCGAGACAGGAGGGACACAGATAGAGAGAGACAGGAGGGACACAGACAAAGAGAAAGTGACAGGAGTAACACAGAGAGAGACAGGAGGGACAGAGATAGAGAGAGACACAGACAGAGAGAGAGGAGGGACACAGACCGAAAGAGACAGGAGGGACACAGACCGAGAGAGACAGGAGGGACACAGACCGAGAGAGACAGGAGGGACGCAGACAGAGAGAGACAGGAGGGACACAGACCGAGAGAGACAGGAGGGACACAGACCGAGAGAGACAGGAGGGACACAGACCGAGAGAGACAGGAGGGACACAGACAGAGAGAGTCAAGAGGGACACAGACAGAGAGAGACAGGAGGGACACAGACCGAGAGAGACAGGAGGGACACAGACAGAGAGAGACAGGAGGGACACAGACAGAGAGAGACAGGAGGGACACAGACAGAGAGAGACAGGAGGGACACAGACAGAGAGAGACAGGAGGGACACAGACAGAGAGCGACAGGAGGGACACAGACAGAGAGAGACAGGAGGGACACAGACCGAGAGAGACAGGAGGGACACAGACCGAGAGAGACAGGAGGGACACAGACCGAGAGAGACAGGAGGGACACAGACCGAGAGAGACAGGAGGGACACAGACCGAGAGAGACAGGAGGGACACAGACCGAGAGAGACAGGAGGGACACAGAGAGAGAGACAGGAGGGACACGGACAGAGAGAGAGACACAGGAGGGACAGAGAGAGAGAGACAGGAGGGACACAGACAGAGAGAGAGACAGGAGGGACACAGACAGAGAGAGACAGGAGGGACACAGAGAGAGACAGGAGGGACACAGAGAGAGACAGGAGGGACACAGATAGAGAGAGACACAGGAGGGACGCAGACAGAGAGAGACAGGAGGGACACAGACAGAGAGAGACAGGAGGGACACAGACAGAGAGAGAGACAGGAGGGACACAGACAGAGAGAGACAGGAGGGACACAGAGAGAGACAGGAGGGACACAGAGAGAGACAGGAGGGACACACACAGAGAGAGACAGGAGGGACACACACAGAGAGAGACAGGAGGGACACAGATAGAGAGACAGGAGGGACGCAGATAGAGAGAGACACGAGGGACACAGATAGAGAGACAGGAGGGACACAAAACGGTGAGAGACAGGAGGGACACAGACAGAGAGAGACAGGAGGGACACAGACAGAGAGAGACAGGAGGGACACAGACAGAGAGAGAGACAGAAGGGACACAGAGAGAGACAGGAGGGACACAGATAGAGAGACATGAGGGACACAGATAGAGAGACATGAGGGACACAGACAGAGAGACATGAGGGACACGGACAGAGAGAGACAAGAGGGACACGGATAGAGAGACAGGAGGGACACAGACAGAGAGAGACAGGAGGGACACAGACAGAGAGAGACAGGAGGGACACAGACAGAGAGAGACAGGAGGAACAGAGAGAGACAGGAGAGACAGGAGGGAAACGGATAGAGAGACAGGAGGGACACAGAGAGAGAGACAGGAGGGACACAGATAGAGAGACAGGAGGGACACAGATAGAGAGACAGGAGGGACACAGAGAGAGAGACAGGAGGGACACAGATAGAGAGACAGGAGGGACACAGAGAGAGAGACAGGAGGGACACAGATAGAGAGACAGGAGGGACACAGATAGAGAGACAGGAAGGACACAGATAGAGAGACAGGAGGGACACAGATAGAGAGACAGGAGGGACAGAGAGAGACAGGAGGGACAGAGAGAGACAGGAGGGACAGAGAGAGACAGGAGGGACACGGATGGAGGGTCACAGACCGAGAGAGACAGGAGGGACACAGACCGAGAGAGACAGGAGGGACACAGAGAGAGCGAGACAGGAGGGACACAGAGAGAGAGACAGGAGGGACACGGACAGAGAGAGAGACAGGAGGGACACAGAGAGAGCGAGACAGGAGGGACACAGAGAGAGAGACAGGAGGGACACGGACAGAGAGAGAGACAGGAGGGACACAGATAGAGAGAGACAGGAGGGACACAAAACGGTGAGAGACAGGAGGGACACAGATAGAGAGAGACAGGAGGGACACAGATAGAGAGTGACAGGAGGGACACAAAACGGTGAGAGACAGGAGGGACACAGACAGAGAGAGAGACAGAAGGGACACAGAGAGAGGGAGACAGTAGGGACACAGAGAGAGACAGGAGGGACACAGATAGAGAGACATGAGGGACACAGACAGAGAGAGACAGGAGGGACACAGACAGAGAGAGACAAGAGGGACACAGATAGAGAGACATGAGGGACACAGAGAGAGAGACAGGAGGGACACAGAGAGAGAGACAGGAGGAACAGAGAGAGAGACAGGAGGGACACAGAGAGAGACAGGAGGGACACAGATAGAGAGACAGGAGGGACACAGATAGAGAGACAGGAGGGACACAGATAGAGAGACAGGAGGGACACAGATAGAGAGACAGGAGGGACAGAGAGAGACAGGAGGGACAGAGAGAGACAGGAGGGACACAGACAGAGAGAGACAGGAGGGACACAGACAGAGAGAGACAGGAGCGACACAGATAGAGAGACAGGAGGGACAGAGAGAGACAGGAAGGACACGGATGGAGGGACACAGATAGAGAGACAGGAGGGACACAGAGAGAGAGAGAGACAGGAGGGACACGGATGGAGGGACACAGACAGAGAGAGACAGGAGGGACACAGATAGAGAGACAGAGAGAGACAGGAAGGACACGGATGGAGGGACACAGACAGAGAGAGACAGGAGGGACACAGAGAGAGAGAGAGACAGGAGGGACAGAGAGAGAGAGAGAGACAGGAGGGACACGGATGGAGAGACAGGAGGGACACAGACAGAGACAGGAGGTACACAGAGAGAGAGACAGGAGGGACACAGAGGGAGAGGCAGGAGGGACACAGAGAGAGAGGGACAGGAGGGACACAGACAGAGAGAGAGACAGGAGAAACACATAGAGAGAGAGACAGGAGAAACACATAGAGAGAGAGACAGGAGAAACACATAGAGAGACAGGAGGGACACAGACAGAGAGAGACAGGAGGGACACAGACAGAGAGAGACAGGAGGGACACAGACAGAGAGAGAGACAGAAGGGACACAGAGAGAGACAGGAGGGACACAGATAGAGAGACATGAGGGACACAGATAGAGAGACATGAGGGACACAGATAGAGAGAGACAAGAGGGACACGGATAGAGAGACAGGAGGGACACAGACAGAGAGAGACAGGAGGGACACAGACAGAGAGAGACAGGAGGGACACAGACCGAGAGAGACAGGAGGGACACAGACCGAGAGAGACAGGAGGGACACAGATAGAGAGAGAGACAGGAGAAACACATAGAGAGAGAGACAGGAGAAACACATAGAGAGAGAGAGACAGGAGAGACACAGAGAGAGACAGGAGGGACACAGACAGAGAGAGACAGGAGGGACACAGACCGAGAGAGACAGGAGGGACACAGACCGAGAGAGACAGGAGGGACACAGATAGAGAGAGAGACAGGAGAAACACATAGAGAGAGAGACAGGAGAAACACATAGAGAGAGAGAGTCAGGAGAGACACAGACAGAGAGAGACAGGAGGGACACAGACAGAGAGAGACAGGAGGGACACAGACAGAGAGAGACAGGAGGGACACAGACAGAGAGAGAGACAGAAGGGACACAGAGAGAGACAGGAGGGACACAGATAGAGAGACATGAGGGACACAGATAGAGAGACATGAGGGACACAGACAGAGAGACATGAGGGACACGGACAGAGAGAGACAAGAGGGACACGGATAGAGAGACAGGAGGGACACAGACAGAGAGAGACAGGAGGGACACAGACAGAGAGAGACAGGAGGGACACAGACAGAGAGAGACAGGAGGAACAGAGAGAGACAGGAGAGACAGGAGGGAAACGGATAGAGAGACAGGAGGGACACAGAGAGAGAGACAGGAGGGACACAGATAGAGAGACAGGAGGGACACAGATAGAGAGACAGGAGGGACACAGAGAGAGAGACAGGAGGGACACAGATAGAGAGACAGGAGGGACACAGAGAGAGAGACAGGAGGGACACAGATAGAGAGACAGGAAGGACACAGATAGAGAGACAGGAGGGACACAGATAGAGAGACAGGAGGGACAGAGAGAGACAGGAGGGACAGAGAGAGACAGGAGGGACAGAGAGAGACAGGAGGGACACGGATGGAGGGTCACAGACCGAGAGAGACAGGAGGGACACAGACCGAGAGAGACAGGAGGGACACAGAGAGAGCGAGACAGGAGGGACACAGAGAGAGAGACAGGAGGGACACGGACAGAGAGAGAGACAGGAGGGACACAGAGAGAGCGAGACAGGAGGGACACAGAGAGAGAGACAGGAGGGACACGGACAGAGAGAGAGACAGGAGGGACACAGATAGAGAGAGACAGGAGGGACACAAAACGGTGAGAGACAGGAGGGACACAGATAGAGAGAGACAGGAGGGACACAGATAGAGAGTGACAGGAGGGACACAAAACGGTGAGAGACAGGAGGGACACAGACAGAGAGAGAGACAGAAGGGACACAGAGAGAGGGAGACAGTAGGGACACAGAGAGAGACAGGAGGGACACAGATAGAGAGACATGAGGGACACAGACAGAGAGAGACAGGAGGGACACAGACAGAGAGAGACAAGAGGGACACAGATAGAGAGACATGAGGGACACAGAGAGAGAGACAGGAGGGACACAGAGAGAGAGACAGGAGGAACAGAGAGAGAGAGGGACAGGAGGGACACATAGAGAGAGAGACAGGAGAAACACATAGAGAGAGAGACAGGAGGGACACAGAGAGAGACAGGAGGGACACAGACAGAGAGAGACAGGAGGGACACAGAGAGAGACAGGAGGGACACAGATAGAGAGACAGGAGGGACACAGATAGAGAGACAGGAGGGACACAGATAGAGAGACAGGAGGGACAGAGAGAGACAGGAGGGACAGAGAGAGACAGGAGGGACACAGACAGAGAGAGACAGGAGGGACACAGACAGAGAGAGACAGGAGCGACACAGATAGAGAGACAGGAGGGACAGAGAGAGACAGGAAGGACACGGATGGAGGGACACAGATAGAGAGACAGGAGGGACACAGAGAGAGAGAGAGACAGGAGGGACACGGATGGAGGGACACAGACAGAGAGAGACAGGAGGGACACAGATAGAGAGACAGAGAGAGACAGGAAGGACACGGATGGAGGGACACAGACAGAGAGAGACAGGAGGGACACAGAGAGAGAGAGAGACAGGAGGGACACAGAGAGAGAGAGAGACAGGAGGGACACGGATGGAGAGACAGGAGGGACACAGACAGAGACAGGAGGTACACAGAGAGAGAGAGAGAGACAGGAGGTACACAGAGAGAGAGACAGGAGGGACACAGAGGGAGAGGCAGGAGGGACACAGAGAGAGAGGGACAGGAGGGACACATAGAGAGAGAGAGACAGGAGAAACACATAGAGAGAGAGACAGGAGAAACACATAGAGAGAGAGAGACAGGAGAGACACAGAGAGAGACAGGAGGGACACAGACAGAGAGACACAGGAGGGACACAGATAGAGAGAGACAGGGGGGACACAGATAGAGAGACAGGAGGGACAGAGAGAGAGAGACAGGAGGGACAGAGAGAGAGAGACAGGAGGTACAGAGAGAGAGAGAGACAGGAGGGACACAAAGAGAGAGAGACATGAGGGACACATAGAGAGAGAGACAGGAGAGACACAGGCAGAGAGAAGAGACATGAGAGAGAGACAGGAGGGACAGAGACAGGAGGGACAGAGAGAGAGAGAGAGAGAGAGGAGGGACACAGAGAGAGAGACAGGAGGGACACAGAGAGAGAGACAGGAGGGACACAGAGAGAGAGAGACAGGAGGGACAGAGACAGGAGGGACAGAGATAGAGAGACAGGAGGGACAGAGAGAGAGAGCGAGAGAGGAGGGACACAGAGAGAGAGACAGGAGGTACAGAGAGAGAGAGAGACAGGAGGGACACAAAGAGAGAGAGACATGAGGGACACATAGAGAGAGAGACAGGAGAGACACAGGCAGAGAGAAGAGACATGAGAGAGAGACAGGAGGGACAGAGACAGGAGGGACAGAGAGAGAGAGAGAGGAGGGACACAGAGAGAGAGACAGGAGGGACACAGAGAGAGAGACAGGAGGGACACAGAGAGAGAGAGACAGGAGGGACAGAGACAGGAGGGACAGAGATAGAGAGACAGGAGGGACAGAGAGAGAGAGAGCGAGAGAGGAGGGACACAGAGAGAGAGACAGGAGGGACACAGAGAGAGAGACAGGAGGGACACAGAGAGAGACAGGAGGGACATAGACACACAGAGAGAGAGACATGAGAGAGAGAGACAGACAGAAAGGAGGGACAGAGAGAGAGAGAGACAGACATGAAGGAGTGACAGAGAGAGACTGACAGGAGGGAGGGATAGAGAGACAGACAGGAGGGAGGGATAGAGAGAAAGATTGACAGGAGGGAGGGATAGAGAGACAGACAGGAGGGAGTGATAGAGAGAAAGATTGACAGGAGGGAGGGATAGAGAGACAGACAGGAGGGAGGGACAGAGAGAAAGATTGACGGGAAGGAGGGACAGAGCGAAAGATTGACATGCAGGAGGGACAGAGAGACAGACAGGAAGGAGTGACAGAGAGAGACTGACAGGAGGGAGGGATAGAGAGACAGACAGGAGGGAGGGATAGAGAGAAAGATTGACAGGAGGGAGGGATAGAGAGACAGACAGGAGGGAGGGATAGAGAGAAAGATTGACAGGAGGGAGGGATAGAGAGACAGACAGGAGGGAGGGACAGAGAGAAAGATTGACGGGAAGGAGGGACAGAGCGAAAGATTGACATGCAGGAGGGACAGAGAGACAGACAGGAAGGAGTGACAGAGAGAGACTGACAGGAAGGAGTGACAGAGAGAGACTGACAGGAGGGAGGGACAGAGAGACAGACAGGAAGGAGGGACAGAGAGACAGACAGGAAGGAGGGACAGAGAGATGAGAAAAGTGGAGTGGAAGTGACAGGGGAGGGAAAGCGGGGTAGAAGAGACAAGGGAAGGGAGAGGGGTGGAAGAGACAGGGTATGGAGAGGGGTGGAAGAGACACAGGAAAGGGAAATGGGGGAAGAGACACAGGGAGGAAGAGAAGGGAAAAGAAACGGGAGGGAGGGAAGAGACACAAGGGAGGGGGAGAGGGGTTGAAGAGACACGGGAGGGAGAGAGGGGAAAGGGGACACATGGGAGGGGGAGGGGGGAAGAGATACAGGGGTGGAGAGGGGGGAAGAGACACATGGGGGAGAGCCCATGATGAGCTTCAAAGGTGCTTAGTAAAGTAGAGGGGGGAGTGGCTCTCATTGAGCGCCTACCGTCAAGTAGATGGGGGAAAAGGTAGAGGGGGAGAGGCTCGCAATGAGCGCCAAAGGCGCTCATCGCAAGGCCAGTTAAGTAGAGGGGGAGAGGCTTGCATTTTGTGGCAAACACCATTGCCAGGCTTCAAATTTTATTGCCGTCATTTTTGACGGGCAAGTGGCTAGTTACTCATACCCCTTTGTATGCTCTTAAGTCACTTTTCATTGTTAGATGTTAAATAGACCCTGGACACTTCTATTATTCCTAAAATTATAATCTTTTAGCAGTAAAGGTGTTATAAAGTCTTAAAAGCTATCACATAATAGCTCTGCTAGAGACGGATGACCCTCTGAATTCAGTGAATTAAAACACCTATTTGGAAAGTTAACAATCCCTGCACAATTTTATTTTAAATGGGTTTTTAATGATTTTAATCGCTGTTGTTTTTGTTTTTAATAAAAACTTTTGATGTATTCCCATTTCTAGTATAGTTTAAAAAATTTTAACATCTTGTGCTCTTTCACACCATGAAGAGCACGTACAGTGAGGTCATATTGCATGCACCATTCTACAATAAATCTCTTTCCTTACAAAATGTACTTACACACCTATTAAATGTGCCTTTTTGTAATTCCAGAAGCCCGTAAAGGAGCCCGCAAAAGTTATGGCTATTAAATTGGCCTCTTTTAGCTACCCGCAAATGATCTGCGGGTCACAGGCAGAAAACCCTACGGGCTGTCAAAATCTGAACTCCGACCCAGCTAAGTCTTTGATCTTTCAAGCCCGTAAATGTTACTATCGCAAATTGCTATTAAATTGTCCGCAATTGTTTTCACACCTGTAAATGGCAATTGTAGCCAAAAATACTACGGGTACTAGAGAGGACCCGCAAGGGGGTTCACTACTATATGTTAATCACAGGGAAAGCGATGAAAGGTATTAAAATTAATAGCACAATATTCTTAAACAAATCTGCAATAAATAAAAAAAAAAAAAAATTATGTTTAATTTCCGTGTTATCGATCCCGGCAATCAATGTGTTAATACATATAATAGAACTCGCATGGACTAGAATATCATATTTACTGATTTTTTCATATTATATTATTTCTGGAATGCGGGCCCGATCGCAACTCGGACTTCAAAACTGTAATGACTAAAATGTAACCTCCATGTTGGCTCCGTCTAAACCCGTAACTACTGGTTTGAATAATTTATCATGTTCATGGACGGAAATGCTACGCGCTGAAGCATGGTTTACGGATTTCAATTTTGGCCATGTCCTTGCGTCCTTTTTTAATTTAATCGCTCTGTAACTCCAGCAAATTTTACAACGGCTTGGAATTGAATAGGGCCCAAAGTCCTAAAAACATCAGCAGTTGTCAGTAAAAGCGTAACATGGCAGCTCTCCTATTAAGTGCATATTATATATTACTAGCGACTTGACCGTCAAAAAATGACGGCAATAAGATTGTAAGGCAGGTAATGCTGTTTGGTCGAGACATTCATTTTGTTGGTGGTCCGAGATCCTTCGGCGCTCATTGCGAGGCTGTTGGTTGTTGTATTTTTTTTTCTGATAGGCGCTTTTGGTGTTTTTGTTTGGTCGGCGCTGATGTGTTTTTTGCGCTTATTGCAAGGCTTTGTGTGCTATGAGCAGTTGGCGCTCGTTGTGAGTGGCGCAGTGTATGGCTTTTATGTTTATGTGAGATTTTTTTTTTTTGTGTATATGTTTTTTTGTATGCTAATTAAATAATTAATAAATGAATATATACCTATTTTTAAGTAATATATGCAGGAAGCATTGTGTTGAAGAGCTGACAATCTGTTTTGATGTTGCTGCAGCATACAATGTGTGTTTGAGCTGCTGTGTAAGTGTCAGTAATATGTGCAGTGTGTAGTGTAAATAGGCTGCGTGCGCAAGGAAAATCCGTTAGGGTAGCTGTGTACTTCCGGATTGTGTATGTTAGTGTTGTAAAATGGCGCCTAATGTGTGCGGTACACGGCTGTGTATGATGTAGCGTCCTTGCTAATGGTGTATCTTGGACCTCGTACTGCTTTTTGGAAAATCTGTAGGTGTTTGGTGGTGTTTTGCGTGTTTAGGGTCCTGTAGCCTCGTTTTCGTTTCTTTTGGCGGCCATTTTTTCTCTCGCTTAGGGGATTTTCGTGTGTCAAACTCTTGAATTTTGACTTAAAATGGAGGTGTAACTTTACTTTCAGAGGTCCTGGGTGCCCCCCCCCCTTGCTGTGGGTAAGCTTTTTATGTATTTGTTGTGTGTATTTATTGTGTTTTTAATGTTTTTAGGTGCACGCAGGTCGGGCGTTAAGGTCATATTTTTGTAAGGTCGTATTTTTGAGTCCCGCGGCTCGTATTTGTGGCTGGTAAGTCCGTAAATTTTCCGGTGTAAGTCCCGCGGTTGGTAGTTTTGTGTGTAAGTCCGTATATAGTGATTGTGTGTTAGATGTATTTTATTAAAGTGCCGCTTGTGTGGGTGATTGTAACCGCGTGTGAGGCGCCGTAGAGCCTCCACCTCTGCAAATGCGGCCCCTCGCTTTGCGAGGGTCCGCATTTGCGGTCCAAACTGAGTCCCCAAACTGTGTCCCCAACTATTACCGTATATACTCAAGTATAAGCCGAGTTTTTAAGCCCTTTTTTTAAGGCTAAAAAGGCCCCCTAGGCTTATACTCGAGTCACTCCCCCCCCCCGTGTCTCTCTAACCCCCCCGTGTCTCTCTAACCCCCCGTGTCTCTCTAACCCCCCCGTGTCTCTCTAACCCCTGTGTCTCTCTAACCCCCCGTGTCTCTTTCCCTCCCCCCTCCTCATTCTCAACCCCCCCTCCTCACTTTTTTCCCTCTAAATACCTCCCCCTCACTTACCTGCTTCTTCTCCGGCCTCTGCTCCTTCTGTCTTGACCCGGCGCGCATGTGACGTCACATGCACGCCGCGTCATTAGCATATACCGGCTACAGCAGTCTAAAGACGGAAAACACCAACAAACACCTACGTATTTGTGGAAAAACACCTACGATATTAGAAAACAAGGACGCAACCCGCACATCCCCAACAACATTACAAACACAACAAATACAAACAACAAACACATAAAAAGGTTACTCACAGCAAGGGGGGGGGGGGCACCGAGGACCTCTGCAAGTGAAGTTACACCTCCATTTAACAACAAATTTCGTAGTTTAGAGACCTGAAAATCACCTAAGCGACAGAAAAAATGGCAGCGGAACAAAACGAAAACGAGGCTAAAGGTCCCTAAACACGCAAAACACCACCAAACAGCTACGGATATTCTGAAAAACTCGCACGACATAGAAAATGAACGACGCTTCATCAGCCACATTAAATACACCAAACACCATTAGCTCACTTACAATTTCATTGCCGTCATTTTTTTACGGGCACTTTGCTAGTATATCTATATTTATCAACTGCGTCTAGCAGTGCGAGACGGCTGGAAGACGTCTGGCTCGACAAATTGCTTTATATCAAATCAAAACATATGTCCATCAGCCATGTTGTAAGTGTCTTGAATGAAGACACATCACTGACCATTTAAAGAAGCATGAAGAGTAGATAAATGCACATTTTACCAGAATAATGTTTGGATGCCACTTTATACCTGAATACTACTGGGTTAACGCTTACTCTCCATGTTTTGAATCTAAACCACTTTATGATAGAAAAATATATATTTAAAAACTTGACTGATATTATTTAAGGTGGGAGGATTTTGTAAATTTTGTTTTTAATTTAAACGAGAGTGATCACTCTTATTGTGTATACTTTGTCCCTTTCCTCTTCTGTCTTCCATCAACGATAGATAAGAATACACCCTAAGTTCTTAGGCTTTCAGCTAATGGGAAGTGCTGAAGATGAACTATAATAAGACAGACACCACAGAAATGACCATTTCACCCATTCTTACCAGAGAAGTCTTAGTTTTAACAATTTTGTTTTACTGTTGTGTAGTTGAAAAGGACTACATATTCCAGAATGCTTCGTGTAACAAAAAAGCCAGGGTAAATGTCTTTCATTTTCATACACTCCACTAACTAACCCCTTATGCTGTGCCTCACTTCACCTACAGAAACTTCACCCAATTCTACAGGATTGCTCCAATGCCGCCCCCACCCTATGTAATTCTTTACTCCACGCTTTCAAACTCACAACCACTCTATACAACTTCAAACTACAATCCTATATGCACCCTGATGTATGTGATCATGAGTGAAAGAGTTAGTTTATTTATGGATTTAAGAGAGCGTAAGTGATAGGATGTCAGATTACTTGCTTAAAGGGTCTAGACCATACATTTAAAAGAGCATGTTTTACATGGAAAATAAATTATATTAATTGACTAGAACAAGAGATAGACAGATAAATGAACATGTGCTTTATCCACCTTTACCTTACCAGTGGTTTAAAAGGAAGTGTAAAAAAGTGCCCCTATTTAATTGCCCCTATTCTCTCTCCCTCCTTGTTCTATTGGTCCCTCATACCATATTTTTATTGTTTTTTCTTTTTAGCCCCAAATTTTACCTGCATCCTGGTTTCAGAAGGCCTCACTGGTTACTCTAAATTCTTGGAGTTCTGCCCTCCCTACCTGCCTCCCACCCCATTTCTGATTAAATTTATAGTGGAATGGGAATCACCTGACTTTCCTACTTGCATATATTATCTCACCACTAGGGGCAGAAAACATATTAAATGCTAGAGCCCTCACCTCTGTTCCTTCTCTCTCCCTCTAAATGAAAAAGCTTTCTTACTTTCACTTCTCTTCTGACCCTTTTTATTCCTTATCTGTTTAATCTTTCCCTGATTTCTGCCCCTTCCATTCCCTTTAGATTGTAAGTGGCGAGTTTTCAGTCTTCTAGGTTGCTTTGGGAAAATTCACTTTCTGCAAAGATTCTAAGCTCAAAACAGGGTCCTCCATTTTTGGAAGGTTGTTAATGATGTATTTTTCCTTGTTTTCATCCCCTGTATTGCGCTACGGAATATGTTGGCGCATTACAAATAAAGAGTGAGAACTTAGGAACACTTATTCCTATGGTATTTTCTACCAAATGTCTGATTGATATATAAACATGTTTTAGGATCAATTTGTATAATAAAAAATGGTTACTTTATTAAATTTGGGGTAACAACGGCGTATTAAAAACACATATAAAAAATCCAGGATTAGGACATGACGTTTTAAAAGAAGGCTGAATTGTGTGAGACAAAATTACCACTAGAATGATATATAATTTGACTCTTAATAGAGGGGTAATTTGTCTCTACAGGTGCTTGTGTGTCAGGATAGATGATTAAACCTGATGTGTGGTCCTCCTAATAAAGTCCTTTAGAGGGGAAAAACACTATTCTTACTGCCTGTTTATACAGTGTGTTAAAGAGACACCTCACAGAGAACACTTTGCAGGGAGACTGCTTTGAGTAATACCTCCAGCACTGTCTGGGTGTCTATGTACTTCTCTTACTGAGTAGATCTATATAGTAAGGTGCTATATATCTGGAAGTTATGATAATAACTCTAAAATTAAACTGGATTTTTTCTTCCAGTGTATGGTTGAAAAGCTCCTTTTAAGTTGTGGAGTACAGATAACTCACCTCCTTAATAGGTATAATGCTCTGGTTCTTATCTTTAATATATAAAAGTTCCTACTGGGAAAAAGCCACTGTGATATATGCTCTAAATGAGCTCTGGTTTTGTGCCTCTTATATATATGTGAGTCCCTGCTGGGAAATTACTGCTATTAAGCGTGTTCTCATTGAACTTTCAAAGGACCATACTGCTTAGTAAAGAGCAAAATACCTGCTATTAAAGAGTTTGTACTCTGTCAGTTCCTTGTCTTTCCATTATAGCACTTATGCGATCTATCACTCATTTGGATAAGGACAGGGAGGGTAACCATGCACACTACACCCAAACACTCAGTGAGAAAAACGCTAGCGTGTCCTTGACATCGGGACACACTACGTCATCAGAAGCCGACGCGTTTCGACGTCATCAAGACGTCTTCTTCAAGGGTGAGCTTGCTAAGGCCGTTAGAGCCCTTTTTAAAGTGTTGCCATCTCCATGGCAACTAATAGGAAACTGTGGAACATGAGCAGTAACATGAAAAACGCCCCCTCTGGTGGTGAGCGGAAATGACATGATACTTACAGCCTGCTGAATATACGCTGTAGATTTTAGTAAATGCAATAAATAAAGTGTCATTCTCTTTGTAACTTGACTAATTAGAAGGAGAAAAAAGGCTGTATGAAGGGTGTTGGGTCTTGTTGTACATTGAACCTTATAAAGTTGTGGCATGTCAGCATGTATGTGTACCAATATTTATAAGGTTCTGATAGTCCCTAAACTTCCCTGATTGTGAAAAAAGTACTTGTTTGTACTGGCTTAAATATCTACTATAAACATTGAGAGTCAATATCAAGTGCTAATTTATGTCATAATTTGTTCAGGGAGATCTCTATGCTCCTATGTTTTGGGCTCCCAACATACTAATTGGTACACTTTCTGGAGGAAAAATGACAATATCTTGGATATATATCTTAAAGATGGATGCACATATGAATTCCCAATTTAAGAGGGAAGATGTTGATATTTTCTACCTCCTTTAAATGATTAAATGCAAAAGAAGCGAAGAGTTATACATTGTTGATAGGGACACATAAAGTGTTTGTGTGTTTGCAGTGCATAATAGACAGATTCTTCTTTATTGCACAAAAATTATATCAGAGTAAAAGGGCTGGTAACTAGGTGTGCATGAAGTGAATATTAGCTGGTGGTGCCAGAGGAGGAGAGATCTTAAAATGAACAATGAGGTTGGAATAACCATGGTTGTAGCTGTAAAAGATGCTTTCCAATGGATAGTGAAATTGTAAAGAAATGTGCTAGAGCATAAATCATGACATCATTTCATGTTATGATAGATGGAAGATGCAAATGTGGATTAATACGGTGTATTGTGATGGTGGAAACTAATACGGTGTATGTAAAAACATCATTACTCTGGCAAGGACTACTTAGAGTAAAGGTGAAGAAAAAAGGGGAGTGGGTGAGGGGAATAGGCGGATGTGGGGATAGTTAAACCCCAGGTTATGTCGATGTGATAGGTGTATGATCATATGTGAATAAAATGTGCCCAAATCAAATAAAGGAGGTGAAAGTAAAGCCCTCATTGAGACCTTTGGGAGTCAATGCTTTTAGTTTATGAATCCACCGAGCTTCATGCAGTACAACATTTTTTGAGTGCTAAAAGTAACAACCTTAAAAAATTCAACAATTTTGTGGTCCAACTACTTGAATACATTCTGAAACATAATTTCTTCTTGTTCAATGGAAAATGGTTCCATCAAAAGAAAGGGACGGCTATGGGAACATCTTGTGCACCCAGTTACGCCAACCTTCTACTGGGATGGTGGGAAGAAAAACTTTTTTCTGATCCACTTTTTGAACATCTTATTAGTCACGCATTAATTTGGCGTAGATATATAGATGACATTCTGTTAATTTGGACCGGTTCCAAGGCAGAATTTGAGACCTTCATGCACCTATTGAACAACAATGAGATAGGTCTAAAATTTACACATGATATACATCCTTCCCAAATCACCTTTCTAGACTTATACATTCGGAAAGACAACCAGGGGGAAATCACCACCACCACCTATAGAAAGGACACAGCCACCAATACCTTGCTCATGTGGGACAGCCAACATTTTGAACCACTAAAAAGAGGCATCCCCAAAGGACAATATTTGAGAATAAGACGAAATTGTAGCTCTGATAGTGAATTCAAGACAGAGGCAGACAAACCCAGACAGAGATTTCTGGAGAGAGGCTATCCGAATAAGTGTTTAAAAAAAGCATTCAAACATGCTCTTGGTTGTGACAGAACGGAAATGCTTAATAGACAATCTGAAAAAAGCTCTGAGCCAATAACAACACAGCCTAGATGTATAATGACGTTTGGATATGACTCACCGGCAATAAAAGAGATTCTATCCAAACACTGGCATATACTAAAAGGTGATGAAGACTTAGAAAATGATCTGTCATCTGATATATCAATAACATATAGTAGAGGGAAGAATTTAAAGGATATGTTGGTACATAGCCTTTTTAAGGAGAATAGACCCACAAACACATGGCTTAATCCACCAATTGGGTGTTTTAGGTGTGGAAAATGTAAATTTTGTAAATATATAAAACCAACAAAAATATACGTACATCCACACAGTGGGGAGACCTATGTGCTGAAAGATTTTTCAAACTGTTGCTCAACAAGCGTAATATATGTAGCCTCATGCATATGTAGCAAGATCTACGTAGGAAAAACGTGGCGCCAGCTACGTAGACGCATAGGGGAACACATATATTCTATCCAGAAAGATCTTGATACACCCTTAGCACGCCATGTGAAACATTATCACAAAGGAAAAAGTGAAGTGTTGACTTTCACAGTATTGGAAAAGGTACACTTAGGCCCTAGACAGGGTGACCTGGACAAGAAATTATTACAGCATGAAGCTCGGTGGATTCATAAACTAAAACCATTGACTCCCAAAGGTCTCAATGAGGGCTTTACTTTCACCTCCTTTATTTGATTTGGGCACATTTTATTCACATATGATCATACACCTATCACATCGACATAACCTGGGGTTTAACTATCCCCACATCCGCCTATTCCCCTCACCCACTCCCCTTTTTTCTTCACCTTTACTCTAAGTAGTCCTTGCCAGAGTAATGATGTTTTTACATACACCGTATTAGTTTCCACCATCACAATACACCGTATTAATCCACATTTGCATCTTCCATCTATCATAACATGAAATGATGTCATGATTTATGCTCTAGCACATTTCTTTACAATTTCACTATCCATTGGAAAGCATCTTTTACAGCTACAACCATGGTTATTCCAACCTCATTGTTCATTTTAAGATCTCTCCTCCTCTGGCACCACCAGCTAATATTCACTTCATGCACACCTAGTTACCAGCCCTTTTACTCTGATATAATTTTTGTGCAATAAAGAAGAATCTGTCTATTATGCACTGCAAACACACAAACACTTTATGTGTCCCTATCAACAATGTATAACTCTTCGCTTCTTTTGCATTTAATCATTTAAAGGAGGTAGAAAATATCAACATCTTCCCTCTTAAATTGGGAATTCATATGTGCATCCATCTTTAAGATATATATCCAAGATATTGTCATTTTTCCTCCAGAAAGTGTACCAATTAGTATGTTGGGAGCCCAAAACATAGGAGCATAGAGATCTCCCTGAACAAATTATGACATAAATTAGCACTTGATATTGACTCTCAATGTTTATAGTAGATATTTAAGCCAGTACAAACAAGTACTTTTTTCACAATCAGGGAAGTTTAGGGACTATCAGAACCTTATAAATATTGGTACACATACATGCTGACATGCCACAACTTTATAAGGTTCAATGTACAACAAGACCCAACACCCTTCATACAGCCTTTTTTCTCCTTCTAATTAGTCAAGTTACAAAGAGAATGACACTTTATTTATTGCATTTACTAAAATCTACAGCGTATATTCAGCAGGCTGTAAGTATCATGTCATTTCCGCTCACCACCAGAGGGGGCGTTTTTCATGTTACTGCTCATGTTCCACAGTTTCCTATTAGTTGCCATGGAGATGGCAACACTTTAAAAAGGGCTCTAACGGCCTTAGCAAGCTCACCCTTGAAGAAGACGTCTTGATGACGTCGAAACGCGTCGGCTTCTGATGACGTAGTGTGTCCCGATGTCAAGGACACGCTAGCGTTTTTCTCACTGAGTGTTTGGGTGTAGTGTGCATGGTTACCCTCCCTGTCCTTATCCAAATGAGTGATAGATCGCATAAGTGCTATAATGGAAAGACAAGGAACTGACAGAGTACAAACTCTTTAATAGCAGGTATTTTGCTCTTTACTAAGCAGTATGGTCCTTTGAAAGTTCAATGAGAACACGCTTAATAGCAGTAATTTCCCAGCAGGGACTCACATATATATAAGAGGCACAAAACCAGAGCTCATTTAGAGCATATATCACAGTGGCTTTTTCCCAGTAGGAACTTTTATATATTAAAGATAAGAACCAGAGCATTATACCTATTAAGGAGGTGAGTTATCTGTACTCCACAACTTAAAAGGAGCTTTTCAACCATACACTGGAAGAAAAAATCCAGTTTAATTTTAGAGTTATTATCATAACTTCCAGATATATAGCACCTTACTATATAGATCTACTCAGTAAGAGAAGTCCATAGACACACAGACAGTGCTGGGGGTATTACTCAAAGCAGTCTCCCTGCAAAGTGTTCTCTGTGAGGTGTCTCTTTAACACACTGTATAAACAGGCAGTAAGAATAGTGTTTTTCCCCTCTAAAGGACTTTATTAGGAGGACCACACATCAGGTTTAATCATCTATCCTGACACACAAGCACCTGTAGAGACAAATTACCCCTCTATTAAGAGTCAAACTATATATCATTCTAGTGGTAATTTTGTCTCACACAATTCAGCCTTCTTTTAAAACGTCATGTCCTAATCCTGGATTTTTTATATGTGTTTTTAATACGCCGTTGTTACCCCAAATTTAATAAAGTAACCATTTTTTATTATACAAATTGATCCTAAAACATGTTTATATATCAAGCATTACAAATAAAAGTTAATAATAATAATAATAATAAGAAGAAGAATTGCAAGTCTGCAGCTTGCGTTAAAAAGGCCATAAGTCTGCGGGATTGACATTCGCTACAGTTACAGAGCGATTCAATTGAACAAGCCCGCAATTTAAGGGCTGTTAGCCTAAACCGTAAACCATGCAATCGTATGTAGTATTTCAGGGCGGGATCATGATCAATTAAGCAAGGCCGTAACTAGCAATTTAGACACAGCCAACAGTAAATCAGTAAATGAGACCGTTGTCATGACATCAGTAAGACATGGAGGTTAAACGTCAATCGAATATCATTTAGAGGTCTGATTTGTGATCAGACTTGCAATCCGGCATTGTACAAAATAATAAAAATGAATGAAGGAAATGTTCTAGTCCATGTGGGTGGCCTGATATGTATTAACTCCTTGATTCCTGGGATCGATATAACACGAAAATAAAATGCAAAACAAAACTTTTTTATTGCAGATTTGTGAGCTTGAGACTGTGCAATTAATTATAATGTCTTTCATCGCTTTTCCTGTCTTTTAAAGTTCAGTAGTGATTATTTATTTGCATTTACAGTTCTACAATCAAATGTTTAACCCACTTGCGAGTCCTATGCGATTGAAACAGTTACGGGCTTGAAAGATTAAAGGCTTAGATGGGTCAGAGTTATGATTTTAACAACCACAGGTATTTTCAGCCAAATGACGCCAATTGAATAGCAAATTAGTTTACAGGCTACATTACGGGGTTTATAAACCAACAATTGCTCAATTGAAAAGGGGCCAAGGTCTCCTGGAGATTATGTTTTCGTATCTAATTGACACTAAAAAACAAAAAACAAAAGGGAACAAGATAACAATATGTAGTGCGTGAAAAAATACCAAAATAAACACTTACAAACTCACCCTGATGTTTGCTAAATCTCTTGAGTTTGCAAGCAGCACTGTAACGGCTACCCCGGTAGTGAGAGGGTACCAGCCGTTGGAGACGTCCTTTTCTGAAGCAAGGTGCTGTGCAGTAATGAAATGTTTATTCCCATCCACGATATCCCATTGTATAATCCAGGAGTGCTGTAAAATGCGGCAGAGTAACGGTACCATAAATCTCCCTCAAAGAACGAGACGATGCTACGTTTTGAAGGGTCAAGTAGAACTCTCCTTTATTAAAAACAAAAACACATTTTTAAACACTTCCCATACACAGTAGGGGCAGTGACTACCTTTGGTGAACCCCTAATTACCTCTGGCCAATCAGACAGGGTTAATGCTTGGGAGCCAGGAGTCCCCTCCCCCAGGAGCCGCCCACTAGGCGTGGCTAACTGCTCATTCTCCCTCTGACGGTGGAGAGAGTAACATCTATAAGTTCACTTATTCCCCTGCTGGAAGTGTGGGGAAACCCCAGGTCATCTCATTATTCAAGAGTCCTTACCCCCATTGTTCATGGTGCCATCTTGTCTGCTAAAACCCTTTTGTTCTCCTATCTCTTGTGTGGTTTAGCAAATCCTATTAAGAGGCAGATGGCAACTCCTGAGACCAAAGATATGTGACTGCATACCACACAATACAATATATTTACAGATATAATAACAACATTTTATAACCCAGAATATATCTGCAGATAGCTTAGGTCTGAGCACACATTATTACTGAATGGTGCTCAGACCACATACATACAGTACAGCAATGTGATCATATTTTAACCAAGAATTAAATAACCATAAAACAGGGTAAAACAGTGATGGGTTCCGTTACACACCTCCCCCGTGACCATAAGCCGGCATACACGGTCTGATCCCAACGGATCGGCCTGGGGATGTCCGGACAAAACGATTTGTTGGTCACTTCTACAGTTTTACAACCCATCAGCATTACTGCAATAAACATTTCAAGGAGAGGGAAAATGCATTTTACAAACTGGTTTCAGACAATTAAATAATTAGGCAGAAAAGCATCAGCCTTCCAAATGAACTGAAGTCCTTTAGCAAAACCATCCCAAGTTGCAGAGTACATTCCTCCCCCAGCTCGTGGTCGGGCCCGTATTGTAAAGGGCCCACTGTTCTTCCCCTGTACACCCACCCAAAAAAATCCAGGATCCCATCCCAACAGTCCAGTATCCCAATGTCCCAAAGGTGGGCCACAATCTCTGTCCCATAGAAACCCCTTTCCATATAAAACGTTCCCGCTCATCCCCTCTATCGTCGGCTAATGCTCGGTACTTTTGGAGGGTGGGGTCCTGTCTAGTTTCCCTCCCAGGCTCTTCGGGGTTGTCCCACGCTATGGGTCTCTCTGTGGCATTAGTGCTAAGTGTCTGCTTGTGGCTTACCTGGGTCTCCCGACCTGTTGTAGGATTGTCCTCTGTATGGGTCTGTGAGCGGGTGGTCACGGGACAAGCAGCAGCAGTCGTGGGTAAAAAGGCTGAGGCTAGAGGGCCAATATCGTTGCCCAGCACAACCTCAGCAGGTAAATTATCCATGATGCCTACTGTGGTCTTTCCCGACCCGACTCCCCAATCCAAGTGTACCCGGGCGGTGGGTAAGTGAAAAACAGCCCCCCTGCGACACGGACAGCAACAGTACGGGTAGATACATGCTCCGGTTTCACAAGATGTTTCTGCACCAACGTGATGGTAGCGCCAGTGTCCCTTAGGCCTTGTGCTACCTGTCCATTTACACGCACCTCCTGGCGGTGATGCTGGCGGTTGTCTGGGGATGCAGCTTGTATGGGGTTTGCCTCGTACAGGATGCCCAAACACTCCTCAGGGCTCCCTTTGGTTTCCAGGCAGTGAGCAGCAGAGGTACGTGATAAAGGGATCTCTGGGTTATTGGTCGGGCGCCTCCAGTTGTTATTGGCTGATCCCAAGGGGCAATAACGAGCAATGTGCCCCGGGTTGCCGCAGCGATGGCACGTCATTTTGTAAGAATCCTGGGGTGGGTGGTTAGACCCCTGAGGCCGTGGCGGTCCTGGGGGTACTGGGGCCCGAAATTCTGTGCTTGCAGCGGGCATTGAGGTGCGTGGCTCTGCTCTAGAGGTTGGTCGTGTGGACCCTTGGCTCACCTTTCTGGACTCTGCGTATTCGTCCGCTAGCCGTGCTGCCTCGATTAAGTTAGCAGGGCGACGATCTCTCACCCAATCCTGTATGTCTGCCGCCAGATCTTGGAAGAAATGTTCCATCAGGAATAGCTGTAGTACTTCCTCTCCTGTGTTGGCATTGCACCCTCGCACCCAATGTGATGCCACCCTTTGTATATTGCTGGCCCATTCCATGTGGGAGTCTGCAGCCTTCTTTTTAGACTCCCTGAAGCGACGGCGATATGTTTCCGGGGTGACGGCATATCTGGTGAGCAGTGCAGCCTTCACCCGGCGATACTGCGCAATATCTTCCTCAGTAAGCGCCCGAAAAGCCTCATTTGCTTTTCCTGATAGCTTTCCAGCCAAAATAGTGACCCATTGGTCTGGTGGTATTTGGTGTAGTGAGCACTGCCTCTCGAAGTCAGCCAAATATCCATCAATTTCTTCCTCACTTTCCACAAACGCTTTGAAGGCAGTGAAGGGTATTTTCTTTACTGTAGCAGCGGGTGAAGGAGTATGAACTGTATGTGCCAGGGGTTGTCTAGCTCTTGCCAGTTCAAGTTCGTGCCCCCTCCTATTTTGTATCTCCGTTCTCGCTTCCCGGAACAGCTGATCTATTAGCTCCACGGATGTTGCTGGGTACATGGATAATCTCCGCTGAACCAGGTTTGTAATTTCCTCCTCCTCGCTGACAGGGAAAGGTTGGTCCACGACCTCCATGGATCGATCCATCTCGTCCAGCTCCAGTAGGTCAGCTATCAGCTCTCTCCGTGGTCGGTTGCTGGCACTCCTTCCTCTGGTTTCCAAAAGATCCTTTAGTGTAGGTCTTTTCAGTTTAGCGTACTGGGATTCCATTCAGCACTTGCGTTGGGGATGAAAAGGACCATCCCACCACTGCCAACCAATGTAACGGCTACCCCGGTAGTGAGAGGGTACCAGCCGTTGGAGACGTCCTTTTCTGAAGCAAGGTGCTGTGCAGTAATGAAATGTTTATTCCCATCCACGATATCCCATTGTATAATCCAGGAGTGCTGTAAAATGTGGCAGAGTAACGGTACCATAAATCCCCCCCCAAAGAACGAGACGATGCTACGTTTTGAAGGGTCAAGTAGAACTCTCCTTTATTAAAACAAAAACACATTTTTAAACACTTCACATACACAGTAGGGGCAGTGACTACCTTTGGTCAACCCCTAATTACCTCTGGCCAATCAGGCAGGGTTAATGCGTGGGAGCCAGGAGTCCCCTCCCCCAGGAGCCGCCCACTAGGCGTGGCTAACTGCTCATTCTCCCTCTGACGGTGGAGAGAGTAACATCTATAAGTTCACTTATTCCCCTGCTGGAAGTGTGGGGAAACCCCAGGTCATCTCATTATTCAAGAGTCCTTACCCCCATTGTTCATGGTGCCATCTTGTCTGCTAAAACCCTTTTGTTCTGCTATCTCTTGTGTGGTTTAGCAAATCCTATTAAGAGGCAGATGGCAACTCCTGACCAAGTGTATGAGACCAAAGATATGTGACTGCATACCACACAATACAATATATTTACAGATATAATAACAACATTTTATAACCCAGAACATATCTGCAGATAGCTTAGGTCTGAGCACACATTATTACTGAATGGCGCTCAGACCACATACATACAGTATAGCAATGTGATCATATTTTAACCAAGAATTAAATAACCATAAAACAGGGTAAAACAGTGATGGGTTCCGTTACAAGCACTATTGATCAATTATGGTTTTGGCACTTGACGTTCCCTACTGAGGTGCATCACATTTTTGAATACTTTAATCTGCGCATAGATTGCTGATATATCCGCTTCCTGCATTATTGCCGTAGGTTGCTGACCCCGATATAGAGTTTAACAGCAAGAGAAGCTCCCATTGTTATTTATGTGAGTGGATATTGCAAGTTTCATATGTCTCAAATGAAGAATAACATTTGTTATCTCCAGTTCTTTCAAAAAGAATAATAAAAATCATATTAGACTTCACCCTGTTTAGTAGAAAGTACTCAGTGTCTGCTGCAGTACAAAATAATTGCATCTTATTGTCAATAAATGAAAGGCTGTCTTTGTTATTTAATATCCATTTGTATTCAGTAAATTTCTATTTCTTGTTCTTCAAAAGGGCACATGAGACCTTAGCTTAGTTTCAAAGGATAACGGCAGTTTCAGTTACACAACCCTTGATTGTGAATTATGTAAAAAAGTAACAACGTTAGTGTAAGTTGTGATAAAAACTTTTTTAAAGAAATAAAAAGTAGACTATATTAAAGTATAGAAGAATCTATCGTGTCTTTATTTACCACTCCATGAGAACTGGAGCATAAACCGTATGTGTTCTATCACTGAAGGGAGTAGCCGGGGAGGAGGCATAGATGAATAGGATTTGTTAGATAATTGGATCTCACTGAATTTTACCCCAACATCCATCAATGCTAACCCTGCTTTCCCAAAATGTAAACGCCCCAATCACACCCACAATCTCATCAAAGTATTATGGGTAAAGCAAAGGCATGTATTTTAATGGAGGTTCAAAATGGAGGTTGTGCTTCACTTGAGCTCTAACAGAAAAAGCCAAAAAACAACTAAAATTTGACTTCTCACTTATCTGCAAGAACTAATTTTGGTTTAGATGAACAATTAAACCACCTGCATACAGTATAGACGAGTGTGGAAGACCCTTTCCCCCAGGGCTTGAGAAAAACACCTTGTGAGGCATACGACTACTGACCACTGGAGCAGGCGCGATACCAAAGGCCTGAACGCTACACAAAGACGGACTCACTGGACCAGATCCATTAGTCTCTATTCAACACACTGGTCAGACAAGATTTTGTAGCCTTTTAATTGAAGCAGGGGGAGACTCATGGGACACTCATGGGGACAAGTGGACACCCCACACACCACATACGTCTTTTGGTAATAACTCCTTACCAGAAGATAACCCATTACAACTTACATATTGAAACACTTTATGAGGTTCTAAACTGTCACTCAATGACAACAGTTGGGCTTCACTTGAACTCCAACAGAAAAAATACAAAAAAAAAAAAAAAAAATTAATTAAACTATAGAGATTAACAGAATTTATAACATCTCCTAATAAATATGGAATGAAATGCTAGTTACAAGGCTACTGTCTGTCTGTATACACTATGATAAAAAGACTGGATTCAACCTATCCTTCCACAACATTTATTATATAAAAATTAACAGCCCTATTAAATTTGGGCTACTTGTTATAAAGTTAGGCCGTAACTGAGATCTCAGGCCGCAGACGACTTGTGGGTTAAGACGCAGCAGGGCCGAAAAAAGCCTACGGGTTGAGCAATGTTGAACTTCACCGCTGTAAATCCTTTTGATCTGTGAAGCAACAAAGTTGCTCGCGAGAAAGCCCGTAACACGCGAATGGATCCCAAAGGCCAAGGTGTGCTCGAGAGGACCCGCAAGGGGGATAAAGTCCAATATTTAGCACTTGTAAAGCAAATAAAAACACAATACTGTACTAGTTTGAAAGAGAAAGTGATGTTAGGTCTTAGCATGAATAGCACAATATTCTCAAGCCCGCAAATTAGCCTACAAAAATACTTGATTTCATGTATACTTATTGTGTTATATCGATCCCGGCAATCAATGTGTTAACACATATACTGTAACATATAACATATACTGTAACTCACATGTGATAGAATATCAGTTATATCATTTGCGGGTTTATTAATATTGCATTATGACTGGAATGTGGGTTTGATCTTACCTCGCAATTGAACCCCGTAAGACTTTGAAATCCATCCTCTATTTCTCTGTGACGCAATGCTGACGATCTCTGTTTCCATTGGCTCCATCTAAACCCATAACTACGGGCTTGCTTAATTGATTATGTTCTAGCCCGCCAACGGCCAATGGCCAACAAACGGTTACGGTTTTGCGTCTCCAGCTCGCAGCCCTTCTAATTTAATAGCACTGACAAATTTCAAGCCCACAGCTGTTGCGAGCTTTATGTTGGAGTTACTGGCTTGGAATTTAATACGGCCCACATTTTTTATCTTTGAGAATTTTTTCCAACATCAAAAAAAATAACAAATCAGTAGATAAACCAAAGAAAAATTCAGCTTGCAAAGCATCCCTGCTTATATTAAATCTAAAGCTACTGGCTCTTGACTTTCCAACATCCCTTCCATGGGCTTTTCTGAAGACTCAGACGAAGAAACCAATCAGAACTTGGCAATACCATAAAAACACAACCAGACCTATTATATGGAAAGCTTGAAAAACTACTCAAGTCCGAACTATCATTAGCAGTTCAAGAAATACATGACTTGGATCAAAGAACAAAAACTCTGGAATCCTTAACAGATCAAATCTTCTTCATGCCAGCTACAAAAAGCCACATAGCAAAGCAGTGAAAAAATAACACACTAAATATAACTACATACTCATCAATGTCTGAATCACACGTATATCAGAAGGCTCGATGGTCTCCATTTATAAGACTTGGGAACTGTGGCCACAACTTACTCTCCTAATATCTTATGAAACGAGTAAAAAAATGCACAAAAACTTAATTAAACGGGAGACTAGATGGGGGTTCCTGAATGTGGAATCCCTACGTTCAACTCTGCTGCTAGATGAATATGGAGGCCTGTGGTCCTGCCCCTGATAAAAGCCCCCAGGACATGGAAAGATGTAATACATAAAAAAACTAATTTCTACCTCAGGTAAGCTGCAAGACTGAGAAAATAAATTATAATGGAGAAAAAGGTAATTTATTATTTTTTTTATTTGTACTGTTATTAACTTTTTTATTTGATTTTTTTGTCCCTTTTTGCATTTTTTGTTGTATTTTTATGTATTCTTCTTATTTACACTGGTTAACGTGAATTTATACACTATTACTTGAAACAATTTAATAAGAAAAAAGAAACCGAAAAAAAATGATATATATATATATATATATATATATATATATATATATATATATATATATATATATTATCATTATAAAGACAACACTTTGATCTGAATAATATATTATCAAACATCACATTTAGGATACTTGTTCTTTTCAATGTTATATTTGATAATTACAGAATGGGTTGTAACTCATGACATTGATCTAAAAAATATTTTAATAAAAAAAACTAGTGTTATGATTTTTCCTTGCCTTAGTCAGATTCAAAGGTTTCAGTCATATATATTTTTCATTATACAGTGTCTCTTTTATATAAAAACACGCACTCTCAGTATATAGATTTATTCACAGGCATTTGCATGAAATTAAAGTACATCGTTGGAATCATGCATCTCCCTATAATTTATTGGGGAAGCCATTACCTATCTCTTTTCCTTATCTTATTTTCTGCTCTCCACGTCAGTGCATTTTTATAGATGAAAACCAGGCAATAAATAGCTTTCCCATTTGACTTTCCATAATGCCACGCAGTGCCTCCCTTACCAGAAAAATAATTTGCCATGTCAGAAAAAAACCTTCACAATACAGAAAGCCAATTGCAAAATTTAATTAAAGGTTGGTCGTTTTGAAGCTTCTTTGAAGGGATTCTGTAGAAACAAGAAAGAGCCGAGGTTCAGTCAAGCGAAGCAGAATAATGCAGAAAGATGTATAAAGAACTCTCAAGACACAGCCGGATTGTATATAGACGAGGATTTGAAACTCTCTGTCTGCCAGGGAACAGATGAAATAAAAAATATAAAAAGGAATTCCTGTGTTCTCCTCTATGCTTTAAAGAGAGCCAATAGGTCTTGCTAAAATAACACAGAAGGGTTTTAGGTTGTGTATCAAATGGATTTAATTAGCAGGTACTCTTAATTAATTATTTATTCAATTTAATTAATCATCACATATATAGTTGTGAGCATGCGGGTTGTTGCTAACGCTTGCGGGCTCACGAAGCGAGGGCCGCAGTTGGTGGCAAGAAGCGCCAAAGGCACTCCTTGCGCTGGTAAAGATGAGCGCCATAGGCTCCCTAAGACCCCCCACGACTGCAATAAAAATTCAAAATTCCTGCCTTATGGGTCCTTAAAGGACCGTAAAGGTCCTTAAAAGACCAGTATTCAAAAAAAATAATAACCCTATCACTCATGGGGCTCTATACAGAGGGTCAATACAGACCCCCATAATCCTATAATTAACTCTGTTACTCATGGGGGTCAATAGAGACCCCATAAGCACTTAATTAACCCTGTCACTCATGAGGGTCAATACAGACCCCTATAAACCCATAATTAACCCTGTCACTCATGGGGGTCAATACAGACCCCCATAAGACAATAAAAAACCCTGGCACTCATGGGGGTCAATACAGACCCCCATAATACATTAATTAACTCTGTCACTCATGGGGGTCAATACAGACCCCCATAAGCACTTTATTAACCATTTCACTCATGGGGGTCAATACAGACCCCCATAATACATTAATTATTCCTGTCACTCATGGGGGTCAATACAGACCACCAAAAACACTTTCTTAACCATGTCACTCATGAGGGTCAATACAGACCCCAATAAACCCATAATTAACCTTGTCACTCATGGGGGTCAATACAGACCCCCATAAGCCAATAAATAACCCTGTCACTCATGGGGGTTAATACAGTCACATAAGGGTATATTATGACACTTATGGGGCTACCTACCCCCTAATAAATCCCCCCACCACTCTAATTACATAAAATAAAAACACCTAAGTCACATAAAATAAAAAATCTACATTACAGAATAAAAAAACCTAACTCACAAAAAATAAAAAACCTACATTACAGAAAATAAAAAAACCTAAATAACAAAAAATAAAAAAAGGAACATTACAGAAAATAAAAAAATACTTTACAACCCCCGCCACCCCACTAGAGAAAAAAAAAAATTACACACCTGAAAAGGAAATACATATAGAATACATAAAATACAATAATACAAATAAAATAAAATACAATACCCCCTATCTAACATACAATCAATCATATCTATCCAAAATACATCCCCCATTCTATCTAATATACAATAAATCCTAACTATCTAAAATACATACCCCTATCTATCTAATATAAAATAAATCCTAACTATCTAAAATACATACCCCTATCTATCTAATATACAATAAATCCTAACAATCTAAAATATATACCCTTATCTATCTAATATACAATGAATCCTAACTTTCTAAAATACATACCCCTACCTATCTAATTTGCAATAAATCCTAACTATCTAAAATACATACCCCTATCTATCTAATATACAATAAATCCTAACTATCTAAAATACATACCCCTATCTATATAACATACAATAAATGCTATCTACATACATAAACCCTAATTCTAACCTAAAATAAAATAATTAAGACCACTTACCTTTGCAGATGTCCCTTCAGATCACCAACCTAGGGGGAAAAAAAATAGTACAACACATTTACATACAATAAATAAACATTATAAACATTCTAAATGTTCTACTCACCTTTCCAGCATGTCCCCGTCCTTCTTATTTTCTTCTCTGGAGCGGCCCCTGTTAAAAAAAAGCATTACATTAGTACAACATACATAAACATAAAATAAAATAAACATAATATACAATGTACTTACCTCCCAGCGATGTCCCCGGCCTCCTCCTCTTCTGCTTTGGCTGGGCCCTGGAACAATCCTCGCTCTAAAAATAAAAAATAAAAATAAAACTAACGGAGATCTGCACTCGCAACCTCCTCGACGCTAATGAGCCTCCTAGAGCCTTTTCCTATCCAATTCAGCCAGTCAGAAGGCGCAAATGTGTGAGCCAATCGGAATGGGATACACCACCAAAATCACACTCTGATTGGCGAATGCACCTGTCAATCTTTATTTAAACCAATCACAAGGTGCAGATGCCTTCAGCCAATCACAATCGGATACACCCCCACAGGGCGATTGGCTGGAGGCATCTGCGCATTCTGATTGGTTGCAGTGACAATAGCCAATCACAATGGGATACACCACCCCATAGTGATTGGCTGTTGTCAAAGTCAATCAGTATTACAACCAATGAGAAGGCGCAGATGTCTTCAGCCAATCACCCCGTGGGGGTGTATCCCATTGTGATTGGCTGATGGCAATAAAGCCTTCTGATTGGCTTAAATAAAGATTAACAGGTGCATTATACAATCAAAGTGGGATTTTTGTGTGTATCCCTTTCTGATTGGCTCACACAGAGAAGAAAAGAAGGACGGGGACATGCTGGAAAGGTGAGTAGAATATTTAGAATACTTTAGAATGTTTCTTTATTTTATGTAAATGTGTTGTACTAATTTTTTGTTTCATTTTTCCCTAGGTTGTTGATCTCAAGGGACATCTGCAAAGGTAAGTGCTCTTAATTATTTTATTTTAGCTTAGAATTAGGGTTTGTATATGGAGATACTGTAGCATTGATTGTATGTTAGATAGGGGTATGTATTTTAGATTGTTAGGATTTATTGTATATTATATAGTATTTATTGTATGTTACATAGGGTTATGTATTTTAGATAGATATGATGTATTGTATATTATATACTATTGTATGTTAGATAGGGATATGTATTTTAGATAGGATTTATTTTATATTATATATTATATATTTTATATTACATAGGGGTATGTATTTTAGATAGATAGGATTTATTGTATATTAGATAGATTGGGGGATGTATTTTAAATAGATAGGATTGATTGTATGTTAGATAGATAGGAGGTATTGTATTTTATTTTATTTGCATTGTATTGTATGCATTCTATATGTATTTCCTTTTCAGGTGTGTAATTTTGTATTTATCTTTCTGTAGTGGGGGGGGGGGGTTGTAATGTATTTTTTTTATTTCCTGTAATGTTCCTTTTTTTATTTTTTGTGAATTAGGTTTTTTTCATTTTCTGTAATGTAGATTTTTTATTTTTTGTGAGTTAGGTTTTTTGAATTTCTGTAATGTAGATGTTTTAGTTTTTGTGACTTAGGCTTTTTTTCTTCTTCTGTAATTAGAGTGGTGGGGTGTTGATTAGGAGACTGGGTTAAAATGGTGTAGTGCTTACACTTTGTGTCATGAGGCTCCTGGATGACCATCATGGCACTTATAGTGTTATTACATGCGTTCATTAGTGTGTTAGAGGGGTCTATATAGTTGAGGCACACAGTAAACTCACATTAAGTGACAAACAGCATTTCAATACTTTTTTATTGCCCCGTCATTTTTGACAGGGCAAGTCGCTAGTTATTTATAAAGTACAGACATTCTTAGTAACCCTATTTACAAGGGTACATTGGAGCAGGCGCAGACGTGAAATGCGGTAAATGTGTAAAAACTTAAAGACAGCAAGTGAGTAGATAAATTGATGCAATAGATCTGAGGTCCTGACTTTGGTGAAGGCAAAATAATTATGTTGGATAGAAGCTGGAAATATAATGACATAATTTGCTCTCCTCTATTGGTACCTTTCAAGTCATTGTCATTTTCTGTCATGCTGAGATGTCATAAAGCAGAAAAACAATGATTTAAACCATCTGTAGAATATCAGCCTGGCCTTCATGAAAATACCCACCCCGTTTTAGACTACTTATTGATTGCAGGCGTATTCCCATCCAGTTTTCCTTGTACTTGCCACATCAGCTATTGCACTGGGTTCCACCAAAGGGCAGATATGGCTTCTGACCCATGAATCTCATCAGCTTCTGCTCAAGTGATAGTAACATTACTGTGACAACCTGTATGTTGCATTGGGTATGATAAGAGCCTATTGCCCAAACCTCTCCCCATAGGTGTGCCAAGTTCGTTTTACCTCTGTACAGCAGGAAGAACTTTCAGCCCTTGGGTTATAATGAGAGATGTCTGTGGTCTTGTATAGCATAAGGATCTTTCTAAGTTCTGAAAACAACTTACTCCAGGAACCACCATCCAGCATCAATAACGAAATTCACACTTTAATTATGTGAACCAGTATAACATCTTTATTACTGAAACCATCAGACTTATTTATACCACATTCTTAGCACAAACAGACCAATCAATTCAAATGTGCATCCATGGTTACACCGAATCCTTCTAGCTCACGTTATCACCCCTGCCTGCCAGCCTAAGACAATCACCCATTGTTTTGCCTTTCCACGGCTGTATTCTTGGTAGGGAGCAATTATTTACAATAGGCATGGAGACACCAAGCTGAGGCTTGTGATGATAGATAGAGATACTGGTGTCATGTGACTCCTATGGGTCAATTATCTCCCTTTTCTTGTTGATAAGGGACTAGTCCATTACTATGAAATATTGGGCATATACAACATTTATACATATACAAGTATATATAACACATATACAAGGGGTAAGTACTAGCCCCCCCCCAAAGCACAACACAGACATACATCCCGTCACTCCCATCATGTTCATACACACACTCCAACTATAACCATGGGTACCACAGTATGGGCCCAGTGGCACCGAGGCAACTTTAAATAGGCATGACAAGGAATAACACATAAATCACAACATACCCAATGTTAACCCGTCTCAGTGGGCCCACTTCCCCTGGCATCATAAGCCTATCTTATAAGGCTGAGGGCATCAGTCTGTAAGCTATTGCACAGCTGGTGCCTTGGCATGCCTCAGCCATGACAATTACCCCTGAGTGGCCTCATGCCCAGACCAATATCCCAATAAAGGAAATTGATTGTTAGCTCTTTAGA
The DNA here is from genome assembly GCA_027410445.1 of Discoglossus pictus. NCBI lineage: Eukaryota > Metazoa > Chordata > Amphibia > Anura > Alytidae > Discoglossus > Discoglossus pictus. Next base: position 1,389,918 of record CM050169.1, read on the forward strand.
AAACAAGGCCACAGCATTTATTGTGTTATAGGAACAAACTAGGACAAAGAAGAAAATTAGACTAGAAGGTTCATACCCTGTGAACACTAAGGTGACTATTCGCACCGACCCCTCAACCTTTAAGGTTATATTAGCAATTGTAAAAGAGTCTCAGGAAAGGACCAGATAAAACAAGAGAACCTGCTGGTGAAGTAGCAAATTTCTGGCAGAAACAAATGATAAAGTCCTGACCAGTTTATTCTTTACTTGAGAAGTTTCATGTGCACGCATGGGCTGACACCACTTACTAGTGTCTATATAGATAGTGATAGATAGTGCCATGGCAATTTTTTATTAGCATTTATCATGATAGAATCACAGTACCGCACAGGCTAGGACATTATAATAACTCAAATATATTATGCAATATATATATATCTATATATATATATATATATATATATATATATATATATATATATATAAAATACTGTGTGACACAACAATCACCCTTTTGATTACATTCATCATATGCACACAACATTTTTTACATAGAACATAAACAATAACTAAAAAATGCATTTATTGAACACTTTTTTTAGTTTACTTAATGATGGCCAGATTTGCATATAGCATGATGATATTAGAGGGAGCAAGGCAGTCAGTGATTTATGGTACTTCAAGGACCTTCCGTGTCTAGAGAGTCCACTCCGGACTCAAAGTTGAAAGTGTAATGTTGCACATAGGCAGCTTGCCCATGAGTTTTCATTGGAGTGAGTTGTAGTGAGTAGATGGAGGGAGTGGAAAACACAGGCAGCAGAGGGTTAGTGGGCACCATCAAGCCCCTCTAGAGGTGAGGGCCCCAGTGCAATGCACCATCTGCACCGGTGGTAGATCCACCCCTGTTCTAGGCAACTATTGCTAAGTTTACCAGGATACCTCTGATGAAACCTTCAAACTAATACTGGAGCATGGACATCACCGGTTTTGATAGAAGAACGTCCTTCTGGTCCATAAACCTTTTATTCTTTAAATGTCCTTTATACTTCCTGGAATGCAGAATCTGTGACACCTTGAATTCTTCTTAACCATTCACATAAATTGAGGAGTACTAGTTTTAGTGGAAATGCATTTTAGATGGCCGGTGTCACAAACCACTGTTGGAGCCAGGGTGGAACTCCTGTGACCCTTTTGGAGCCAGGGTAAAATTCTGAACTTCTACTGCTATCTTGGGAAAATAAATTGAAGAACTGGATTGGATCTGCGGGTAGGATTGGTCTCTCTGGTCTTTTCAAGCCCACTGAAGAGAAGGTGGTGACGGTTATGCTGATCCAGTAATCCTGTGTCCCTGATGCTTCTGCTGTGATCCTGATATGACTGCTGGGCACCAAAAACCCTCCCCCTCATGATCCTGAAGGAGAATTCCTCCCCTGGATTGTGACAGCTGACATTAGGATGGAGGAATGGAAGACAGAGGGAACCCTGGGATAGGAGAGTAATTGGAGATGAAAGAGAGAAATATATTAAAATACACACACACACACACATATATATATATATGAATGATAATAATGATATATAATTATTTGATCCCCTGCTGATTTTGAACGTTTCTCCACTGACAAAGAAATGATCAGTCTATAATTTTAATGGTCGGTGCATTTTAACAGTGAGAGACAGAATAACAAAAAACAAAAACGCATTTCAAAACAGTTATAAAATGATTTGCAGGTCAGAGAGGGAAATAAGTATTTGATCCTCTAACAATCAGCTAACAATCACTCTAGAGGGAGTGCTCCTAATCTCAGCTTGTTACCCGTATAAAAGACACCTGTCCACAGAAGCAATCAATTAATCCGACTCCAAACTCTCCACCATGGCCAAGACCAAAGAGCTGTCCAAGGATGTCAGGGACAAGATTGTAGACCTACACAGAGGGCCCAGTAGAGGGCCACAGAACTGAAAGGCGCTACAAGGGGCTGGGGGGGGGGGCACTGGGGCCAGCTGAGGGTCGTGGGGGCCACATGATGGCTGTTGGAGAGCTGAGGGGGAAATGGGAGGGCTGTGAAGGCCTTGAGGGCCATGGGAGGGCTGCAGAGGCTCCTCAAACGCCAGGGCCTCAGTACTTTGCACTGGCTGCACCAGCGGAAGTTCCAGCTCTGAGTCCAGTTTCTGATCATTTTGTGTTAAAAATGTCTATGCCTGAAAATGGTCTTGCCTAACTCTGCAGGATCCATAATGGCCTGAGCAATAGACTATACTAGCAACAGCAAAAGAACCCTCAGCTCAGAGGCAGAAAATAGTCTGACTTGTATAGAAGCAGCTGACACCAAGATATAGTATAGTCCATTAACAGGCCAGAAGTCAGAAACAGACTGGAGATGACTCAATTTAGCAATATAGAGCCTGATTCAAGCCTTTGATCTTTCACGTCTGCAAGAGTTATGATCGCTAAAATCGCATATTGCTATTCAATTGCTACAATTCCCTAAGTCCGCAAATGTTTTCACACCCGTAAAAGACAAATGTTGGATAAAATATTACATGTACCAGATGGGACCTGCAAGGAGGTTTAACCCCTGTCCGTAACACTGTAAATGCAAATAAAAAATCAATACTGCGCTGTAAATGACGGGGAAAGCTCTGAAAGACATTAGCATTAATTAACAAGCTCGGAAATCGGCAATCAAAAATATTTTTTTTTATGTTTCGGGGTTACATTCATCTTGGGAATCAATGAGTTAATACATATCAAGCCACCGATATGGTCTAGAACAGTATTGGGATTCATTTTTATTATTTGTATTTTGCTATTTTGCAAGTCCATATCGCCCCCCCCCCCCCCCCCAAACGCTAATTGATTGACATGTAACCTCCATGTTTTACTGACCTAATGATGATGGTCTCATTTTCAATTGGCTGTTTCTAAATGGATAGTTACAGCCTTGCTTAATTGATCATGTTCCTGTCTTGAATGCGGCATACTATGGCATGGTTTACGGTTTCGGGTTTCGGCCCCTTATTTGCTGCTTGTTCAATTGAATAGCACCGGAATTGTAGCAGAGTTCAAGTCTGCAGCAAGCCCGCAGACATACGGCCTAAATACGACGAGATGCAGGCTTCAAATTGAATCAGGTTCATCGTTCCAAGGTTCATGTTAAGTCCAGAAAGCAAGCCAAATGTCATTAAGAAGCCACAATCCAAAGAACAGTCAACATCAAGCCAAGGCAAACACAGGAATCACAGTCGGAATCAAACAAATACAAGGACAGGAGACACCTTAGTCAGGTATATGCCTGCGACTGAACTGCCTCTATAAGTAGGCTTTCAGTAGAACAAGTGAGAGCAATAAGGGTGACCAGATTAAAGTTTAGACTTGTTTATTCATTACTCGAGAAGTTTCAATGGTATCTCATGTGCACCTGTGACCTGGAGCATAATACCTAGAACCACTTCTGTCAGCTAGCAAATGCCCCAAAAGGGGACAACTTACTGACAAACAGGGCAAGCATCCCAACCCAACCAGCAGTGACAGAACAGGAAAAATGCAATATATATGAGGTGACTATACACAACTAAGTCATAGGAAGAGGAAGGAAGGACCCCCATAGTGATAACCCCGCCTAACTTCTTTCCACTTTGACTCGTACTTCCAAAGGGTTAGGTTCCCTAAACATTTTTATAGTGCTATTTTCGTCTTCTGTGGACTAGGAATATGCTGTAAATAAGAGGAAATTCCCATATTGTATCATGGTGGGAGTGATTTGTTTCTGATGTTGGTGTTTAGTGAGCAAGCACTGGTATATGTGGAGGTATCATACTCATCTAGAAATACCTGATCAATTCAGCAAATGATGAAAGGACAGTACACATTAGAATTAAATGGATTTCTGTGACCCAGTCAGGTATGACTTTCAGGGGTGGTAGAACCAACGAGAGTGTCAAATAGTAGAAGGATCCTCACTCATTGAGGTGGAAGGGGCAGGTTTTGCCATACTCAGGTAAGAGGCAAGATAGTCAAGAGTCAAGATAGTACCATCTGTAGATTAATTACATTAAGGACATTCACTCAGATCCTAATGGGCTCATAAATTACAAGCTCCCTCTAAATGCTGCAATAATAGATTTCACACTTCTCCCTCTGAGATTATAATTTCTACAGAACCCTAAGGGACACGTTTACATGTTTTCATATCGTATTGTATTACCATTTACAGGGTGTTTGCATAATTGTGGCTCTTGAGAACTTGCCAAGGGTAGTGTGAGGAATTGACTCTGCTGGGTTTTGAACCCTGGTCCCCAGGCTGCTGAACCCCTTCCCTACCACTGCTCCAGCCTGCCTTTGTGAATTTCCTTGAGATCTGATAAACCTTGACTCTGCTAGCAATAGTATCAGTGACTAGTCTCTTCAGCTGTGTCTGGTCAGGTGTCTGGTCCTTGGCCTATATAAGGCACTTCCTGTCTATGTACCTTGCCAGATTATTGTGGTTCCTGTTCCCTTCAATAAAGCGTGTTCCTGTTTCACCTACAAGTTGCTGAACTGGATTATTGCTGACCTAGGCTGCTGGTCTCCAAAACCTTGTGATTCCATATCATTACAGAATAATCTGGCCCTTTCATGGAGACCGCAGGGTCAGATTCTGCATTGGCCCAGCAGGTTGCTTTTGTTGCAAGAACTGTGCAGACCCAGGCACAGACCATTCAAGTGCTGCAGGACCAGGTAGCTGAACTGCAAAATAAAGTTCAGTCAATGCACAGTGAGTATACCAGCTACAGGGCACGTGATGTTGCGGCTGCTACTGTTACACCTGCACAAGATGCCCGTTTGCCCCTACCAGAAAAGTTTGGAGGAGATCGCAAAAGATTTAGGGGTTTCCTGAATCAATGCCGTTTGCACTTCATGATGTTACCTCACTGTTTTCCATCTGAAAGAGAGAAGGTGGGATTTATTTTTTCCTTATTCAAAGATGAAGCCCTGGCTTGGGGCTCCCCTCTTCTGGAACAGGACAGTCAAGTCTTGGGTAATCTAAATGACTTTCTTGAGGCCATGTGCCTAGTTTTTGATGACCCCAATCGATGTGCTACAGCAGAAGCCACTCTACTTCATTTGCATCAAGGGAGGCGCTCCGTGGCTGAATATGCTGCTGAATTCAGACAGTGGGTTGCTGATACTACCTGGAACCAATCAGCTCAGAGGTTCCACTTCAGAAAAGGTCTCTCAGAAGCTATAAAAGATGAGCTAGCTTGTGCTGATCTTCCTGCTGACTTTGATGCATTTGTGCCTTTGGCTATCCGTATTGATCGGAGACTTTCTGAAAGAAGATTGGAAAGACAGGGCTCTTTTAGACCAAGTACTACTCCTATTTCCTAATTAAGAATTTCTACTCCGACCCCACAAACACCTACAGACTCTGAGCCTGAGGCTATGCAGGTAAATCTAATAAGAGGGCCATTATCCAATGAAGAAAAACAGTGGCAACGCACTCACAATTTATGCCTGTATTGTGGTAGTCCAGGGCAGTATGCCATCAATTGCCCTAGCAAATCCAAAAGAACAATAGCTATGGCGGCTGAGGGTGCACAGATTCAACACCAATCCCAGATTTCAGATCAACTGGATTCTGTCACACAACCCTTGTTTTCTCTGGCTCATGGTGAAGAGGGTATGTTGACTCAACATCCTCATTTTGTGGTGCCTATCACGTTGCAATGTGGTGATTGTAAAATTCCAACTACAGCTATGATAGATTCTGGAGCAGGCGGAAACTTTATGGACATTAAATTTGCAGCAGGAAATGGAATTCAGTCTATCCCTAATTCTTCACCTGTGTTAATGGAGACAGTGGACGATTCTCCACTTACGTCAGGCCCGGTTACACATGAGACTGTGCCCTTAAAGTTGAGTCTGGAAGTGAATCACCATGAGGCTATATCTTTCCACCTAATTTCCTCAACACAGTTTCCAGTGATTTTGGAAGTACCTTGGCTTGCTCTGCATAACCCATATATTGATTGGAAAATCAGAACTTTGTCCTTTCCTTCAGAACAATGCTTAATGAATTGTCAACCCTCTAAGGTAACACCTGTTGCCACAACAATTAATAAAATGGTTGCTACAGACTTGACTAAGCTTCCTCTACAATATCGGGATTTTGCAGATGTCTGTGATAAGAAGAATGCTAATCAGCTTCCACCCCACAGGCCTTATGATTGCCCAATAGAGCTGTTACCTGGGGCTGCTATCCCATTTGGCCGTATATATTCCCTTTCTGAGCCTGAATTGAAAGCTCTTCGTGAATACATACAAGAAAATCTTGCCAAAGGCTTTATTCGATCATCTACTTCTCCAGCAGGAGCTCCTATATTCTTTGTAGAAAAGAAAGATGGCAGCCTACGGCCATGCGTTGATTACAGGGACATTAATAACATCACTGTTAAAAAATGCTACCCCTTGCCTCTCATCCCTGAACTTTTGGAGAGACTTCACTCAGCTAAAATATTTACGAAGCTTGATCTTCGGGGGGCATAAATTCTGGTTCGCATAAGACCAAATGATGAATGGAAAACAGCTTTCAGAACCAGGTACGGGCATTACGAATATCTAGTAATGCCATTTGGGCTTTGTAATGCCCCTGCAACTTTCCAGCATCTTATCAATGATGTACTACGAGATCTCCTGGATCAGTTTGTTGTGGCATATTTGGATGATATCCTAATATTTTCTGATAATCTTGAAAACCACAGAAAACAGGTCTGTATAGTTCTGGAGCGCCTTCGTACCCACCACCTATACATTAAACTGGAAAATGTGAGTTTGAACAAACAGAAATTCAATTCCTGGGGTATGTAATAACTCCTAAAGGTTTAAGTATGGACTCAAGTAAAATTAAAGCTGTGCTGGACTGGCCCATCCCCAATAATGAAAAAGATATTCAGAGATTTGTGGGGTTTGCCAATTTTTACAGGCGTTTCATTAAGAATTTCTCTGCCGTTATTACACCGATCACTGAACTTACACATAAAGGGACTCCTTTTCAGTGGTCAGATAAGGCTGATACTGCATTCTCCCGATTAAAGACTCTGTTTACATCTGACCCTGTCCTGGTACATCCTCAGCCGGAATTACCATTTATTGTGGAAGTTGATGCTTCTGATTCAGCTGATGGTGCTATACTGTCTCAAAGGACTGGACCTAAGATGCTGTTACATCCGTGTGCCTTCTATTCCCGCCAGATGGTGCCAGCAGAAAGAAACTATGACATAGGGAATAAAGAACTATTGGCTATAAAAGCTGCCTTCACCGAATGGAGACATCTCTTGGAGGGAGCTACCCATCCAATTACTCTCCTCACAGATCACAAAAATCTGGAATGTATTCGATCAGCTAAGAGACTATCAGCGAGAGAAGCACGCTGGTCCCTATTCTTCTCGAGGTTTAATTTTTTGGTTACATACCATCCTGGCTCCAAGAATGGTAAGGCGGATGCCTTGTCTAGAATAGCTGACCCCCTCCTTACTACCGTAACCAAGACCACCATCTTGCCGGAGGATATATTTATTGGAGTTACATTTCCTTCTGATCTGATGTCTCGCATTAAAAAGGGCTACGCTGAAGACCCAGTTCTTCGTGATCCTCCTCGTGATCTCCATATGACGATGCTTAATGGGTTTTGGATTTTTCAACAACGTCTGTTTGCTCCGGAGTCAGTGCGACTGGACCTTTTATGTCTCTACCATGACTCAAAACCAGCAGGTCATCCAGGAATCCGAAAGACACAAGAGTTACTCGCCCGATCCTTTTGGTGGCCGAAGTATCATGAGGATGTTAAGAAGTATGTGTCCTCCTGTGATGTATGTGCCAGACATAAGACTCCTCGCTCATCCCCTGTTGGCTTGCTTCAGCCTCTTCCGATTCCTCATCGTCCCTGGGGATCTATAACCATGGACTTTATTGTGGAACTACCTCCCTCTAAGGAACACACTACCATTCTTGTTGTTGTGGACAGGTTAACTAAGATGGGTCATTTCATACCAGCTCGTGGTCTCCCTTCAGCTAAACAGACGGCTGACCTGGTTATTCGGGAAATATTTTGCTTGCATGGAGTGCCCGATGAAGTAGTTTCTGACAGGGGAGTGCAGTTTACATCTCGTTCTGGAAACATTTTTGCTCTAATCAAGGTATTAATGTAAATCTGTCGTCAGCTTTTCATCCACAAAGTAATGGACAGACTGAGCGAACCAACCAGACTTTAGAGCAATATTTGCGGTGCTATATTAGTTACCTGCAGGATGACTGACTGGATTTTCTACCCATGGAGGAGTTTGCCTATAACAATGCCCAACACTGCTCCACTTCTCTGAGCCCATTTTTTGCCAACTATGGTTACCATCCAACCTTTCTAGTGAGTCTCCCAATTACTACTTCCATTCCTGCAGTCACTGATCGGCTAACCACCTTACGGGATTCCCAAGACCTGTTTAAGGAGACTCTTTCAGAGGCTCAGGAATGTTACAAGAGAGCTGCTGATAGGCATAGAACGGAGGCCCCAGTTTATCATGTTGGTGACAAGGTTTGGCTGTCAACAAGGAATCTTAAGCTTAGGGTTCCTTCTCATAAATTGGGTCAGAGGTTCATGGGACCTTTTGAGATCATCGCTCAGATCAATGCTGTCACTTTTCGTTTGCAACTTCCAGATTCTATGAGAATACATCCGGTGTTTCACGTTGCACTGCTTGAACCTTTCCATGACAACACTTTCCCTGGCCGAGCCCTGCCTGCCCCACCTCCAGTCCTCGGGGATGGTGAGGATGAATACGAGGTGGAGAAAATTCTGGACTCCAGGATCTTCCGCAACAAGCTTCAGTATCGTGTTAGTTGGAAAGGCTATGGTGAGGAGGATGGTTCACGCTCCTGATCTTCTTCAGTCTTTTCATGTGCAGTACCCTGTTAAACCGGGTAATAGGGCATCCAGAGGCTGCACCTATAGAGGCGAGGGTAATGTGAGGAATTGACTCTGCTTTGTTTTGAACCACTGCGCCAGCCTGCCTTTGTGAATTTCCTTGAGATCTGATAAACCTTGACTCTGCTAGCAATAGTATCATTGCTGACCTAGGCTGACGGTCTCCAAAACCTTGTGATTCCTATATCATTACAGGTAGGAAGCATGGGTGTAGGAAGTGAGGGGGGGATGACAAATCCCTCCCAGATTAAATGAATAGGGGACACAATAAAATAGCAACATTAAACTTAATCATGGATCATTTTAAATTATATTGGGGGGGCAGGGGCAAACGAAGAAATAAAAAAACAAGGTTTTGAGGGGCGCTGCAGCAATGAAGCCCACCAGAGCAGATCCACCCCTGGGGGTAAAGTTGAATTACCCCCCCCAGATTTTTCTGGGCTCCTACACCGATGATAGGAAGATGCACATGGCTGTTAGAACAGTTTGAAGATTAATTAGGTAATATTAAAACTTAAAAAAGAGTGAAATGTACATCAATATTATACATTTTGATTTTGCACTTGGTTTAAATATCTCTGTTTGCTGATATGGAGCTTCATTCAATCGGGGCTTGCAACTCCAACGCAGACTGCCAAATGCCTGCAATTGAGTTACGGGCTCCATTTGGTATCCGATTCAATTGGCTGGGCACGCAAGTTAGGTTCCTGTCGCGAAAATCGAAACCATGCCTTTGGACATAGCATTTCCTGGCTTGAACATGTTAGGGGAGCAAGCCCGTAACTCCCGATGCAGAAACAGCCAATGGAAACAGAGATTGTCATCATGACCAACCTGCAAGCCCGTAACTCATAAGTGAAGGCCGTAGGACTTTGAAATCCAAGCTCCATTTTTCAAAGTCCAACAGGCTTCAACCTCCAAGCCTGTTGGACTTTCAAAGTTAGATGTTGTATTTCAAAGTCCTATGGGCTTGGAGGTTGAAGCCCGTAGGACCTCACATTGATTGCCGTGATCGGTAAATTAAGCATGAAATAAAGTATTGGAGACTGTTGTGCGATTAATTCTACGACCTCACTTTTACACTTAATAAAAGTACAGTATTGCTTTTTTATTTGCTTTTAAAGTGCTCCGATTTGTCATTAAGCCTTTTGCGAGACCTCCTTTGTACCATTAACTTGTGGTTCGATTTTTGCCATTTGGGGGCTTGACAGAGTGGTTAGGAAGGGGGAATCAGAGCTATTGAATATCAATTTGCGATTTTAACATTCAGCACTCTTGCGGCCGTGAAGGATCAAAGGCTTGGAGGGCATTAACTTGCGATTTAACAAATGCAATGGATCACTTTAAATTGCAGGTCAGAGCACGTAACTCGATCGGAGCCCGCAAAAGGGAGGAAATTGAATAGCAAAATAACTTGCGACGTCCCTTTGCGAGCCCCGATCTTTAAATTGGAGAAATTGAATGAGGGTCATAATGTAGTTTAAATTCAATGTCCCTTTAAGATTTATGTTGTTGTTGCACTAAAACACATCGATTATCACATCTACCATATATACTCGAGTATAAGCCGAGTTTTTCAGCCCTTTTTTCAAGGTTGAAAAAGGCACCCTCGGCTTATACTCGAGTCACCCTGTGTCTCTTTCCCCCCCCCGTGTCTCTCCACCCCCGTGTCTCTTCCCCCTCTCCTGTGTCTCTTTCCCCCCTCTCCCTCGTGTCTCTTTCCCTCAACCCTCCTCCTCATCCTCAACCCCCCTCCTCAACCTCAACCCCCCTCCTCATCCCCCTCCTCATCCTCAACCCCCCTCAACCCCCTCCTCATCCTCAACCCCCCTCCTCAACCTCAATCCCCCTCCTAATCCTCCCTCCTCAACCCCCCTCCTAAATTTACCCCTCTCTAATTACCTCCCCCTCTCCCTTTCCCCTCACTTACCTTCCATCAGCAGCTGCTCCTCCTCTCCTCTGCTCCTCCGTGCGTCTTCCGGCTGTGTCGGGACCCGGCCAGTGCTAATGATGTGACGTCACATGGAGAGGGGGGGAGACACAAGGGAGGGAGAGGGGGAAGAGACACGGGAGGGAGGGGGAAGAGACACAGGGGGTTGAGGAGAGGGGTTGAGGAGGGTGGTTGAGGATGAGGAGGAGGGGGGTTGAGGAGAGAGGTTGAGGAGGGGGGTTGAGGATGAGGTGGGGGTTTGTGGAGGGGGGTTAAGGAGCGGGGTTGAGGAGAGAGGTTGAGGAGAGGGGTTGAGGATGGGGAGTGGGGTTGAGGAGGGGCTTGAGGATGAGGAGGGGGGTTGAGGAGTGGGGTTGAGGAGTGGGGTTGAGGAGGGGGGTTGAGGAGGGAGGTTGAGGATGGAGATTGAGGAGGGGGGTTGGGGAGGGAGGATGAGGACGGGGTTGAGGAGGGGGGTTGAGGAAGGGGGGCGGGGTTGAGGAGGCAGGTTGTGGAGAGAAGATGAGGAGGGAGGATGAGGAGGGGGGTTGAGGATGAGAAGTGACTATGAGGAGGGCTGTTGAGGAGGGAGGATGATAAAGGAGGGAGAGGTAAAGAGACACGAGGGAGAGGAGGGAAAGAAACACAGGGAAGGGAGAGGGGGAAGAGACACAGGGGAGGGAGGGGGAAGAGACACGGGAGGAAGGGGGAAGAGACACAGGGGGTTACACAAGAAAGGGGCACAGAGGGCACACAAGAGGTGGACACAGATGGCACAAGAGAGACACAGGGGGCAGCGTATTTCCCACTCTCGGCTTATACCCGAGTCACTACGTTTTTCCAGTATTTTGTGGTAAAATAGGTGCCTCGGCTTATACTCGGGTCGGCTTATACTCGAGTATATACAGTAGTTTAATTTTCCCCATACCAGATATGGCAATCCCTGGGTTTATACTGCAATATCTATAAGGCAAATCTTGGTACGATGATAAATGTATAAAACGACTGATCTGTAAACCATGAGCACGTTCCTCTGGGACTCTGGGAGATTGGATAACTGCCACAGTAGCTGCTAAGATAATTATACAGGCTTTGCAGAACAGAACAAGTAGCAATTATAAATTCACCATAATAACTGCAGCCATAATTTTATTGCTTATGTGTACCGGGGACACAAATATATAAAAACTGATTGCAAAATTAATACTTGCAGAATAAACTCAATATTTTAGACTCAAAGACATTTTTTTAAAACAATGAAAATTCTAATTTCTTCACTAGTAAATAGACTGTCACAGTATAGATTTTTGAATAATTTTACTTTTTTACAATGTTATTGATCCTAGAAAAGCAGGAAGATTAGTAGCTATATATTTGCTATCTTATAGTGCCACTGGAAAGCTTTGGTGTTCTACAGTAACCGAGGATCAAAAAAGTGTTTTAGTCCATCAAGTTCAACCTTTTTAGATCTCTTCTGATCTTCTGATTTCTTCTGATCCTTGTATCATGTGACCCTGAGGAAGGAGCAGACAAAATTGTTAAAAACATCGCCAAACTTTCGCCAATCCCCAGTACTGGTACTCAGATTATTCCTTCCTCAGTACCCCTCCTCATTTTTTTAGCAAATTAACCTTCTATGCCCTTTTTACTCAAAAACATATACAACCCCTCTTTAAAAGTTATCTACTAAATCTATTCTCATAACCTCCTTTAGTAGTGAGTTCAACAATTTGACTGCCCTTACAATGAAGACCCATTTCTTTTAGATTTTTTTTTGTTCTTCTTCTAATCTCATGTGATGACCTCTTGTCCTCTGCGAAAAAGTCTGATATTGTCCCTGCATGTATAAATATAAGGTAACCATATCCCTTCGTAGATGCTGTTATCATAGAGAAATTATGTTTATATTGGTTAGTCCTTCCTCATAGCTTAATCCTTCCATCTGCCTTACTAATTTTGGGCTCCATTAAATTCGGGCCTCGCAATCGATCGCAGACGGCCTGGGGGTGAGTTGCGGGCTCCCACTCATCTCCAATTACGATGCTATTCAATTGTTCAAGCCTGCAAGTTACGGGCCCAAAGCCAAAACCGTAAACCATACACTGGTTCGGAGCAGTTCAGGGCGGGAACACGATCAATTCAGCAAGCCCGTAACCTCCCATTTCGAATCAGCCAATAGAAAATTAGACTGTCAGAATTACGGCAGTAAAACATGGAGGCTACATGTCAATCAATTAGGTTCGGGGGACCCATATGCGATCAGACTCACAAAACATGCAAATTAAAGTAATTAAAATACTGTTCTAGTCCATGTGGGTGGCCGAGATTGATTTAACCCCGTAATGAAACATAAAAATAACTTTTATTTCCTGATGATTTGCGGGCTTGAGACTGTTGTGCAATTAATTCTAACGTCTGTCATCTCTTTCCCCGTTATTTACAGTGCAGTAGTGATTTTTTATTTGCATTTACAGTGCTACGAATAGGTGTTTAACCCCCTGGCGGGTCGTAGGATTTCCTCCTTCATTTGCCATTTACGGGTGTGAAAACATTTGCGGGCTTGGGGGAATTGAACAATTGAATAGCGATTTGCGATTTTAGCCTTGTGAAAATGACAGATCAAAGGCTTCTGGAGGCTGTAAGTTACAATTTTAACCATCGCCAATTTTTCAATGCCGTAACTCGGAAGTCGATCGAAACCCGCAAAAAGTTGCCAATTGAATAGCAAAATAGCTTGCAACCTCACTTACGGGCTTCCGGATCTCAAAATCGCTTGATTGAAGGTGGCTCTCTGTCACCTTTGTCTAAAAATATTTTATTTCTTTTTATTTCTTTTTTATTCATTAAATTTTTATTAGATGGAAATCACATGAAGTTAGAGCTAATATATACCATAAGTCTTATTTACATCTAGAATATATATATATACATTCATTGTGTATAACTATACTTCCGTACACCATAAAACATTAGCTTCATTAAAGTATATACAATGGTTCCTTCTGATATGATTCCCTACAGACCATCCCCATTATCTGGTGATATTATCCCCTATTGGAGACAGCGTTGTTAGTGCTTTAATGTATTACATAGTCCGCATGGGAACCACCTTATTATTTATTTTATTTTATTTTATCATCTTCCAACATTCTAAACATATAAAATAAATCGATCACCATAGTTACCTCCTTTACAAGATTAGACATTCCCGACGATCCTTTCTCCTTTACCGCTCTTTCTGAAGAAGCCGGTCCCCCCCTTTCCCCTCTACACCATCTTGGGGTAAAACACCAGTATCTATCTAGTTGGTTGTTCCATATATCTCAACCACACACCCCACACTTCATTAAATGTATTCATTGTATCTTCCAAAGAGTGGGAAAATTGTTCATTTATAGCAATATAATCCAATTTATTCATAATGGATTGAAAATTCAGATACCTCTGTTTCCACTGTTTAGCTATATGCGATTTGGAGCTAAATATAAAACTGAAGGAGACTTTGTGCTTAAGAGCGTGACGTCACCGGTATCCCCAGCAAACTGTTTTCTATAGTTTACTTTACTGGAACCTTGAACAGCTCAGAAGACACTTGAGAGATCCCAGTCAAGATCTATCTAACCCTAGGACATTCCCGCCATATATGGATAAATGAGCCAATGGTCTTACAAGCCCTGAAACTATTTGGGTCTACAAAGCGCTATTCTTTCAGGGGTTATATAGGTGTGTTGTAATACTGTAATTCCGGTTTGCAGTATGCTATGATATAGAGAGCCTATATAGATATTCTTCCATTTTTCCTCCTCCCAGCTTTTTCCCATATCTGCCTCCCAATCTTTGATATAATTATCTTTAATTGATAACTTTGGCAAATTTGGTTGAATATATTATAGATTCCACTAATTATTCCCTTTGCTGTGGGGCTGCTAATGCATACCCGAGACAACCAGGTCCCCTTAGGAAGACGCTGTTTTCTAATCAATGACTAAATAACATTTCTAACAGTCTTATTAAATTGCAATTCGGACAATTGAATAGGGCTCTATTTAAGAACATTGCATTTTTTTTTTTCGTTAGTGAATTTCTATCCAAAAGCAAGGTCTTCACTAACTAAAAACTAAAAAAAAAATGATGTGCTTAAATAGAGCCCTATTCAATTGGCCAAATCGCACATTGTGTAATGTTCCTGTAAGGGGGGATGGAATAATTTGTTTATTGTCCAAAAGTTTACTATCTTTCATCCAATTCCCTAAATGAAAATGTAATTTTTAAACAAAGTTTATTTTGAAGTTATTTATATTACAGTAAACTACACCATACAGTAAAGTGTTGGAGCTTTTTGGAGGCTCCTTAGCTAGAAATATCAGACATTATCCATAATGTAAAAATATATACTAATGGGTCACGATATCATTAACATAATCAAAAAAATTGTCAGGGTTGGTGCTCATGTATAAAGTGTAGCAGAAAAACAAAAGAAATAAGGAAATATATATTAAATATATTCAAACCACTTAAAAAAAGATGGTTAATTAACAGGATTGTTAGTTAATCATGTCACTGAATCCATTGATATTTCAGATACTGGAGCCTACAAATGGTTCTCTACTTTGAAAATTAACCATCATTATTTACATTTTTAGAAGACATAACAAGTGCCATGTTTTATCTCTTTTCGTTTCCTTCTGTAGGGTATAAGAGGGTATGCCAGAGTACTATTATATGTATGTTTTCTTTTTTTTGTCTTCAAATTTGCTTTAAGATGAATGTTTACTGCAGTGGTGGGTCTGTCTCCATCTCCCTCCTGTCACATAACGCATATTTGTTTGGAGAGACCTACAGTGCCTTGCAAAAGTATTCACCCCCCGTGACTTTTTACCTATTTTGTTACATTACAGCCTTAAGGTCAATGTTTTGTTAATCTGAATTTTATGTGATGGATCAGAACACAATAGTCTAAAATGGTGAAGTGAAATGTGAAAAATATATACATAAAACTATTTTTAGAAATGGGAAACAGAAAATTGGCATGTGCGTATGTATTCACCCCCTTTGTTATGAAGCCCATAAAAAGCTCTGGTGCAACCAATTACCTTCAGAAGTCACATAATTAGTGAAATGATTCCACCTGTGTGCAATCTGTCACATGATCTGTCATTACATATACACACAAGGTTTCAGAGGCTGCAACACCTAAGCAAGAGGCACCACTAACCAAACACTGCCATGAAGACCAAGGAACTCTCCAAACAAGTAAGGGACAATGTTGCTGAGAAGTACAAGTTCGGGTTAGGTTATAAAAAAATATCCAAATCTTTGATGATCCCCAGGAGCACCATGAAATTTATCATAACCAAATGGAAAGAACATGGCACAACAGCAAACCTGCCAAGACACGGCCGCCCACCAAAACTCACGGACCGGGCAAGGAGGGCATTAATCAGAGAGGCAGCACAGAGACCTAAGGTAACCCTGGAGGAGCTGCAGAGATCCACAGCAGAGACTGGAGTATCTGTACATAGGACGACAATAAGACGTACGCTCCATAGAGTTGGGCTTTATGGCAGAGTGGCCAGAAGAAAGCCATTACTTACAGCAAAAAACAAAATGGCATGTTTTGAGTTAGTGAAAAGGCATGTGGGAGACTCCCAAAATGTATGGAGGAAGGTTCTCTGGTCTCATGAGACGAAAATTTTACTTTTTGGCCATCAAAGAAAACGCTATGTCTGGCGCAAACCCAACACATCACCCAAAGAACACCATCCCCACAGTGAAACATGGCGGTGGCAGTATCATGCTGGGGGGAAGTTTTTCAGCAGCTGGGACTGGGAAACTGGTCAGGAGTTGAGGGAAAGATGGAGGGTGCTAAATACAGGGATATTCTTGAGCAAAACCTGTACCACTCTGTGCGTGATTTGAGGCTAGGACGGAGGTTCACCTTCCAGCAGGACAATGACCCCAAACACACTGCTAAAGCAACACTTGGGGGGTTTAAGGGGAAATATGTAAATGTGTTGGAATGGCCGAGTCACAGCCCAGACCTCAATCCAATAGGAAATCTGTGGTCAGACTTAAAGATTGCTGTTCACGAGCGCAAACCATCCAACTTGAAGGAGCTGGAGCAGCAAGGAGGAATGGGCACAAATCCCAGTGGTAAGATGTGGCGAGCTCATAGAGACTTTTTCAAAGCGACTTGGAGCTGTGATTGGCGCAAAAGGTGGCTCTACAAAGTATTGACTTTAGGGGGGTGAATAGTTATGCACAGGGACTTTTTCTGTTATTTTGTCCTATTTGTTGTTTGGTTTACAATAAAAAAAAGAACATCTTCAAAGTTGTGGCAAGTTCTGTACATTAAATGATGCAAATCCTCAAACAATCCATGTTAATTCCAGGTTGTGAGGCAACAAAACACAAAAAATGCTAAGGGGGTGAATACTTTTACAATGCACTGTAGAAGCTGTTTAATTCCTCAGCAGTTGTGACATTTCACCCTATCTATATGCTGTAAGCATGTGTGACTATGCCCCACCTGACATCATTAGTTATGTCAATGCTGTTTTTGCTACCTGATTTTCCGAACAATTGTTAATTAACGATAATTTAATTGTGTGTGTGTTCATCCATCATTCTCGATGAGGACTTCAACATCTCATTGATTGGCGTAGTTTGATTCGGCCATGGATCGTCCTATCACAGTCGGGCAGACGTGTGATGACACTGTCAGTGATGTGCGGGCGGCTCTGGACTTGGGCAGGTGACGCTTTCGTTCAGCCTCAGCAGTATGCCTTGCCTCATACTTCTGGCAGCCTTTGTGAATGAGGCTGGAGATAGGACAGGCACGGTAGGTCACCAGAACACATTAGGTCTTGTCTTCACCTCCTTTCTGGCCATTGAAACTGCTACCAAATTACATTAATGGCTTCAAGACAAACAATGTGAGTCATGGTGATGGAAATAGAGCCAGCAGCTCAGGCAGATTGACATTCACTTTCAAAAATGTTATTTACAGATTAATTTATTTTTGACTTTATGAACACAGAATTCTTGAACTAAAAGGCGATAAACTTGATGCTCATAGCTCTTTACCCAAGGCTTACACTCTCCCTTTAACTACACTTAGACCTATTTAACTTCATTTATCTCCACTTTCCCATTTGATATTTCACTCCAATGCCTCTAATCTCAGATATACTGTTTTGCCGTACTGTATAGGCCATTTATGTTTGAGCAAGACGTTGGGGGTCTACAGGATTTGGCAATAACTCTTTTAAGCATTTCATAAAGGACCACTATAGTCGTATATTTAAAATATATTCTTAATAATATAGATTTTGAAGAACTTCACTTGAAAAATGCAAAAGGTTTTAGAATATAATAAAAATAATAGATCTCTAAATTATTACGTTTTATGAACAATTATGGAGTCTACTATTTCACGAGGTTGGAGTACACTTGCAGGGGAAGCTTCTATTTGCACAATGGGATTGTAGTAACTAAACTAAATGAAAATGCAACAACACAGTAAAGAATATTTACATATAAAATATTGTATTTTTTTTGCTTTCTAATCTTGCCCATTATCAAGATAAGCTATTTAAAAAAATACTACAGTGTTTGTTTAATGAAACTACCAAAGACCTGTGCGGCACTGCGGACTCGCTCGACACTTTGTAAATTAATTATAATGGTCATAATATTGACCTAAATATTGACCTTCCAACCATTGATTGTCTTCCCAGAAATTGTGCTGAACAACCCATCCTTATGGCCTTGCATTTCAAACCGACCTTGTCAATACTCACTAATATTATTTCCTTTGAAGTTATCGTTAAAGATCATTCTAAATTATCTATACATTGTACTAACCATTTAAAAAAAAAAAAAAAAGGAATCTTTGAGATAGACAGCATTGCATACCTGGCTCTAGCATGCCACGAAAACTATGGGATTACTCCAGATTATCCAACCTATAACATTGGTAGTGAGCCATTCTTACTGTGAAGAGCGCATTTGTATCTTTAATGGAAATCTTTTCCCTCTAACCAAGTGGTTCCCAAACTGTGCGCCATGGCACCCTAGGGAGCTGTGTCTGGCCTACAGAGGCGCCGCAAACGCGCCCCCAGCATTCAGCTTCATTATTAAGGTAATCAGTCTTATTATTAATGCAATCAGCCCCGTAACAAAGATGGCTGCTGCATGCATCACATAGGGGATGTGTCAGTCTGCCTATGCTTAAAGGCATATCCAAGTTCCATGGATTCATTTCTGCACTCTGTAGACAAAAAGCAGCCTACGTGTATGCAGCACATATCATAAAACATTTTATTTCTATTAATATCTAAAAATCCCTCTAATAATTATGTTGAACCCCCGGGGGTGTCTACACAGGCCCCTGATCCCCATCCAATCAGCATGCAGCATTAGGGGAGCAATTTAACCAATTATTCACCTGCTGTCTCTTCCTCAGCCAATAGGAGAGCACTGATGTCATCCCCAAGTCACTGCTGGGATATGTTTCCCTACTGCTTCATATCTGTGCTGTGCTGCTGCCATAGCACATAAAATAGCGCCACACTACATACCCCAGGCTGCTTTGCAGCACAAACAGGAACCCCACAGTTTTAAATCAAATGTTTCAGCTATCCTGATTGGCCAAAACAAATTATGAAATGAATGCTAATTAAGTCTGGGTTTGGAGGGTGTGTTAACCCTAATTTTCAACTGTCAGAAATTACAAGACATTTAGCTAACTTCAAGGTAAGTGTTTAAATGTTTATTTTGGTATTTTTTTCATGCAAAGAAATGTGTTCATACACTATTAATTCTCCTCTATCAGATGCACTCATAATCCATGAAACTTAGATATGCCTTTTATTTCTCTATGGGACACTGCGTCGGCAGGAGGCAAGAAGATTGCACAGTTAGTTAGATGATGAGCAGCGGCCTCACGAGCAACCTGTTCACATCTGATTTGAAGATACAGAGGACACTGAGGGGAGCGATGGAAGTGTTAAGGCAGCAAATGGCTAACCCAACTGGGGGCAGAAAAATATCCTTCATAGAGCCCTGATACTGACACCCGGGGAGCAACTTTTTGCCTAATGCCATCAAGTATTTTATTGGAAGAAAATGATACCAGTACGAGTGTGAATTCAATCAAGAAAAGTAAAGAAGCCTTAAGTGTGAGTATAATTCTAGTTGTATTTATTCAATGAAGAACATCATATAGAAAAGCAAATCTGAGATTCTGAATGCAATAGTTATGAAGATACAGACCCTGAAACACAATATTGCAAGGGAGAGAGAGAGAGAAGGGAGTGTGAGAGAGAGAAGGGGGATGAGAGAGAAGGAAGGGTGAAAATGGAGAGAAGGGGGAGTGTGAGAGAGAGAGAAGGGGGATGAGAGAGAAGGGAGAGAAGGGGGAGTGTGAGAGAGAGAGAAGGGGGATGAGAGAGAAGGGAGAGAAGGGGGAGTGTGAGAGAGAGAGAGAGAAAGCGGGAGTGTTCATTGCCATGTCTGTGTCCTTATTTTTTTGAGATTAAACTCTCCATATGGGATCAACTTGGACAAGTTTTTATTGAACTTTAACTAAATTACACTAAGACTGAAAATGAAGACGATGCCCCACAAACTAGTAGCGGGTTTGTGAAGAAGCAGAAGTATCGTAAATATGACGACAATTATATTGATTATGGCTTTGCATCAGCAAATGTCAACAGTGAAGAGAGAGCGCAGTGTGTAGTGTGTTTGAAGATTTTTGGCTCCAGAGTGCAATCTTCCAAGTAAGCTTAAACACCATTTAGAAACCAAACATTCAAACAATTTTTTTGTTTATGCAAATTACCCTTAGGGTTTAGTCTCCTTAAGGGTAATAGGGTACTCCTAAGGGTAATAGGGTACTCCAGACTGTGCCTTAGGGAGTTCGGCTGCACCTCACTGACGAGGCCCATAAAGGCCGAAACGCGTCTGGTGTTTGCTGTTTCTCCTGTTCAGGGTAGAGTTGCCTGGTATTTTGGGGCTGGGTCACTCTTTTGAGTGGGACCATACTGATATACTACAGGATATTTCTCCCTGTGAAGGGCACAAGTGGCTAAAAGAGCTTGCTCTCAGGGTGGCTTATCATGACCATAGAACTAACTTATTAAGGTTAGTTCATTCTCTGATGAGCACCTCTGACTTAGTTTTTTTGTTTAAACTTTATAAAAACTCAGCCAAGGAAAGCAAGGTTTTTCAAAAAACTGTGTGAGGATATGAGAGCCGAATACACATCTTTGTTGTACTAAGGCCCCACACGATAGCTCTCTTGTGGCAATATATTGTCCTGTATGTCATGACCAGGGTCCTACTGGACTGTTGTAGACTATGACCTGTGCCTGGGACAACAATGGTCACCGTGATTGTAACTATGGTTTATGGGGTATGTTGGTTATGTGTTAAGGATGATGAAAATATTCTGTATATTATGGTTATGCTTATGTTATATTTTGTGTAATGTGACATGGTATGTAATATGGGAGCATTACTGTGCTGAGGGGCAGGGGATATAGGGTTAGAAAGATGTGGCTTAACAATGACTTAAAGATGAAAAGAAAAGGGTTCTTCACAGTAAGGGTGGTTAATCTGTGAAATTCTCTATCAAAGGAGGTGGTGACAGCGGATTCGATAGATAACTTTAAAAAGGGATTAGATATATTTTCAAATAAAAAGGGCATTAAGGGCTATCCTGGATAAATAGAGAGGGAATATTGATCCAGGGATGAATCCGATCGCCAGTATCTGGGGTCAGGAAGGAATTTTATATTTTTTGGAGACAATTGGCAAAGTCTCTCTGGGTTTCTTTTTTTTTGTTTGCCTTCCTCTGGATCAATTAACAATAAATCTGCGTATTGCAGATCAGAGAAGATCTAAAAAGGTTGAATTTCATGAACTAAGAAGGGAGCAAGAGCAAATCCAGGACATTATAGACCTGTTAGTCTCACATCTGTAGTGGGAAAGCTTTTAGAGGGGTTAATAAGGAACAGTATACAACAATATGTCTATTTAAACAAGATTATAAGTAGGAGCCAACACGGATTTATGAGGGATAGGTCATGTCAAACAAATCTAATTAGTTTCTATGAGGAGGTTAGTAGGAACTTGGATCAAGGCAACTCAGTGGATGTAGTCTTTCTGGATTTTGCAAAGGCTTTTGATACAGTGCCACATGGGAGACTATTGAGCAAACTAAGGGATACAGAATTGCAGTAAATATCTGCTCATGGATTGAGAGCTGGCTAAAAGACAGGAAGCAAAGGGTTGTTGTAAATGGAACATACTCAGATTGGACTAATGTGGTAAGTGGGGTTCCTCAGAGTTCAGTATTAGGTCCTCTCCTTTTTAACATATTTATTAATGACTTAAAAGTAGGATTGGAAAGTATTGTCTCCATTTTTGCCGATGACACTAAGTTGTGAAAGGTAATTAAATTATGTACTTTCCCTCCAAAGAGATTTGCATAAATTAGAGCAATGGGGGACTAAATGGCAGATGAGATTTAATATGAATAAATGTAAAGTTACTTGTGGACAACTGTGCTCAATGCCAAGCAGCATCTGCAAAGGCAATTAAAATACTATCATGTATTAAGAAGGGTATAGAAGCAAAGGAAGCAGATATAATTCTGCCACTATACAAATCTCTAGTACGCCCTCATTTGGAATATGGAGTACAGTTTTGGGCACCCCTTCATAAAATGGACATTTTGGAGATGGAAAAAGTACAGAGAAGGGCAACAAAACTAATAAGGGGAATGGATGGGCTAAGTTATGAAGAAAGACTAAGCAAATTAAACTTATTTTCTCTAGAATAAAGGAGTCTAAGAGGGGATATGATTACCTTACAGGTTCAATATAAGGCTTTGTAAAAGTGAGCTTTTTGTGCCAAGAGGTTTTCAAAAGATGAGGACATCCTTTGAGATTAGAAGTAAAAAGATTTCACCTTAAAGAAAGAAAAGGGTTCTTCACAGTAAGGGTGGTAATCTGTGGAATTATTTACCAAAGGAGGTGGTGACAGCGGATTTGATAGATAACTTGGATATATTTTTAAATAAAAAGGGCATTCAGGGTTATCCTGGATAATTAGAGAAGGAATATTGATCCGGGGAGGAGTCTGATCGCCAGTATCTGCGGTCAGGAAGGAATTTTATATTTTTTTCCCCTTTTGAAACAATTGGCAACGTTTCACAGTTTTTTTTCTATTTGCTTCTTATAGATCAATTAACAATTAATCT
Organism: Discoglossus pictus; assembly: GCA_027410445.1. Classification (NCBI taxonomy): domain Eukaryota; kingdom Metazoa; phylum Chordata; class Amphibia; order Anura; family Alytidae; genus Discoglossus; species Discoglossus pictus. Next base: position 1,413,055 of record CM050169.1, read on the forward strand.
GTATATTGCAGATCAGAGGAGATCTAAAAAGGTTGAATTTGATGGAATAAAAGTCTTTTTATTTACCTCAATTACTATGTAACTATGTAACATAGGCAAATAGATGGAGTGTCTTCAGCACTAGCTGAAGTACTTCATTGTAGTACCATAGGAAGGTCTGGACACCATATAGGGTCATTCACTCTAATAATTAGATTAATGCACAACCAGGTCGATTAAGGGCCTGACATCAGTGGATGTACAGTAAGGGCCGGACATCAGTGGATGTACAGGGTCTCCCTGTGGACCATGGGCCGGCTACTGCCAATTAGTCCCCCTTCTGTGTTTCCAAGGATGGGGCTCATTATGATTGGCCAGCCTATGGCGAAAAAACTATATAAATATAAATGTGGATCAAAATAAAAAGGTGTAATTTGGGATTTACATAATTGCATGTGTGAGTGTCATTCTGGGGAATGGTTCCATTGTTCCTGTTGAGTATCCTGTGTTGTGAGTAGTCACAGTCCGTAGCTAACTGTTCCTGGTATCCTGGTGTGCTGGAAGGGCTCCTGGGTGTTTTCATTGATTCTGGTCTTTGCTAACAGAGGTGTAAACGGACCTCACAATTCTGCAGGGTAGCTATGTACTAGGTCATTATCAAGCCCATTAAGGAAGCAGATCGTGACAATGTACATTTCAATTATTGCAAGAAATCTACATTTTTCTTCAAGAAGAAAAACACGAGTATGCCAAACACTTTGTGTAAACAGATTTTTTTGTGAAACTAACATACTTTTGAAAAGTTAAATGCGTTGAATCTCTCCCGGCAGGGAGGCAACATGCACATTTTGAAATCGTCTGAGAACATTTCAGCTGTCAGCAAAAAATTACAACTATGACGAAGAAAAATGAATAAAGACGGTGGAAAAGATTGTTTTCCCTTGCAGAAAGTAGTTCATGGTCTCCAATTAAGTTGATTTCTCTCCCAAATTAAAATCTGTTTTTGAAGATCACCTTTTACAGATTATCAAGTGGTTTGGAAAATACTTTCAAGAAGATGATAACAACAACAAATTTGCATGAATTCAAGCCCCAGTCAGAGCCAAAGTTCCACTTGAATTTACTTCTAACCACCCCCCCTTTAAGAATACTTGTTAATAAAGTGTCACAATGTTTTCTCACACCATCTTCCTCACTATAACCTGCTGCCTCTTTCTCAGACTCTCTTATACAGTCTCTAGACATCATGTCTCCAATAATATAACTATCTCACCTTCCCTGCTTTCCTCTCCTCTTCTCTGCTCCCATGAGCTCCTCTCCGTCCTCCAGTCACTATTTCATCCCTCCTCTAAAGCTGAAAAGCAGAAATGCTCCTGTAAGTCCTACTCCCATCTCCTTTTACTCTCTCTCCTTCTTCTGATGGCTTGTGGAGATATATCCCCTAACCCAGGCCCCTCACTCATTCCCACCTGCTGTCAGCCACGCAGAGTCCCCAGGGCAGAAAATGCCCAAAACACCCATTATCTAATACCCATCACTTGTCACAAACCATCTTCTTTGCCCTTCTCATGTGCCCTCTGGAATGCAAGGTCTGTTTGCAATAAACTTACCTTCATTCATGATCTCTTCATTTCCAACTCCCTCAATTTACTGGCTATCACGGAAACCTGGCTCACTCCATCTGACTCTGTCTCCCCTGCTGCACTCTCTTATGGTGGTCTACACTTCAGCCACACTCCTAGACCTGGGAACAAACAAGGTGGAGGTGTGGGCATACTGCTATCCTCTCGCTGCACTTTTCACTGCATACCCCCTGTTCCCTCCCTCCAATTCTCATCTTTTGAAGTCCACACTATCCGCATCTTCTCTTCTATACCTCTGCGAGTAGCTGTGATCTATCGCCCACCTGGATCACCCTCTCAATTTCTGGACAACTTTGCCGCCTGGTCCCTCACTTTCTCTCCTCCAATATACCTTCACTCATTCTTGGCGATTTCAACATCTCATCACTAATATCAAACCTGTCCTCCAACCCTAGACGTTTATTTACTACATTTAACACCCTCCTCTGCCCACCCCCGCCTCCTGCCCCTTCCTCTCTCACTGCTGCTCTCCTCCCAGCTTGGCCCTACCCCACCACCCTCTCCCCAAACCGACAACACCCAGCCCTTACCCTTCCCCAATCCCACCTCCACTATGGACTCCTTTGACCCTGTAACCGAGGATGAAGTATCTACTTTACTATCAATCTCTCACCTTACCACATGTCCTCATGATCCTATTCCATCACAGCTAATCCCTCCCCTATCCACCACACTTATCCCAGCTCTCACACATCTATTCAACCTCTCCCTAAACACTGGCAAGTTTCCATCTTCCTTAAAACATGCCACAGTTACACCCATTCTCAAGAAGCCCTCTTCTGACCCAGCTTCTGCCTCCAATTATCGCCCTATCTCACTACTTCCCCTTGCGTCTAAACTCCTTGAGCGGCTTGTTTACAATCGCCTCACTCAATTTATTTCCTCCAATTCCCTACTTGACCCCTTTCAATCTGGCTTCCGGTCCCAACACTCTACAGAAACAGCCCTTACAAAAGTCACTAATGACTTGCTAACCGCCAAATCAAAGGGTCACTACTCTATTCTAATTCTCCTGGATCTCTCTGCTGCCTTCGATACAGTTGACCACCCTCTTCTAATCCAAATTCTCCGCTCTTTTGGCATCCAGGACACAGCTCTTTCATGGTTCATATCCTATCTTAAAGATCGTACATTTAGTGTCTCCTTCTCTGGCACCTCTTCTTCACCTCTCCCTCTGTCTGTTGGCGTTCCCCAAGGTTCTGTCATAGGCCCCCTCCTCTTCTCCATCTACACCTCCTCCCTTGGCACCCTTATAAAATCCTTTGGATTTCAGTATCATCTCTATGCAGATGACACTCAAATCTACCTCTCTGCACCTGATCTATCCCCCTCTCTTTTAGCTCAAGTTTTCAACTGCCTGTCTAGCATATCCTCCTGGATGTCCACCCGTCAACTCAAACTCAACATGTCTAAAACTGAACTCCTAATCTTTCCACCCTCTACTACAGCTTCCACACCTCAAATATCTCTCACTGTTGACAACACCATCATCGCCCCTACCTCCCAGGCCCGTTGTCTTGGGGTTCTACTGGATCCCGCCCTCTCTTTTATTCCTCACATCCAAGCAATAACAAAATCATGTCAGTTTCACCTAAAAAACATCTCCAAAATTCGTCATTATCTTACAGAAGACACAGCTAAAATTCTAATACACTCTCTCATCATATCTCGACTCGACTACTGCAATTCCCTCCTTGCTGGCCTCCCCATCTCTCGTCTGTCTCCCCTCCAATCCATAATGAACGCCTCTGCTAGACTCATCTTCAATACCAAACGATCAGTGTCTGCAGCTCCTCTCTGTCAATCACTCCACTGGCTTCCCATAGCTTCCCGAATCAAATTTAAAATCATGACCCTAACACATAAAGCCCTCAACAACAGCGCACCCCCTTATATATCTGCTCTTGTTTCAAAATACTCTCCCAACCGGCCCCTTCGTTCTGCTAACAACCTTCTTCTTTCCTCCTCTCTCATCACCTCCTCTCACTCCCGTCTTTAAGACTTTTCTCGTGCTTCCCCATCCATTTGGAACTCCTTGCCCCGCTCCATTAGATTATCTTCCTGCCTCAAAACCTTTAAGAAATTATTAAAAACACACCTGTTTAAAAAATCTTATCACCTTCAGCCTTTATAATTACAACTGCACACTCCACAGCTTAATAACACTCCCACCCACACTCTACAGTACAGCTCACAGACCCCTCCAATTGACTGAACCAATCGCTTTCAATTGTATTTGTCACTCTCTTGTATCACACCTAAACCCTTAGATTGTAAGTTTGCGAGTTTTCAATCTTGTGTCAGGCCTTGGAAACAAGCTCTATGTACATTTGATTTTATGCTCAAAAACAGGGCCCTCCATTCTTTACAAGGTGTTTAATTTGTTTTCTGCTATGTACTCAACCCCTGTACAGCGCTACGGAATATGTTGGCGCGATATAAATAAAGATAATAATAATAATAATAAGAAGAAGAAAATCTCATTGAGTTGTTTTGCGTCAATGTGGTCAAGGTAATATTTGGCAGCATGGATCTTCCTGAATTTTTCAGTAAAAAATGAATATCTGCTACTACATGATAAAGCTCAGTGAATCGTAATTCTTTTTGCGACATCATATTTATGTGAAGCTGGGTTTTCAGCTGTCTCTATGCTAAAAAACAAATACCTTATGAAAATCAACGTGGAACAGGAAATGAGGGTGGCTGTTTCCAGTTTATTCTGAGATTTGAAAAGTTGTGTAGGAAACAACAGGCTCCTCCATCTCACTAATTATTCCCATTAATAAATTGTCATTTTTTTGTGTGATAATTGTTGCACCATACGGTGCAACTCAGAGAAGAACAGGTTAAAAACTATTCAAATATATATGTATATGGAACTATGGTTTGATTTGGCGAGCCTTGGAAAAAAATGTAAACATTAAGTGTTCCTTGAACCGAAAAAGTTTGGGAACCACTGTTCTAACCTAAAGTGATGACCTCTTGTAAACGTAAGCTCCATGACAAGAAAAGTGTAACTGACAAAGCCTTATATTGTCCCTGGATGTATTTAGATATGATAATAAAACCCGCTCTTAGCTGCCATTTTTTCACAGGGTATACATCTAATTTGGTTTTCCGCTTTCACAGCTCATTCCCTCATCCCCGTAATTAATTTTGTTGCTTTTTTCTGTACCATTTTTTACGTTTTGCCCACTATTGTATTCCATACTCAAAATGAGGTTGTTGCATCGGTTTAGTTTGATATAGTTTATAGAAAACTTAGTATTTGAACAGTAGAAAAGTTCACTGTAAAATGTGGTAGGATCCATCCAAACCAAAGGGACTCTGTAGTTAATAGTATGCTCTTTAGAAGAATTAGACTAGGTAGGATATTTACCCAAGGAGTAATCCCATTGATTTGTGGGTTAGGAAGGAATATTTCCCCCCTTATAAGACAATTAGTATGTTTTGAATTTGATTTTTTTTGCCTACTGGATCAATTCACAATTCACATAATACAAGGACCAGAGAACATATAAAACAGTTGAACTTAAGACTTAAGACTATGTTATAACTAGCGACTTGCCCGTCATAAAATGACGGCAATAAAATTGTAAGGCAGGTAATGCTGTTAGGTGGAGACGCGCGGTGAATGGGTGTTGTGTTTATTGTGTTTTGTTTTTGTGTCTATTTGTTTTTGAATGGTAATGAAATAATTAATACATTAATAAATGAATATACTTTACCTATTTGTAAGTAATATATGCAGAAAGCATTGTGCTGAAGAGCTGACAATCTGTTTTGATGTTCCTGCAGCATATAATGTCGGTTTGCAGTGTTGTGGAGCTGCTGTGTAAGTGTCAGCAATGTGCGCAGTGTGTAGTGTAAATAGGCTGCGTGCGTGAGGGGAAGCCGTTAGTGTAGCTGTGTACTTCCGCATTGTGTAAGTTAGTGTATGTAAAATGGCGCCTAATGTGTGTGGTATGCGGCTGTGGATGATGTAGCCTCCTTGCTAATGGTGTATCTTGTACCTCGTACGGCTTTTTTGAAAATGCGTATGTGCTTGGTGGTGTTTTGCGTGTTTAGGGTCCTATAGCCTCGTTTTCGTTTATTTTCGGCTGCCATTTTTTCTCTTGCTTAGGGGATTTGAATTTGTACTTAAATTGAGGTGTAACTTCACTTGCAGAGGTCCTGGATGCCCCCTCTTGCAGTAGGTAAGCTTTTTGTGTGTATTTATTGTGTTTTTAATATTTTTATGTGCGCACGGTTTGGGCTTGTAATGTTTTTTTTTCTAAGTCCAAAGGCTTGTATTTTGGGATGGTAAGTCCGTACATTTTCTGGTGTAAGTCCCGCCTGCGGCTCATTGCAGCCGACGTGGGAGGCTCCACCTCCGCAAATGCGGCCCACCGCTTTGCGAGGGTCCGCATTTGCGGGCCGAAAGTCGTAGGGGGTCATAGGGATGAGCGCCTATGGCGCTCATCACCAGCACAAGGAGCGACTTTGGCGCTCCTTGCCAGCACCTACGGCCCTCGCTTAGCAACAACCCGCATGCTCACAACTATATATGTGATAATCGCTGGCATGATTTAATGCAAGAATAACCATTTTCCTGGACATTGTATAAAAATAACAGTTTGAATATTCCTGTCATCACAAACATTTTGGGTGATTTAGGTGTCATGATGCAAATTTCACACTGAGTAATATCCAGAAAAAATAATTGCCGTGGAGTGGGTGGTTTAAGAAACTGGAATCAGATGACGGCTTGGATGGAAAACAGCCGAGTCCTCCATCTGTCACAGACCAACCTTATGGTTCAGTGTTGCATTAATGTGTTTATTCCATATACCTACATAAAATGCTGTTGAGACACAAACCTTATGTACAGCTCTACCTAAATAAAAAATTGGATATGTGACCAGTTATCCATTTTCCTTTTATTATTTTGTATTACGAGTGGGATTATTTAATAATGGCTAACAGGGCCATCTGTCCAGGATAAATAGAGCTCTCCTAAACAGCCAATTCAAGTCATTACCTCTTTTATTATATACAGACCAAAAATACAACTGAGACCCAGCAAAGAGTGCAAGCTAATGTTTTTTATTGGATTATAAAAATATAAAATGGTTACGTAAAACAGTAATGTAGAGGTAGTCAATTATTTTACACAAAATTCACCAAGGTCCAATCTGTATATTTTTAATAGTACGTTGTGGAAATGTACGTATTGTAGGAGATCCAGAAAAGGCCAAGGTTCACCTATCTACTTACCTATCATGTCCAGTAATTGTCTTCTTTGGGTTGTTCTTGACTTAAAAAAAGGAATAATTTAGCAGGGAAACGTCGCAATTTTAGATCCATTCAAAATAAATGTGATGTCTCTTCTGGTCCCGGAGGCATCCTTAACAAACTGGTAAATGTGTTTGTTAGATGGGCATTTATATTTCTAAACTTGAATTAGAGTTGTGTTTTAGTCCTTTATTTGGTAAAATAATTTTGTTTTTATATGGCAATTTTCTGAAAAATTGTCTGGGGTGGAGGATGTGGGGGGAAGGATTTTCTCAGATATTTACCATATAATTAGATGCAAAATAAAGGACTGAAGCACAAATGTAACTCAAGAAAAACTGCCCTTGTTTGTGAAGTATTAACAAACTAAGACCAGCTCAGGGCTCACTAATGCCGGAAGAGCACTATGTCACAAAATTATTGGAACATTTCCATTTTTCTTATTTGAAATATCACATTGGTCTGATTAATGTACTAATCTAGACAGTGGTTTGAAGCAGCTCCATCACAAATAATTCAAGTTTGTTAGCAGGGCAACCTCAGAAATCTTGGGGTCCATTATAAATGTAAAGCCAGGACCCTCAACCTGACACACACTTATTTTCCCCATCTTCTCCATCTCCAATAGCCTATCATCAAATTCACTGCACATGTAGTAGTGGAATATCTTAATGTTTTCCTTCTTAAAAAAGTAAATGTCATAGACTTGTGAATTCTTGGTTGTCTTTTCTCCACTAATATATATATATTTTTTTATTTTTTTATTTTTTTTATTTACTGCGTGTTACTGTCTGTCAAGATGAGGCCCCTCTTTCAGGATGGACCCCTCGTAAAACCCCTTCATGATTTTTCTGCCTGTACCTTAATAATTAGGAAATTTGATATATCACATATATAGTTGTCATCAGTGCGGGTTATCAAAGTTGTTGCTAACGCTGTGGCCCTCGCAAAGCCGAATGCGCTCCTTGCCAGCAACCTCGGACTTTAAGGCCGCAAATGCGGACGATCACGAAGCGAGGGGCCGCATTTGCGGAGGTGGAGGCTCCCACCGCGACCGCAACATTTACGGACTTAGCATCCGCAAATACGAGCCGCGCCACTTACCAAAAAAATATTACGACCTCGCAAATATACGCCATTAGCGGCCAAAACCTGCGCACATGAAAACACAATAAATACACACAACAAACACATAAAAAGCTTACACACAGCAGGGGGGGGGGGCAAGCAGGACCTCTGCAAGTGAAGTTACAAGTCAATTTAGGTAGAAATTAAAGAGTTTAGAGACCCGAAAATCCCCTAAGCGAGAGAAAAAATGGCCGCCGAACAAAGCGAAAACGAGGCTAAAGGACCCTAAAAACGTAAAACACCACGAAACACATACGGATTAAAAAAAAAAAGCTGTACAAGGTAAAAGAACAAGGACGCAAAACCAGCCACAGCCGCGTAATACACACATTAGGCGCCATTTTACAACACTGACTTACACAATGCGGAAGTACACAGCTACCCTAACGGGTTTCCCTTGCGCACGCAGTCTATTTACACTACACACTGCACACATTGCTGACACTTACACCTCAGCTCAACAACACTGCACACCTACATTATATGCTGCAGGAACATCAAACCAGATTGTCAGCTCTTCAGCACAATGCTTCCTGCATATGTTACTTCACAATAGGTAAAGTATATTCATTTTGTAATGTATTATTTATTTGATTACCAGACACCAAACAGCATTAGCTCACTTACAATTTCATTGTCGTTATTTTTTGACGGGCAGTATTCTAGTTGGAATATAAATTATAAGACCTAGGGCCATATTACATTTGAAGCCTGTAGTGGCACCGGTACACCCGCAAGGCCTGCGAACTTGAAATTCGCCGGACTTACAGAGCTATTACATTCAACCACACTGCAACCAACGGGCCAGAGACGCAAATCGTAAACCATTCTTGGATGTGCGGCCGTGAACATGAACAATTAGTCAAACCCTTAGTTAAGGGTTTAGACGGAGCCAACGGCAAAATAGATCGTTATCATTACGTCACTGAAAAATGGAGGTTAGATTTCAAAGCCTTACAGGCTCATTCACGAGTTTCTATCATACCCACATTCCACAAATAATGATAGATTAATAAATCAGTAAATATGATATTCAAGTCCATGCGAGTTCCATTATATCGATATAACACGTAGATTAAAAATAAATAAAAGTATTTTATATAGCAGACTTGCGAGCTTGAGAATGTTGTGCTATTAAATTTAATATCTAAAATTTGCATTTACAGCGCTACGGATAGGACATTGACCCCTTTGGCTTTTTGGCTCCATTTGCGGGTTACGGGTTTGAACGCCATTGGATTTGAAGCAATTTAATAGCGATTTTCGCACTTAACAGTTACGGGCTTGACAGATCAAAGGATTTGTGGCAATGGAGTTCAGATTTCGACCTCCCCTACGGATAGGACTTTGACCACTTTGGCTTTTTGGCTCCATTTGCGAGTTACTGGTTTGAACGCCACTGGATTCGTAGCAATTCAATAGCGATTTTCGAACTTAACAGTTACAGGCTTGACAGATCAAAGGATTTGCGGCAACGGAGTTCAGATTTCGACATCCCATAGGGTTTTTTCTCAAATGACCCGCAGGTCATTTGCGGGTAGCTTTACAAGGCCAATTTAATAGCCATAAATCTTGCGGGCTCCGTTACGGGCTGCGGTTTTACACATTGGGGGAATTTATTAGAGCTGCTCGTATCTTGGCATTCTATACAGTTTTTATGCATTTTTATAAAGTTACTAAATTTTGTTTCATGTTATTTTTAAAGCATCACCATGGTAAAAAAATATGAAAAAGCATTTTCTGAAGAACTACCAACATATTTTCAGAATGTCCTAAATACCACAAGCCATAATGTATTACTTTATTTTGTAATTTATCATCACGTTTCCAGTAATCAAATTTCTGACTTACAGAAAATCTGTATCTGCACAATTGGAATGTAGCAGGTGCAGTTGTCAGTGCCTTCACTATCTCTAAAGCAATGCTTATTAGTTTATAATTACACATTATGTTACATAGTTACATAGTTACACATTTACATAGTAATTGAGGTTAAAAAATAATTTTAGTCCATCAAGTTCAACCTTTTTAGATCTCATCTGAACTGCAATATGCAAATTAGTTGTTACTTGATCCAGAGGAAGCAAACAGACCCCCCCCCTACACACACAAAGAGTGAAACTTTGCCAATTGTCTCAAAAGGGAAATAAAATTCCTTCCTGATCGAATCCGCTGTCGCCACCTCCTTTGGTAGAGAATTCCACAGATTAACCCTTACTGTGAAGAACCCTTTTCTTTCTTTAAGGTGGAATCTTTTTACTTCTAATTTCAAAGGATGTCCTCTTGTCAGTTGAAAACCTCTTGGCACAAAAAGCTCCCGTGACAAATCTTTATACTGACCCTGGATGTATTTATATAAGGTAATCATATCTCCTCTTAGACGCCTTTTTTCTAGAGTAAATAAGTGTAATTTGGTTAGTCTTTCTTCATAACTTAGCCCCTCCATTCCCCATATTAGATTTGTTGCCCTTCTCTGTACCTTTTCCAGCTGTAAAATGTCCTTTTTATGAAGTGGTGCCAAAATTGTCCTCCATATTCCAAATGAGGGCGTACTAGAGATTTGTATAGTGTGAGAATTATATTTGCTTCCCTGGCTTCTATACCTTTCTTAATACATGCTAATATTTTATTTGCCTTTGCAGCTGCTGCTTGGCGTTGAGCACTGTTACCTAGGTGGTTGTCCACAAGCACTCCCAAATCCCCTTCAATATCTAATACACTTGGCCCCCCATTCAATTAGCCAAATTGTATTTACTGGAGCCCGTACTGTAACCCATAAAAGATATTGATATTCAATTGGCCTCTTTTAGCTACTCGCAATCCTTTTGTGAATTACAGTCTCAAAATCCCTGCGGTTGTCAAAAACATAACTTTGTCCTATTTCCTCCTTTGATGTTTCAAGCCCGTAAATGTTACCAGTGCTAAAGATGCAAAATCCATATTCAATTGCAACAATTCAACAAGCCCGCAATTGCCTTCAAACCCGTAAATGGCAAATGTATCAAACATTTCTACAAGTACTAGATAGGACTCGCAAGTGGGTTAAACTCCTGTTCATAACACTGTAAAAGCAAACAAACACACACTACTGTACAAATAAATACTGGGAAAGCAATGAAAGGCATTCGAATTAATTGCACAACAGTCTCAAGCTCGCAAATCTGCACTAAAAATATATATTTTTTACGTTTTATTTCCGTTTTTTAGGATTCAAGGAGTTAATACGTATCAGGCCACCCACATGGACTAGAAAGGTTTATTTATTGATTTTTATTGATTTCTAAATTTTTAGATTGCGAGTCTGATTACAGATCAGACATCAAAACACTAATTAATCAACTATTATAGTTGTCGTAATTGCAGGTTGTCGTCATGCAATGTTAAAAATGACGAGTTGCGCATGCGCAATGAGCACCGAAGGTGCTCATTGCATGTCTTGCGATGGGCGCCACAGGCGCTCATCGTGAGGCCCGTAGGACTTAGTGAGTGTGGCCCCTCTGAGGGGCATGGCCTGGCTTAGTTGCGCTTGAGCTTAGAGAACGCTCACAGTGACCGACTCCTGAGGACGTACAGTCCGCAGGTTCTACCTTAGGCCTCTATCACCATTCCAGGCCTCAGTCCTAGGCCTCTCCTCACTCCCTGCTGGTCATGCCGGTCCTGGCTGTGTGATGACCCGCAGAGCTTCGGGGAATCGGATGAGCACCGGCACTAAGCAGCATCAGCGGGGCTGGAATGACTGGCAACCCAGGTGAAAGTGCGGGCTAAGCAGGGACCAAGACCCCGGGGCACTGAGCGCAGCCTGCGGCCTGCAGAGAGCCAGGGGCCGGCTGGGACTGATAACGGGGGGACTTGGATCGTGCTATATAGATATAGAAGGGAAAATGGGGCTGGGGTATTAATTGTTTTATTATTTATCTGACGCACAGGGCCTGGGCTTAAGTATATAGAGAGAGGGCAAATGGGACTGTGGTGTTAGTATTGTAATGGATCAGGATCTACAAGAAAAAGCATTTTATGTTTGCCCTACTCATACATTTTCTCTTTTCAGTATTACGTAACCTTATTAACAATGTTGGTTATTGGCGACTCTAAAATGGAGGATTTGCCACTTCCGCATACAAGATGTCGGCAGCACTACTTCCGGTCTGTTAAGGATGACGATGACAACACCACACCTTGGACACAAGAAGGAGAACGCCATCTTCCCTTTGTCCTAACCTTCTGACCAATGAGAGAAAGACTCATCCCACTGTGGGATGACACCTAGAGACTCCTTAATGCATTAACCCAATGCCTTGCTGAGATTCTGTAAAAGCAGACACCTCAGAACCAATGAATTACCGAATAAACCTGATGTTTTGCTTAGTTGCAACATTTATCTGATTGTTAAATGTTATATATGGCGGCTGATTCAATAAACAGGAGGCGAGAGAAAACTTTATACCAGAACTCTGTGTTGGTGCATTATTTCTCTAAGGTGTGCACACTATATGTATATTGGTAATTTGGCCAGGGACAGATATCTCCGAGAACTATTTTAGTTTTCTCCAAAACATTACTATTAGTATTGTTTATCCCAAGCACAGGGCCTGTACATGATTATAGAGACTGTGGTAATAATAGTGGTAGTATTCCTATTATCATTTTGTATCACACACACATACCATGGGACCAGGAGATGGATAGAGAGGGGCAAATGGGACTGTAGTATTAATGTTAGTATTATGATTATTATCATTTGGTATCACACAGGGCCTGAGATAAGAGAGGTTGCTTGGACTGTAGTAATTATATTAGGATTATTATGTACCACACAGGACCTGGATAGAGAGGGGCTGCTGGGTCTGTAGTGTTAGTATTATTATTATTATTATTATTATTATATATTAGTGGTATTTGTATTATCATTATGTATCTCACACACAAGAGCTGGGGCTGATACATGGACAGTGAGGGGCTGCTTGGTCTGTAGTATTAATATTAATAGTATCAGTATTACCCTTATGTGTCACACAGGGACTGGGGTATGGTTTTCTGGGAATGTGGTATTAATATTAGTAGTATTATTGTCATCATTATATATCACACACACAGGGCCTGGGGTGTGAGGGTCCAGGACACGGACAGTGAGGGGCTGATGGGAAAGTGGTATTAGTAGTATTATTATGTATCACAGACACAGGGGAGGGAGAGGGGGGAGAGGGAGAGAGGGGAAAACCGACACATGGGAGGAAGAGGGGGTCAGAGAGTGGGGAGAGGCTCGCGATGAGCGCCGAAGGTGCTCAGATTGTGTGGCAAACAGCATTGCCAGGCTTAAAATTTTATTTCCATCATTTTTGACGGGCAAGTCGCTAGTTGCAGTATAAACTCCATGATTTGCTGATGTTTGATTGTAACTTACGGGCTGGCATAATTGTTCATGATCATGCCCTGAAATGCTACGTAGAGATTAATAGTTTATGGTTTTAGGCTTTAGCCCTGTAATTGCGGGCTTGAGTCAATTGAATAAATTGGAACAAATTTCTAACTCGCGGACATACGGCCTGTATGAAGGAAATTACGGGCTTGCAATTGGATGGAGGCCCTAGACTTTTTTCAAGTTTGTTATTTATAAGCCCAAACAAAAAAAAATATTTTGACCACAATAATCTCTTGTGGACACAGGTGGTCTGAGCACCATAGTTTGGAAACTTCTGGTCATGGCCGGATTACCAATTAGGCCAACTAGGCAGCCGCCCAGGGGCGATTCAATGTGAGGGGCGCCACTTCTTAAAAATAAAATGAAATGTTGCAGTTCATAGACTGGCTACTAGGGGGTAACCACCTAGAACAAGACAGTATCAACAGGAAAGGCAAAAGTGGGTCTGTGCATACCTTGCGAACTCACTCACAGGGGCTCCTCCACTTCACTTCCTAGGGGCTCCAAAAAGGTAGATACAGCCCTGCTTCTGGTCTACATGATAAACCACCTGCTTCTTCTTAGAGGGTCCACATGTTACATTTCGTATCCTAACCTCTTGTCTGTAGCTGTACATCTTCATGTGACAGCCAATGAGTTTATTGCTAACAGGTCACATGATGCTTCAATCCCATATGAATCCTCAATGCTTAATGAGTAAAGGTTTTTTCTTTTGAAGGGACTAATGTGATTGTGCCCCCAGGATGCAAAACTGCATTTCTGGGGCTCGGAGGCATTGTGTTAACCTATCAAAATTGTTTAATTTTAAATATTTAGCTCATACTTAAAAATGAACGTGTTCAATATTCAAGTGACCTGTTATTGTGAATTCAAAAGGTTAAATCCAAGACCAAGTGACTCAGCAAAGATCCTAGACGTTGCACATATAAATAAATATAACTGCAGTTGCTTGTTATCAGAAAAAATAGCGTGCTAGATAATTGAGCTTAAAAGTTAGGTATTGTAAGCATCACTTATCTGAAAAGCTCGTCTGTCTCTGTACGTCCCTTCATGTGGGGCCATTAGTTCAGTGTAAGAAAAGCATGTTTTTGGATAAGTAAATATAGCCTTGGAGACTTTTAAGAGATAATGCCGAAGGCGCTCATCCCTACGACGGGACTTACACCGCAAAATTAACGGACTTAGAATCCACAAGTACGAGCCGCGGGACTTAGAAAAAGTCGCAAAAATACGACCTTAGCGCCCGAACCCTGCGCACATGAAAACATTAAAAACACAATAAATACACACAATAAATATATAAAAAGCTTACCCACAGCAAGGGGGGGCACCCAGGACCTCTGCAAGTGAAGTTACACCTCCATTTAAGTAGAAATTCAAGAGTTTAGACACCCGAAAATCCCCTAAGCGAGAGAAAAAATGGCCGCCGAAAAAAACGAAAACAAGGCTACAGGACCCTAAACACGCAAAACACCACCAAGCACATACGCATTTTCCGAAAAAGCCGTACGAGGTCCAAGAACAAGGACGCAAAAACAGCCACAGCCAAGTACCACATACATTAGGCGCCATTTTACAACACTAACTTACACAGCCACACTAACGGCTTACCCTCGCGCACGCACACTGTTTACACTACGCACTGCACACATTGCTGACACTTACACAGCAGCTCCACAGCACTGAAAACACACATTGTATGCTGCAGGGACATCAAAACAGATTGCCAGCTCTTCAACACAATGCTTCCTGCATATATTAATTCAAAATAGGTAAAGTATATTCATTTATTTATCATTAGCATACAACAAACGACCGCCAACGCTGCTCATAGCACACCAACAACCAACAGCCTCGCAATGAGCGCCGAAGGATCTCGGAACACCAACAAAATTAATGTCGCAACCAAACACCATTACCTGCTTTACAATCTCATTGCCGTCATTTTTTGACGGGCAAGTCGCTAGTAATGTAATAAAAATGATATAATAACATAAAGCAGAGACTGTAGGTTTATCAGTATTAGATTCATGGAAACTTGGCAGAAGTTCACAGAAGACTATACCGGGGAAGGACTTTATCTAACAGCAAAGTAATGATGTTCATTAGAGCAAAAACCAGCTCCTGCTGTACAATATTGATCATTTTGGGAATTGGGTTCTTAAACAGTCGCCATTATTTATCGATTTCTACTTCCAACTTTACTGAAAGTTATTTATCAGATTGACATTCCAGAAATGCTTTGTTTTGTGAATCGATTTTAACAATTTATTTACCTTGTAAAAAATCTCTAAAGCAAACTACTGTATATACTCGAGTATAAGCCAAGTTTTTCAGCCCTTTTTTAAGGCTAAAAAGGGCCCCCTCGGCCTATACTCGAGTCACTCTCCCCCCCCCCCCCGTGTTTCTCTAACCCCCCGTGTCTCTTTCCCTCCCCCCTCCTCATTCTAAACCCCCCTCATTCTAAACCCCCCCTCAATCTAAACCCCACCACCCTCATTCTACCCCTTTCAATACCCCCCCCCTCTCCCTTTCCCCTCACTTACCTGCATCTGAAGCTCCTGCTCCTGCGTCATGACGTGGCGCGCATGTGACGTAACACATTAGCATATACCGGGTGCCGGCACCCGGTATATGCTAATGACTTGGCGCGCATGTGATGTCACGTCATTAGCATATACAGAAGCAAGAGGGGAGAAGAGACACAGGGAAGGGAGAGGGGGGAAGAGACACAGGGAAGGGAGAGGGGAGAAGAGACACGGGAGAGAGAGGGGGACACAAGAGGAGGACACAGAGGGCACAAGAGGGACACAGGGGGCAGCACATTTCCCACCCTCGGCTTATACTCAAGTCACTCATTTTACCCAGTATTTTGTGGTAAAATAGGTGCCTCGGCTTATACTCAGGACGCTTATACTCGCTTATACCCTTTAATTTTGCATCCAAAGGCCTGGGTTTGGTGGACCTATGCTCCATCCTCCTGCCTCAACCTCTGTAGCCACTAACTGATGGCCAACTCAAATCACCCATTAAAACAAATGTATAAGATTCATTGATATAAAGCTGTATTTTACTACATTTTTGTAACAAAATAAACTTTGTAAATATCACAAATTATGGTATAAAGCATGAGAGGAGTCTCAAGTGTCAAGACTTTTCTTAAAACTTGGATTTGCAGGCTTGTCTATAATCCATCCTGAGCTTTGCTCAAACTGTGTGATACAGCAAGCATATAATTAAAGAAAGCCATGAATTGCAAGAGCGAAGCCTTTGCGGGCACATTTGCATGCCCCTACCCAGGTTCCCAGAATGCAGTGTAATAACTGTATTTCTCATAATTCTGGGCATGAAACAGTTTTTTTTAACTTGTTTTAGACATTCAAATGTACTATTTATTTGCCATAGAATAACCACATAATGAATTCTGCAAAATATCCAAAAAGTATAGATATTATTATTATTTAATTATAAAACTCCAGCATTTCTGTAGTTGCGTTACTAATTTTTAGATGCAGTTGAATGTTACTTTCCATAAAGTTCACCTTGTTCACATTTTTTACATGGTCTTTTGAATAACTAAACTTATTAATGGGTAAAATATCTTGAGAGAGTAAAGAAAAAGAAAAAAAAACACAGTCTTGACATTTTTATTTTTTATACATTGGTCCATTTTCTTTTTTGAACAGATTTGGCCTGCTACTTTCTCCATTACTGCTACCAAAGCTCTTGCAGTAGTAAATGCCACACTCCCATTGTGTAGATAGAAGCTTCATGTTCTATCATTGGGTTGAATAAAAACAGACTGCAAGCTCTTCTACTCCACTAGGATAGTGTAGGTTGCTATTTGCTACGGGGATGTAACGGAGCTGGAACACGCAGTCCAAAATCTCCGCTGGTATACGGTAAAATATCCAAGAGGCACTACAGTTTCACCATTCCCGACCTCCCATATTGGACGACACACAATTTGGGAGTCAAATGAATACTGACTTTATTTTGTTATTGCAGAAATATTTATACCCATCTCTTCCCACAGGCAATACACATGCCCATATTTGGCGACACAATACACATAAAGAGAACAATAGGTGGGTCACACCTCCCTGGCAACTTGGATACAATCAGACATTGATTCAATTACACTTCTTTGTTCTTATCTGAGAATGAAAACACTTTGGAAAATGCAAGGATCCTTTACAACTTTCTTATCTCTTGAATCTCTGTAATAGGATTATCTATTAGCCTAGGTCTGCAAAAGTCTGGCTAATATTCTGCAGAGCATAAACCAGCATACATATTGTAGGATCATATTTTAACCATAATAATCATAAAACAGGGTAAAACAGTGATGGGTTCCGCTACACACCTCCCCCGTGACCATAAGCCGGCATAAACGGTCTGATCCCAACGGATCGGCCTGGGGATGTCCGGACAAAAGTATTTGTTGGTCAATTCTCTAGTTTGACAACCCATCAGCATTACTGCAATTCACATTTACTCACATTTCCCATATCCCCAGATAGCTGGGATCTGAGCGCACAAAACCACCGAATAGCGCTCAGATCCTCTTCACACAGTTCAATTGCCATGTAGCTAAAGTCTTTCCCATAGTCTTTCATCATATGAATGGGCTCCATGGCATAGCTATCTGGGGTATCACCGCTCCCACAGGGCAAGTACAGAATGACCCCCTGTATGTAAAGGGCCAGAATGAGTGACATACACTCTGGTATGGCCGAACACTGGTTCCAAAGGGCAATATGTACCAGGGCCATAGTCGCAGGGCAGGAGGCTGGCAAACAGTCCTCTCCAAGCCAAAGTGGCAAAGGGCACTTCGTCACACATCTCCCCTTTGGGGGGAAGTCTAAACAGGCACCTGAATATTTTGCTGGGGTGATGGTGCAACACGCTGAGGGGACTTGAGGGGCAGAGGCCAGCGGCACTCTGCCCTGATGCCAGCTCTTCTGCTGGTATAACCTGCAGGACCTCCTGCTCTGTACAAGGGACAAAGGGAGGGCAGAGGCCGACTGCACTGTGCCCCGCTGTCAGCTCTTCTGCTGGGGTACTTGGGACATATTCCGGCTCAGTAGCCAGGGAAACGTGGGGGTCAGTGGGGGTTAACATTTCCTCTGTTAACCCTGGGGCCACATTAGAAGTTAGCTGGGCAGGGGAACTTGTACTTACCCCCTCCTCCGGTTGTCCCAGTGATGGTAGTTGGGGATCTGGACAAGCTGTGGGCGCAGAGACCACGGTCCCATCTGCGCCGTCTGGGAGATTGGTGTCTCCCCTGGTTAGGGTAAACTGTCGCTGGGGGGGAAGGACGACACCTTC
The DNA here is from genome assembly GCA_027410445.1 of Discoglossus pictus. Classification (NCBI taxonomy): domain Eukaryota; kingdom Metazoa; phylum Chordata; class Amphibia; order Anura; family Alytidae; genus Discoglossus; species Discoglossus pictus. The sequence continues at coordinate 1,431,829 of CM050169.1, forward strand.
TGCCCCCTGTGTTTCACACTGCCGCTGGGGGGGAAGGACGACACCTTTGGCCCCCTGGGGTACCCACTGCCGCTGTGGAGGAAGGTCGACACCTTCTGCTCCCTGTGGTACACACTGCCGCTGGGGGGGAAGGACGACACCTTCTGCCCCCTGGGGTTCACACTGCCGCTGAGGGGGAAGGACGACACCTTCTGCCCCCTGGGGTTCACACTGCCGCTGGGGGGAAAGGACGACACCTTCTGCCCCCTGGGGTTCACACTGCTGCTGGGGAGGAAGGACGGCCCCTTCTGCTCCCTGGGGTACACACTGCCGCTGTGGGGAAAGGCCGACACCTTCAGCTCCCTGGGGTACACACTGCCGCTGGGGAGGAAGGTCGACACCTTCAGCTCCCTGGGATACACACTGCCGCTGGGGGGGAAGGCCGACACCTTCAGCTCCCTGGGGTACACACTGCCGCTGGGGAGGAAGGACGACACCTTCTGCCCCCTGGGGTTCACACTGCCGCTGGGGGGGAGGGACGACACCTTCTGCCCCCTGGGATTCACACTGCCGCTGGGGGGGAAGGACGACACCTTCTGCCCCCTGTGGTTCACACTGCCGCTGGGGGGGAAGGACGACACCTTCTGCCCCCTGGGGTTCACACTGCCGCTGGGGGGAAAGGACGACACCTTCTGCCCCATGGGGTTCACACTGCCGCTGGGGGGGAAGGACGATACCTTCTTCCCCCTGGGGTTCACACTGCCGCTGGGGGGCAAGGACGACACCTTCTGCCCCCTGGGGTTCACACTGCCGCTGGGGGGGAGGGACGACACCTTCTGCCCCCTGGGATTCACACTGCCGCTGGGGGGGAAGGACGACACCTTCTGCCCCCTGGGGTTCACACTGCCGCTGGGGGGGAAGGACGACACCTTCTGCCCCCTGGGGTTCACACTGCTGCTGGGGGGGAAGGACGACACCTTCTGCCCCCTGGGGTTCACACTGCCGCTGGGGGGGAAGGACGACACCTTCTGCCCTCTGTAGGGCCGGTAGAGAGACCTCGGTCCCATCTCTACCTGCCATCTGGAGGTCATCCCAGGACCAGTCAATGAAGTCTGGTTCTGCTTGTCGAGTAGGTTGGGGCTGCACAAGGCTGAGCAGGTGTTGGTAGTCCTGCTCCAGCTCCCACTCTCTCGTTACCAGGTGGGTCATGTCTTTGCTCACCTCGCCTTCGTCATCCCAGACATACATGCCCATCCGGTAGTCGTAGATGTCCCAAAACCTAGACCCCTCCGTGCTGCCAAGATCAATATCGTCCTCCAAGGCATCCCATAATAAACCCGGGCCATCATAATCATCCCCCTCCGGTAAGTCGTGTTCGGCCGTCCAGGGGGTAAGTCGAACGGTATGCCACCAGAGGGCCTGGTATGCGTTGTCTAGCCAGATCTCTCGCCATACCAGGGTCTCTAGTCTTGTCACCCACTCATCCAGGGGCTGCTCTCCCAATAGATACATCCGCATCGCCACACGCTTCTGTAGCCGCTGCTCATCACTGGGAAGACTCTCACCTCGCCGCCATTGGGCATCTTCCAGGGCATCATACCAGAGTTCCTTTCTGTCTGTTTCCCTGTAGTCTGCGGCCGCCTCCTCCTCCTCATGATGGAACGCTGTCTGAAAACTAGCCGGTTCCATCCTGCTGTAGCCAGGGGCGCTGTACGGATACTAGCGTTGCCCTCAATTTGTACTCCACGGAATGGTGTCTCCTGTAGCTGTCCTTCTGACCGTGGGAACAATTCCACCACTTGCCAACAAATGTAACGGAGCTGAAACACGCAGTCCAAAATCTCCGCTGGTATACGGTAAAATATCCAAGAGGCACTACAGTTTCACCATTCCCGACCTCCCATATTGGACGACACACAATTTGGGAGTCAAATGAATACTGACTTTATTTTGTTATTGCAGAAATATTTATACCCATCTCTTCCCACAGGCAATACACATGCCCATATTTGGCGACACAATACACATAAAGAGAACAATAGGTGGGTCACACCTCCCTGGCAACTTGGATACAATCAGACATTGATTCAATTACACTTCTTTGTTCTTATCTGAGAATGAAAACACTTTGGAAAATGCAAGGATCCTTTACAACTTTCTTATCTCTTGAATCTCTGTAATAGGATTATCTATTAGCCTAGGTCTGCAAAAGTCTGGCTAATATTCTGCAGAGCATAAACCAGCATACATATTGTAGGATCATATTTTAACCATAATAATCATAAAACAGGGTAAAACAGTGATGGGTTCCGCTACAGGGGATAAGAATGGAAAAGTAGATTATAAATTGTTTACTTAACCCAGAAGAGAACTGCAGAAAAACAAAGCAAAGTGTGACCCATAAGTAGCTATACAAAGCTATATTGCCAGGGCCGTATCTACCTTTTTGGAGCCCCTAGGCAGTGAAGTGGAGGAGCCGCTGCAAGTGAGTACGCAAGTAGTATACGGACCCATTTTTGCCTTTTTTGTACGTGTATATTCCCTTTCCTGTTGTAACTCTTGTTCTAGGTGGTTACCCCCTAGTAGCCAGTCCATGAACTGCAACATTGCATTTTTTTAAATGCAGGAACCATTTTTTTAAGAAGTGGTGCCCCTCACTGGGAGGCTGCCTAGTTGGCCTAATGGGTAATCCGGACATGACTATAGCTACTACTCTGGCAAATCACTGCAACCTGGCTCCCTTATTGGCCTACTCAGAAATTCACAACTGCTCTTTGTCTTTCTTTTTCATTCTTCTCTTTTTTCCCTCCTTCTTAATTATTTCAGATGCATGTGTAGACACTCATTTCCTGTATTATAATGAAACTTAAAACAGAAAATTACGCAGCGTTTGGTCTATCATGCATGTGCATTGGAGGTGGCTCCATAATAACATTGTCACGCTGGTCACCAGTAGGCCCTTACCAGTAGGTGGTTCTGGTGTACCTCGAAAATGCCCATTTAAAAAAAGAAAAAAAAGAAAAGTAACATTTTATTTGTAATTTTTCATTTAGCAGAGAAATGTTTTGCTTCCTCTCTATATTATTAGCACAAAATCTAAAAGTCACCGCCCAAAGACAGTAAACATTTTATTCTTTATTAATGATAAATATAACATCAGTAAAACAAGTTATTTAAGCACTAGCGACTTGTGTCTAAACTCGGGAATTTGGACTTAAATGTAACTTCACTTGCCGAGGTCCTGGGTGCCCCCCCCCCCCCTTGCTGTGGGTAAGCTTTTTATATTTTTTTTGTGTATATTCATTGTGTTTTTAATGTTTTCAGGTGCACGCGGTTCCGGCGTTAAGGTCGTATTTTTGCAAGGTTCTAATGTTTTTTTTTAAAGTTTTTTTACGTTTTTGATGCTAAGTCCGTAAATTTGTAAGTCCCGCCTGCGGCTCATTGCAGCCGACGTGGGAGCCTCCACCTCCGCAAATGCGGCCCCTCGCTGTGCAGGGGTCCGCTGTTGCGGGCTGAAAGTCAAAGGGGTCATAGGGATGAGCGCCTATGGCTCTCATCTCCACCAGCGCAAGGAGCGCCTTTGGTGCTCCTTGCAAGCAACTGCGGCCCAACAACCCGCATGCTCACAACTATATATGTGATCTTCAAATAAAAAATGTTGTCTCACTACGACAGGTTCAATGTACCTTGAACCTGCTGTCCGGCAGTATTTAATGACAATGTGTTATTTAAGGCATTTTTACAATTTTTTTTCAACAAAGAAATGTATATATTTTCTCCTAATAATAAAGCTTTTTGGAAAAATACCAATATCTAACATATTGCAGTGCACAAAGGATAGCAATAATGTATATACCATTACTTGTATGTCTATGGGGAGAGAGCATATTTTTTATCTATTTTTTATACAATTAAATAAATAAGCAAAGATTTGGGCTTTATCAAATTTCTATCAAATGTTTAAAAACTAGCAGCCTTATTAAATTGCGATTCGGTAAATTGAATAGGGCTCTAAATAAGCACAGAGCATATTTATTTTACAGAAGTGTTTAGTTAGTGAAGACCTTGCTTTTGGATAGAAGTTCACTAACTAAAAACTTCTGTAAAAAAAAATATGCTGTGGGCTTAAATAGAGCCCTATTTATTTTACTGAATCGCAATTTAATAAGGCTGTAGGTTTAAAAACATATAATAGAATAGAATAGAATTGAGTGTCCAAGAGCTTATTCGTATTATCTGGAGATGTACTAGTGGTGTCTGTTTGGTCGCTTCGCTTCTGTGTCTCATATTGGAAATTCGACTCGTGTTACAAACTCATCAAGGTATTTATCCATGAAAGCCTAAAGGGACAAAATGATAAGAGAAGAATGAGAAGATTGACTCTGTATCTGGGATTAGGTAGTCTCGAGGACTCAAAACATTTCATTATTGTGGGGTCAACAACGCACTGAAGTCTGGCGGCGTGTGTCGCACCTCCTCAGCACCTCCTCAGCATTCTTGAAAATAAATGTAACCATGCTGTCTTCACTTAAGCTTGGAAAAGGTTGTATAAAATAAGTTTTGGTGTTTAGATAGATTAGGTTTCCTCATAGTCGTTATCTTCAATTGGAGTATTAGACATACGGAAGAGGAGGAGCTCTCTTGTGTAAAAATAGGCATGGTATCTCTCCCTAAAATTGTAATATTTGGTCAGCATTTCATACATATCATTTTTGATGTTCATGAAAATATGACCCAGGCATGATCCATTTAGGCTTTAATGGAAATAATGGACACAGCGACTGAGTGGGAGAAACACGGTCACAGCTTTTTATTAATAAATAAGCATATAACATAAACATACATTTCTGTATATAATTTACACAATACCTTCCAGGGGGAGGAGCCCGGCCACGGACAGTGACCTCTCGCCTTGGGCCCTGCCCAAAGCCCCAATGCTTATATTAAGCACGCCCTCCCGCCTAACCAAACATAGCAAAATACATACAACAATAATGCCACTTCTCCACTAACATTCCTTTATATATTTATTTCTCTTAACAGGGTGGGAGAGTGGGATTTCAGGCTAGAGACCGCGCTGCTCTGCCTGACCACGCGAAATATGGGCGGAAGTCCCGCCCACGATGCTCCCGATTGGCTGTTTGCCTTACAGGCTCCGCTGGGTCACGTGACGCTACGTGCTGACCCAGGGAGCCTGTGCAGACTCCGCATTTATCAAACTGTCCATCCTGACCATACATGGCACACTTCAACTTTTCCAGAAGAGAATACTCATCATGCAGTCTTCATATTCCACTGCTATGACATTTTCATATATGAACTTATCTTTTCTTTCAGAAACTTTCATTTTCTTTCAGAACTTTGATGACATCATGTGTTGATGTGTTGCTAAATACTGTCATACGTTTGTGACAATGTAGCCAACAGCCTTGTCAATGGAATCCCCATGGAATTCAAATTCCTCTGCGGGTTGGTTGACCCGGAACAGGCCAAGATGGGGCAAAGGTGGTTTGCATTCCAATGACTGATGATGTCTGTCCGTTATCAGAGGTTCTCTTCCAGAATCCTTGTTCTTATATAGTTACTTTGTACTTTGTAAGTGAAAGTTGATATTAGACAGAGAGGCAGTTTTGAATGAAGTAAAGAAACAAGTACTGGATAAGTGCACCCAATGTTTCTGGATTGTGTTTTCCTCATTCTCATGGGGGGTGCTAGATAAGGGTGAGAGTGGAATTGTGTAGAAATAAAAATTGTATATTTCTACTTCCAAACTGCTGAGGTCAGTATTTTATGAACATCATCGTTGTTATTCATGAAAATTAACCTTCTACGCCAACCATCCCTGGACCACTTCAGCTGTACCAGAAGAGGATACTCATCAGTCTCTTCCACTCGTATGACTTTCATACAAAAAGAAATTACGGAAAAACATTTTTATGTCTGGGCCTATCGGGGAGCATTATTTAGGTAGAAGTTGGGTAGCTCCCAAGTGAGAGCCTTTTAGAAATAAGACCTGTATCTCTTTACTTCCAAACTATTGACCTGTATGTCAGTGTCATCATTCTTCAAAGTAACCTTTCCTTCCCGACGATCCTTGCTCTAATTCAGCTGTAACAGACGAGGATGCTCATCAGCATCCAGTCTTTCTCCACTGCCATGACCCTCAAAAAAGAGTATCAATAGGACATTATTTCACATCAGGGTATATTTTTTTTATTAGAGTTTCAATGACCGTTTTGTGTCTGTGCTGGATACTCTAATGCATTTTTGACCCAGATTTATCATGGATGTAGAATCTCATCAGTCCATGAAACTCCCGCTCCTCGTTGGGTTGTGTGATTTCGAACAAGTTGAAGCAATTGCCATTCCACTGGTTAATAACATCTATTTCTGAGTGCCCCTATGAGGTTGTGGTAGCTTTGAGCTATACTATGTAGGGACATCCAAGATGGGCAGGTGTAGGTCAGACAAATTACAGTCCACTGAACAAGAAAGTGGCCACTCACTTTAGTATCTTTGCTAAGATAATTGTATGGATAAGCACAGCCAGAAACGTAATGATGTGGTACTGAAAGATGAGCCCCTCGGGTCAGAAGGTGCTCACCATATTACTAAGGAAGAGCAGGCTACGAGAATGTGTAGCACCTGATCTAATGAAGAGCTAGGGCCAAAAAAGAAATGAGGGAAAAGAGAAAAAAGAAGAAGTAAACATCAGACCAAGCAGATACAAAATAAATAATATTCCCTATGAATATTCAGTAGAGGTAAAAAAATTGATTTAAGGGACTAGACATGGAAGATGTAATGATGCCTGGAAGACTTTGGTCCTAAGTCCAGGAAACAGCAACAAGAACTAAGACAAACTGGCTATCTGATGAGGCTTTTAAATAAGTTGAGGAAATAAGGAAAGTGAAAGGTAGTGGAGATAAGAATAAATGTGTTCAACTGATTGCAAAATTCCAGAGGCTAGCGAGAAGAGACAAGGAGACATTTTACAATGAGCCATGTAAAGAGATTGAAGACGATAACAGCATGAGAAAGTCAAGAGATTTCTTCAAGAAAATTGGACATCTTGCCATAGTAGACTTGATAAAAGACAAGCATTCCGCAAATGACATGTAATATATTATGGGTCTACAGTGAGATAGGACATACACTCATTTAACAACAGGACATTGTGTCCAATGGATTAATCGTCCAAAGTAGATACAGTACATCCACCATTGCAAACCTTCTCTATATCTGGGTGACAATATCAGGGAGATGGCCGACTCAGCTGTCAACCATCACCATCTTCCCTACTCTCAACCACTGTTTCACTTAACCAATAACTCAGACCATTATGATAAATGGACCTCTAGTGAACACACACAATGGTGTACAGTGTATGCGTTTCGCACACATAGTTATGAAATGCTTAGTCCAATGTAGTAAGCAGCTACCGGAACCACAACTGTTTAGAATTCAATTGAACAGAATTGCAGTTTTTAAGTACAGCATGCATTATTACATCATAATGATGTCATAATCAACCAGATTCTCTATGCTTTATATGGGCTATCACAGCCTCATCAAACTATTTGGCAGTACCTGTGAGACTTAGATTCTATACTCCATTGTATCATTATATAGTGTCACACATGGGTACATATTCAAGACACATACAGCCCCATTAAATTCCCATAATGTGTAAAACAGTAGTAATCCAATCCAGTTTCAACACAGTGTGGTGAGAAAGCAAAAATCGGAAAAAAAGTGGTCAACTAAAAAAAGGCTGAGGAGGATAAAAAAAAACTAATCGACACGTATGTACAGTACAGTGCTAAATACTGTAACAATATACCCACTCACCTGATTCCCATCTGCAAGCATTACTATCTATTAGCTAGGTCTCTGGATAATCAGAAATATGGGAAAATAACAATTAATACAGGGAGGAAACAAAGGTCAGCAGCCAGATTCAATGTCACTTACATCAGACACAAGGATCTGTTCTCAGGCTGATATTGAGGTCAAGATCACAAGCGTCACTAGTGCATATATTAATGCTGGCTGTCATTAACATGCCATTGAGAAACTTTGCAACAATCATGTCTGAGATATCTGGCTATATGATAGCTTTAAGATTGTGGGAGGCCCATGTTATGGTGGGGGGGGGGGGGCCTTCATTGAAGTAATGTCTACCTGAAAGGCACTGGGAAAACCTTACACCTAATACTTTTCCTCCACAATGCTTGGACATGCAGAAGATGCCTTCATAGACCTGATTTGACCAAAAAAAAAAAATAACTCCAAAATAAGGACAAAAAAAACAGGGACTACAGCATCTATCCTCCTTCGCCTAGGCACAGGGCCCACATCCTCCGCTGCCGGCTGCCTTCTCCCTGCTGGTGGTGATGTTGGGGGGGGGGAGCAACCCCCCGTGATGCAGCGGCACCACGAGTGGCAGTGGTGGAGGCATGGTGGGAGGAGAAGAGGGGCCGGGCTGCTAGTGTCCTGAGGATGCCTCAGGGGTAGAGGAGGCGGGGCTGGGGACAAGTCCAATCCTGAGCAGATAATGGCTCCTCTCCTCCCTATTGTGCCTTGCCAAGCTTTGCATGAGCTTGGCATGGTTGGCGGAGATGCTAGCCTGGATCCCCCAAAGTAGGTCGACTTGCTGCCGCATGAGGGCCAGCAACTCCGCCTGTGCTACCTGGCCTGATGTGGGCAATGGAGGCCTGTGGGGCCTGGCCAGGAGAGAAGGTGGCGGTGATGGAATGGGGAGGGTCTGGGGCCCAGCTGGAGCCTAGGGCGAGGCTGGCGTGGTGGTAGCGGCCAGTCCAGCGCAATGCTGTGGGGGGGAGGAGGTGGTGGCTGGCTTGTCTCGCCCCCATATGTCACATGTCCAGTTGGAGGGCCCTGGCAAGATTTGGAGTCTTTGGAGGAGGGGGATAGTGGGGTTGAATCCCAGCGGAGTTGACGGAGGTCCAGGTGGTGACCCCACCACCCATATTACATCTTCCTCTTTCATGCCAGGGCCCTCGGGTGCTCATCCTTCTTCCTCCCCCTGCACTGGTTCCTGCTGGGTGGGGGCTTGCTCCTCCACTTTCTGCTCAGATGGAGCCGACGCCCCCACCTCTGGCTCGCCACTGGACCCAGACCTCCTCCTCGATGCTGAAGGATAGAAATCACAGGTATACGTCATTAGTATGATGAATAATACATTGTTATTTGTTCATTTCTAACATTTCTGACATCTAGGCTTGAACCTGGAGGATTCACCTAATTGCAACTCTGATTAGCTATCATATGCTGATGTAGATGTGATCTATTCTTTGGCTCTTGGTCTTGATCGTTCTTGGCTCCTAACGCTATCTTGATTCTGGCTGCAATCTGTAACTGCATAGGCTGCAGTGGGCACACCAATACATGGACTCTCTATTTGTTGATTAGTGTTGTTGTGCCCAGGAATGACAATGATTTGTTAGCTTCATGGATTTAATGATGCATCCAGCTATCCCTTGTTAATTCCATGGACCTGACATGCTGTTGTCCTTGTTGGTCATCATGTACATGTGTAGTGTGTGTGATGCACATGTGGTGGCATGTTTGTGTATGTTATATTCACCTGACATGGAGGCTGGGTCGTGCTGGACCACTGGGCTATAAGCTCCAGCAGCCGGCACCTGTCTCAGAAGGTCCCTTGTGACCCTCTCCCACTCATTACAGACCACGCTCGGGTCCTTGTCCTGCTTGGCAATCATCCTCCTCACCTTGGCCCTGATGCCATCAAACCGGGGGTTGATGGACCTCACATCACCTGGCGCTGTGCCTACCGCTATAACCTCAGGGGCTACCTCCTTCCATGCCTGAGCCCTGGGCCCTTTCACTTCCCTCAATCCTGCAAGAACAACAGGGCGGCTACGGATAGCACTGAGGCGGACCACATTCTCCTTGTGCGAGTAATTGTGGGCCCTGTGCTTGCCCTTAGCCTCTTGCCCTCTCAACTGTGGACGGGAATCCTTGCCTCCCTGATCTGTCCCTGGGGCCTGTACCTTCCCCAAACTACCATCCCCCTGGGATCAGGCCCCTTCCCCTCTGTCTCTCTCCTAAGTGTGCCTGATGCTTGTGCCACCCTGCCACCACCCACCTCCTCCTCTGCACTCCCATCCTCCTCCTCCGCCTCCACCTCCCCTCCCTCCTCTTCCTCCTCCACTTCCTCTCCATCCTCCACCTCCTCTCTCTCCTCTCCCTCCTCCTTTTCCTCTCTCTCCTCACCTCCTCCTCCCCTCCTCTACTCCCCATGGCCACCTCACTCTCCTCTCTCTCCTCCTCACCTCTCCATTTATCCTCCTCCCCTCCTCTCCTCTCCTCCCTCCATACTGATCCCAAAAACAAAATAAGGATACATAAAAAAAGTGTAACTGTATATGTCTAATGGAAAACAAAGATATGTGCAGTATAATCTTATTAATAATTGTTGGGGATGGGGTGTGGGGGATGGGATGGGGTGTGTGTGCCGAGTGACTTAACTATATATGTCTCAATGTGTGTTCTTTACATTATGTGTATTGCAAATATGTGTAATCTGTAAATATGTGTAAGCAAATATTAAGTGTAAAATAGTATGTAATAGAATATAAATGAATAAAACAGCAAACTACCTCTCTCCAAACTCTTCTACTCTCTCTCAAATTGAACCTGACCACCATCTCCGGGACCTGCATGTTACTTCGAAAGAAAATACAACACAGTCAACGCATGGGCATGTGGAACACAAATTTATAATCTCCCACTGTCAATCATCTTCGGCTAGAGCGCTTTCTATTGTCTGGAAGGCCTGTGTCGCACTATGTTATACCGCAATTGCATAGTTACGGACGATCGCGGCTCATCCGGCTCCTTAACAGCTTGCATGCTGTAACAAAGTGAAGCAAAGAACGCCCCTAGAGGTGGGTTTAATTAAAGAGGCTGGAAGATTTCTTGGAAGAAAGAAAGAGTATACTCCAGGCAGTGATCAGAGGCTAATTGAAGCCCAGCTGTGGATTGCCTTTAAGACAACAGCAGAGAGATGGGTGGAATCCCCGGCAATAAGGCCCTGTTTGGCCTAGCAGAGTGAGGCCAGTGAGAGTGAAGGCCTCAGTCTGAAGCAAGCTAAGAAGGACGCTTGTAGTTATTTGCCAGTAAGAGGAACGCAGTATTTTTACTTTGTCTGCTGGAAGCAGAAATTTTACCAGGCTGAGAGGAGCCTGAAAGTTTACAGTCTGGAGTAAAAAGGCTGTTTGGTTTGGACTGCTGCAGTTTGCACATCTCAGAGAGCAAACGGAGAAGTCTGCAACAGGGATTGCTGGAGCTACAGAGAAAGAGAATTTGTGCCACTAAGAGCCTTTACACAGGAGACTGTTTTGCTGCAGAAGAGAGGATTTGCAGAGGAGCTGCTGCAAGGATTTTACCACAGCAGTGTTTACAGAGGAGAATGGTAAGTTGTTGATATTTCCGGTCGTGTGTGAGGAACTAGTCTGTACAAACCCTTCTGGCACTAGGGATCCAGGAGCTCAAACCATTGGGCGTGTTCATAAGCACATCACACATGTAATCAAACTCAGACATAGGAAAAGGTAGCTGCCAATCTCCTCCAATTTAACTTCAAGATAAGTTAAGCTCATCCTTTAATGACTCTAATATTTATGTTGAAATTAAGCCCATCTATTGCACTGATTCATTGTATATAAATGTACTAGTCTGGAGTCTGTAACTGTTGTGCATTATATTAGAGATTTACACTATGTTCATAAGTGATGTATGGTTACACAGTGGTAAGTATCCTTGTTTTAAAGATTTTTCTTTCATTGCTAAGTCATGGGTTTGAATCCTCTGCCTTTCACTTGTTTTTTTTTATTAAAAAAATGGAGTTATTTATTTATGTATATCAGTCATATGTGTGTTAATAAATTAGTTATTTAAAAAAAAGTGGAAGTCATTGATTTAGAACCAATTACTTACTAATGAAAGCATTTTATGAAACTCACTTTCCACTAGACCAACACACACACTCTGCTTTAAAAACTATGTGTAAAACCTAAACTAAATTCATGTTTTTGAACTATATATATTTATATTGAATAATTAAGTGAATTGTTAACTAGTTATTTAAAAAAACAAAACCTATTTATATGTGTGTGTTTGTGTTTACAGACAACAGTACCTCATACTGACATATGCTTCAATATACTGTAAACAAAAAAATATATATATCTCATTTTTAAAACAGTAAAATAATATCTGGCTGTGGCTGGAATCAAACTCAGGACCTTTAGCTCCAAAAGCAGCTGAGTTATTCACTGGTTGCTGAATTTGCTAATAGAATATAATTAAGTAGCTACAATGAGCCAGTCACTGCCTGATTCAATCACTGTAATATTCTGCACCTGAATCTAATGAATTAATCATTGTTCCATGTGGTACAGAGCTCATTATTACTCATTCAGATACAGCAGTGGCACAGCAGGGACCCTAGTGCTGTCACATTTTTTTTTATTATTACCCCTAGGCGGCCCCCCCTGCGCTACTACTCCCAAGTAGCTAGCCTCTCAGTACAGATTGTTAAGTCCTATCATGGTGTGTGCTTTTGCTTTTGCCCTGTCATGATTGGAAGGTGCTTACAGAAGTGTCTAATCAGGAGTGGAAATATCAGTGGGCTCATGGGTCTCGCAAAAGGCCCAGGGCACACCACTTGCAATTACACTTCTTCTGCAGGAGGCTGAGGCCTCACTGCGCGGATGACAAGTACGGGAGGAGCAGCAAGGCCATGGGAAATGTTTGTGAGGGAGTAGGGTAGGAGAGATGGAAGTGGCTGACTTGTGTCCCCACTCCAGTTGGAGGGCCCTGGTGATATGGTCAGTCGTTGGAGAAAGGGATAGTGGGGTCGAATCCCAGCAGTGTTGCTGGAGGTCAGAATGCGGACCCCACTAGCTATTTTATATCCTCCGCCTTCAACACCAGGGCCTTCGGCTCCGCTCGTCTCCTCCTCCCCCCTTTGCCGGTTCCTACTGGGCGGGGGCTTGATCCTCAACTTCCTGCTCCGATGGAGCCAACGCCCCGCCTCTGGCTCGCCACTGGACCCAGACCTCCTTGATGCTGAAAGAGAGAAAAGAAAGGTATATGTAATTAGTATAAGGAATAATACATTGTTTTGTGTGCATTCCTAACTATCTGACATCTAGGCTTGAACCTGGATGATTCTACTAATTGCAACTCAGATTAGCTATCATATGCTAAATGTGATCTATTCTTTGGCTCCTAACGCTATCTTGATTCTGGCTGCAGTCTGTAACTGCATAGGCTGCAGTGGGCACACCAATACATGGACTCTCTATTTGTTGATTACTGTTGTTATGCCCAGGAATGACAGTGATTTGTCAGCTTCATGTGTTGGGGTTACATTCCCTGGCCATCATGTACATGTGTAGTGTGTGTGACGTACAGTACATGTGGTGGCGTGTTGGTGTATATGATATTCACCTGACTCAACAGACTTTCCATCCCTTGGCGCTGTGCCTACTGCAGTAACCTCTGCTGCTACCTCCTTCCATGCCTGAGTCCTAGGCCCTGGCCTCACTTCCCTTACTCCTGCAAGGATCACGGGGCAGCCATGGATAGCACAGAGGAAGACCACATTCTCCTGGTGTGAGTAATTGTGGGCCCTGTGCTTGACCTTAGACTCTTGCCCTCCCGACTGGCAACCTTGTCCCTGAGGCCTGTCCCTTCCCCGAACTACCATTCACCCTGGGATCAGGCCCCTTCCCTTCTGTCCCTTTCCTACGTGTGCCTGGTGCGACGGCCACCCGGCCACCAGCCACATCCTCCTCTACACTCTGCTCCTCCTCCTGTGCCATCTCCTCTTCCTCCTCCTCTAATCCACCACTCCTCTCCTCCTTCCCACCACTCCTCTCCTCCTCCCCGCCACTCCTCTCCTCCTCCCCAACACTCCTCCCCACCACTCCTCCCCATAGCCACCTCTCTCTCCTCTCTCTCCTCCTCGCCTCCCTTCCACTCCTCCTCCCCACCTTTTTGCTCCTCTCTCTTCCTCGCTCCATATTAATCCCAAAAATAGTAGAACGATAGATAAAAATAAGTGTAACCATTAATATATGATGGAGAAAAAAAATGTGTGTATTATATGTTATTAATAACTGTTGGTGGATGAGGTGTGTGTGTGGGGGGGGTGGGATGGGGGGGGGGGGTATGGAGTGACCTAGCTCTATATGTCTCTATATGTGTTGTTTAAATTATGTGCAATCTGTAAATATGTGTAATCAAGGATTAAGTGTAAAATCGTATATAGGATAATAAAAATCAACAAACCCGCAAATTACGGCTCTGAAATAACTCCTGCTCTCTCTCTCTCATTCTCCAAAACCACCAACTCCAAATTTCTAATCTCCCTCTGTCAATCATCTGTGGCTAGACCGCTTTCTATTGGCTGAGAGGCCTGTGTCGCACTTCGTTATACTGTGATTGGATGGTAGCGGCCAATCGCATCTTGGCCAGCCCCTTAAGAGTTTGCGGCCGCAGGAGGGATTTACGGGCTTGCTCAATTAAATAACATCGCAATCGGAGAGGAACGGCAGCCCACAACATCCCCCGCAAACATACGGCCTACAGCAATCAAGATGGCTCACAGTCTCCTTCCATAAGTAGAAGCAGATCAGCAAAAATGAAAATGGTAGATTCCTCTGCAGCATCATTGCATATAAACTATTATACAGCCTGACTTTTATCTCTCTTTCTAGAAACACTCTGCCTCTTATCTAGTGGAGCTCGTTAAAAGATTATATGTGATATTTTGGATTACATTTCTCTGCATCAGGAAACTGCACTTAAAGATAAAATAAAAACTCAGTTAATTAGACCCATTAATGCTGCATTTAGCGCTGGAGGTTGGTCGTTATTTGCTTGAAGAGTTTTATGAAAAATGTTTATGCCGAATGGAGTAACAGTTGGTGATGGGACATTGGTTTGTAAGCTGCGTACACACTTGGGGAGGAGAATGGCGGAGAGTACAAGAAGGTGGGGCAAGGGTTTTGTAAAATAAAGAGATGAAATAGCGTTTAAAGGGACAGTGGAGTTCCATATTTACAGGATGCCTTTTTGGAGAAATGATAATGGGAGCATCAATCAGATAGAAAAAGGCAAGTTTTACTGAAATATGCAACAAACTAATAAGATTATCTTCTGTATACGATATGAACATATTTTTTTTTTTTTATATGAATTTTTGAATATTATGTTTATGAAAAGAGGGATCCATGTTATCCCAGTTAGATCACTTTCTCATAATTGGTGCATAAGGTGAGTACATCTTACCAGTTGAGAGAGGGTGGGAAGAAGGGTACAGGAATAGGTGAGGAGTTTTTCTTTGCATTTTAATCAAATTAACACAACACCATTTCCGCTCACTTGCCCAGAAACCGGGAGCTTATTCCTATTAATTATTTGTATATATATATATATATATATATATATATATATATATATATATATATACAGTAGACTCTCAGTTAACCGCAACTCAAGCAACCAGAAAAAAACGGAATCCTGTACTTTAAATACAAATTAAAGTGTACAGGGCTCAACAAATGCCAGGAGCCAGGTTATCATGCCACAAAATACTTACAGGCACCTAGAGTTCACCCACTGTATGTCTCTGCAATTCAGTTTTGACTGACAGAGTGACTGAGCCAGGGCAGTGTTGAGGTTACATTCCCTGGGCATGAGTGACTGAGCCAGGGCAGTGTTGAGGTTACATTCCCTGGGCATGAGTGACTTAGCCAGGGCAGTGTTGGGGTTACATTCCCTGGGCATGAGTGACTGAGCCAGGGCAGTGTTGGGGTTACATTCCCTGGGCATGAGTGACTGAGCCAGGGCAGTGTTGGGGTTACATTCCCTGGGCATGAGTGACTGAGCCAGGGCAGTGTTGGGTTACATTCCCTGGACATGAGTGACTGAGCATGGGCAGTGTTGGGGTTACATTCCCTGGGCATGAGTGACTGAGCCAGGGCACTGTTGGGGTTACATTCCCTGGGCATGAGTGACTGAGCCAGGGCAGTGTTGGCGTTACATTCCCTGGGTATGAGTGACTGAGCCAGGGCAGTGTTGGGGTTACATTCCCTGGGCATGAGTGACTGAGCCAGGGCAGTGTTGGGGTTACATTCCCTGGGCATGAGTGACTGAGCCAGGGCAGTGTTGGGGTTACATTCCCTGGGCATGAGTGACTGAGCCAGGGCAGTGTTGGGGTTACATTCCCTGTGCATGAGTGACTGAGCCAGGGCAGTGTTGGGTTACATTCCCCGGGCATGAGTGACTGAGCCAGGGCAGTGTTGGCGTTACATTCCCCCTGCATGAGTGACTGAGCCAGGGCAGTGTTGGCGTTGCATTCCCCCGGGCATGAGTGACTGAGCCAGGGCACTGTTGGTTTACATTCCCTGGGCATGAGTGACTGAGCCAGGGCAGTGTTGGGTTACATTCCCTGGGCATGAGTGACTGAGCCAGGGCAGTGTTGGGTTACATTCCCTGGGCATGAGTGACTGAGCCAGGGCAGTGTTGGCGTTACATTCCCCGGAAATGAGTGCCTGATCCAGGGCAGTGTTGGGGTTACATTCCCTGGGCATGAGTGACTGAGCCAGGGCAGTGTTAGGGTTATATTCCCTGGGCATGAGTGACTGAGCCAGTGCAGTGTTGGCATTACAATCCCCAGGCATGAGTGACTGAGCCAGGGCAGTGTTGGGGTTACATTCCCTGGGCACGAGTTACTGAGCCAGGGCAGTGTTGGGGTTATATTCCCCGGACGTGAGTGACTGAGCCAGGGCAGTGTTGGGGTTACATTCTCTGGGCATGAGTGACTGAGCCAGGGCAGTGTTAGGGTTATATTCCCTGGGCATGAGTGACTGAGCCAGTGCAGTGTTGGCATTACAATCCCCAGGCATGAGTGACTGAGCCAGGGCAGTGTTGGGGTTACATTCCCTGGGCATGAGTGACTGAGCCAGGGCAGTGTTGGGGTTACATTCCCTGGGCATGAGTGACTGAGCCAGGGCAGTGTTGGGGTTACATTCCCTGTGCATGAGTGACTGAGCCAGGGCAGTGTTGGGTTACATTCCCCGGGCATGAGTGACTGAGCCAGGGCAGTGTTGGCGTTACATTCCCCCGGCATGAGTGACTGAGCCAGGGCAGTGTTGGGGTTGCATTTCCCCGGGCATGAGTGACTGAGCCAGGGCAGTGTTGGGTTACATTCCCTGGGCATGAGTGACTGAGCCAGGGCAGTGTTGGGTTACATTCCCTGGGCATGAGTGACTGAGCCAGGGCAGTGTTGGGTTACATTCCCTGGGCATGAGTGACTGAGCCAGGGCAGTGTTGGCGTTACATTCCCCGGGAATGAGTGCCTGATCCAGGGCAGTGTTGGCGTTACATTCCCCGGAAATGAGTGCCTGATCCAGGGCAGTGTTGGGGTTACATTCCCTGGGCATGAGTGACTGAGCCAGGGCAGTGTTAGGGTTATATTCCCTGGGCATGAGTGACTGAGCCAGTGCAGTGTTGGCATTACAATCCCCAGGCATGAGTGACTGAGCCAGGGCAGTGTTGGGGTTACATTCCCTGGGCACGAGTTACTGAGCCAGGGCAGTGTTGGGGTTATATTCCCCGGACGTGAGTGACTGAGCCAGGGCAGTGTTGGGGTTATATTCCCCGGACGTAAGTGACTGAGCCAGTGCAGTGTTGGGGTTACATTTTCTGGGCAAGAGTGACTGAGCCAGGGCAGTGTTGGCGTTACATCCTCCGGGCATCAAAAAACTGAGCCAGGGCAGTGTTGGGGTTACATCCTCCGGGCATGAGTGACTGAGCCAGGGCAGTGTTGGCGTTACATCCTCCGGGCATGAGTGACTGAGCCAGGGCAGTGTTGGCATTACGTTCCCCGGACGTGAGTGACTGAGCCAGGGCAGTGTTGGCGTTAAATTCCCCGGGCATGAGTGACTGAGCCAGGGCGGTGTTGGGTTTACATTCCCTGGACGTGAGTGACTCCCCCATGACATCTAAAATGTTAACCTATACTATTAAACCTTGCTGTGCAAGTCCTATAAGGCTTTCTTGTAAATGTCTTTTGTTGTACTACTTTCTAGTCTAATGAGGTTAATATGCTCTCCAAACAATCTTCATTTTTACCTCATAGACTGAATCATGTACCATTGTATGAATATATACACCAATCTGAATAACCAATATAGTAAGACTATCTAATCCTTGGCATTTTCCTTGGAATATAAAGTGTGATTTATTTTCCTTCTTGGTAAAAATTCCACCTTAAGTGTGTTTTATCTAACAATAAACAGCGCTAAACCTCTTAGCTTGCACACTCCCATTATAATCATCCACCTAATGGGGTGCCTTGTTACGGGCTTATACTACATTTCTATGTCCTTTAACATTGTACAATAGTGATCCTAAATTTAGTCTGGATTAAGAAAATCGGGAGATTGGTCTATCTGAATATAAAATGGTAACCTGATTTGGTATTAAGTATTTGAAGGGATAAGAATGGCATAAAAATAATAATATACCCCACACATGGGTGTGACATGCTCACTGTAAGATTTGTGTGAAAACATTATCAGTTTCAATACCACTGATAAACAGTTGAACATTTGTTGGTAAGGTAGAAAATTACCAATCACTTTGTATCAGTAATGTAATACTTACCCATATTCTTGGCGAAGTTAGCTGGACATGAATTAGTCTCAGTATTATTACCTTAAAGATAATATCCACCTATAAGAATTATACATTTACAACTATAGGATATATTTATGTGGTTCCTTTATTCTATTTCCTGTAGCTATTGACAATCAGTAAGAGTGTAGAGTTACATTAATAATTTATTTAATCATTGTGAGGATCTACTAGTCGGATAAGGTCACACACTCTTCTGATTGATAACAAAGGGCGATCTTTCAATTTTTACGGGTTTTGTTTATATTTTTTATTGCGTCCTTGTTTATTCTGTAATTTAATAAAGTTTCTTTTTTAGCATAAGTTTTTTTTTTTCCAAGTTGTTTTCTTAGTTGTGCTACATTTTGTGTTGTGCACTTTTTGGAAAAAAAATTCTATTAGTTTAGATGAGTGCCATTGTCTACACAAATGTTCCTCTGTACAAAATCACCTTCCATTTTTCAGAACAAGAAATTCTGCTTTTCTGTAGCAAGCAATCTACAAGGAGATTGTCTTAGATGATAGAAATACTCCCCAATACTCCAATATTTAAATGAAAATATTCCAATATATATGACTGAATGAGTTCGAAAACCCCACTTCAGAAACATAAAGATAAAATTCTAACCAAACCATTGGAAATAGAATTCTACCAAGGGTTATATAATTTAGAATCGGATAAACAATTTAATAAACCCCCTAAAGAAGAAATTACCTTGTTTTTGAAGAGTGTGAACTTACCGAAAGTTACCAAAACTCAGTTAGAGGAGTTAGAAAAACCCATTTCAAGTGAACAAGTCAAAGAGGCAATTAAAGTTTAAAACGTTGTTCCACACCATGACGGCTTTACCATTTCTTTTTATATAACTTGCCAATCAGTTTTAATAACGCAACACAAAGATCTCTTTAATGAGATCAAAGTAGAGGGAGAAACCCCAGAGGAATTGCTCTTTGCCGCAATAGTCACTATCCCTAAAAAACAAACAAAGAAGTAGTAGAATGTGGTGACTTTCGTCCCATTTCTTTGTTGAATACAGACCTTAAATTATATTAAAAAATTCTGGCCTCTAGACTGGATGTAATTTTAAAAGATCTGATAAATGGAGATTAGACTGGTTTTATAGTGGGTCGGGATAGTACGGACAACTCCAGAAGATTATTTAACCTTATTGACTTGTCTTTAGATGCCGAAAAAGCATTTGACAGAATAGGGTGGGAGTACAAGAAATTGACCTTGGAAAGCTATGGATTGGGGGATTTTGGAAACCATGCAATAGCCACCTTATATTCGAAGCCGGAAGCAATAGTGTCAGGATTAAGCTGTATTTCTAAAAGATTTAGAATTTACAGTGGAACAAGACAGGGCTGTCTCCTGTCCCCATTGCTCTTTGCTCTCATAATTGAACCATTGGCGCAAGCCATTAGAAATGCAGAGAAAATTAGAGGTATTCAAATAAATGGTTCAAGTTATAAAATTGTATTGTTTGCTGAGGATGCTGTTTTGAGTCTTACTGACCCTGAAAACTCTTTATATCATCTCCAAGAATTAATTGTGAAATTCGGAAGGATTTTTAACTATAAACTCAATTTTCATAAAACAAAGTACTGTCTATAAATTTACATGGTGTGCTTGAGGAAGAATTGGATAAAATATTCCCTTTCAATTGGACAGGAAATAGGTTTAAACACTTGGGCATTACTTATAGGAAAGAATTAAACAAAATCATCCCATCTAAGTACAAAAATAATCTATCAAAAATGTTTAGAGCCTATACAAAATTGGAAGGGTAAGAACTTATCTTTATCAGGTAGAATTGCCATTATTAAAATGGCAATTCTCCCTAGATTCACTTATTTAGTTAGGAATATTCCTTTGAAAATACCAAGTTATTGTATTAATCTTTTCCAATCTTTGATAGACAGATTTATTTTTGCGGGTAAGAAAAACAGGGTTAATAAAAATATTATGATTAGAAAATTTGAAGCTGGTGGTTTATCTTTTCCCAGTTTTAAAGCATACCATGACGCAATTATTTTGGGGCATATCTGTAAATGGACAAGCTTAAGTAAAGAGAAACCCTGGTCCTAGATAGAAAATGTCCTGCTGGAAAAAATAAATTTAGACCAACTATTATTTCTGCAACAGTCTAAAAAGAGTGCAAAGGATTACTCTTTAATAGTAAAAAATGGTCTTTCATTTTGGAATAAACTTAACTCAAAGTTAAAGTTAATTCCCTTCCTAAGTCCCATCATTTCTACTAAAATACTTGCTGAATTTGTAGTACTCCCTTTTTGCATACTTGGTTTTGCAAAGGAATAACTAGATTAAAGGACATGCCGGTTAATGGAAACTTAGCCTCTTTAGAGTATTTAATCCAAAAGTATAATCTAGAAAGTAAGGATTGATTGCACTATGAGAGTCTAAAAATATCCCTCAAAGTTTTTAATAAAACTCTGAAGTTCAGAGAAAATGTAACCCCGTTTGAAGAAATGATTAAGTCCACTCAGTATAAAAAATGTATTACTAAATGTTACAACATTATAAGAAATAGTAAACAGGAAAATAAAACTATAAATATGAAGTGGTGGGAAAAAGATCAGAATACCTCTTATGGCATGGAAATATGGACAAAAGCATTTAGGACAACCAATAAGTTTCTAAAAAACGTGTCGTATAGAGAAATATATTTCAATCTTATTAATCGTTGGTAATGGACCCCGGATAAATTGAGTCATTTTTCAGACACATTAGAACAACAAAACTGCTGGAGAAAAAGTACATTTTTGGAAAGAATGTTTTAGTTATATCTCAGCAATTGTGGGGAAAACTATTATTCCATCTCCCCAGGGGGTTATACTACATGTTTCCCTCGGAAACAAAATCTGAAACTTTGGCCATAATAATTCAAATAATGATAGCCTAATGGCTCATTGCTTCAAACTGGAAGTCGGAGAAAATCCCCTCTTGGAGAGAAATAGAATTAATATTGACTAGAAATAGAGCTTCTGAAAAAGAGTTTGTAAGTACAGATTTGATATACAAATATACAACTAAATGGACGTTTGGGATAAATTTGTGACGTTGAATCATATAAAATAATTGCTGCTGAAGTTTGGTCTAGGTCTTCACTTATCCTCCTTATAAAGATATATATCTTTTTTTTTGTTCTTTTCTTCTCTTTTTTTTTCGCTCCCTGCCTTGATTCTTTTTCTTTGTTATGTTTTGTTGGTGTTTGGTCTATTATTCTTTTTGAAGAAATTAAAGAAAATTTATGAGGGGTTAAGTAAATTAATGAAAAGAGATGAGGCTGTAAGGTTAAAATAGCAAAAACTTGCTGCCCCCTCGTATATAATGTCGTAATTTATTGTAATGAAGAAATGGATATACTGTAAAGTATTAATGTATAAAAAAGAAAATGAAAAAAACAAACAAACAAACAAAAAAAAAAAAAAAAAAACACTTCAGGTCCTAGACACATGACATAGTTGCATAATTCCTTTTGATAGTCTTGTATTTTCTATTGACACATCAGTACAAAACTGAGTACATATTATCTCTACCTCCAGAATGGCTGCTTTTCAAAAGGAGAAAGCAAAGGAATTGCCAAAGGCGGATTAACAAATGCAATCTCTACAGGTAGCTTCGTCGTGAACTTGATAAAAAACGGTGCTCTGAAAATCTATTGCAGGGAAAGGCATAAACCTGTGCCTCTTGTAAAGAGATTCATCATTAAACAAGGTGACACATTTGTATTGTTTTAACAAGAAATACCTAAATACTAATATATCTCTTATTTTTGGTAATGCTTATGAGAATTTTTTGGCAGGAAAACAGACCATCTGTTCATTAATAGGCAGCACATATCTCCATTACAGGGACTCATTTAATGTCTGTGATGAGATGCTACAAGACAAGGGCAGATTTAAAAAATGATCATGACTTATAGTGTATCTCACACAGGGCAAGATTTACATCTAAGGTGTAAATGTATATACATTTTACTTGTTTTTTCATGCAAAAAAACCTAACATTTTGTAAATTTTAAAACATGCTCTTTTAAATTCTTGGAAAAAAAATTCCATATCCCTTTAGTGTTAACAGACATACTTGGGTGAAAAGTAACACATTTTACAATAGAACTCTATGGAACAGTAAGGCCCCATAGAATAAATGCCGCTCAAGCTACCAATAGAATGCCCCATGACACATATATAATTTCCTCTTAAAATGCTTGTTACAAAATGCACAGGTGCTGACATTATAAGTTTGTTACATGCTTCAAAAGCAGGGGAAGTTTTTACCAAATTATAGTGATCCTTTAACGAAGTGTAGAAATGAAACCAATTGGACTTCTCCATAGTAAATCAAAGCCCTACCACTCCATTATTGCAATTGCGGCCTTCACGAAGCTCCTTGCGCTGGCAGAGATGAGCACCGGAGGCACTCATCCCTACGACCCCGTACGACAGGCAGTGAGGGCAGAAGGCACTCACTGCGCTGGTGGAGATGAGAGCCATAGGCGCTCATCCATACTTCCCGCGGGACAAGCAGTACGGGCCGCAACTGCAATGTCAGCTATTTGCGGCCTGTAACCACGAGGCCTGCTGCACTACCTGGTTCCTGCCAGGGGAGAACTTGCAATGAGCGTCAGAGGCGCTCATCGCGAGGCTACGAGCCTTGCAGCATCCCCAGTGCCTCCCCCTCCTTCCCCTCAACCCCCCTCTTCCCTCACTTACCTTCATTGCGCTGCTCCTGCTGCTGTCCATCGCGTCTTCTGTGTTGGGAACGGGCATATGCTAATGACGTGATGTCACATGCGCGTCACGTCATTAGCATATGCCGGGTCCCAAAGACCCGATGGACAGCTGCAGGAGTCACAGGACTCCCATCACCCTCTCCCTCCCCTGATCCTCTCCCTCCCCTCATCCTCTCCCTCATCCTTTCCCTCTCCTCATCCTCTCCCTCTCCTCATCCTCTCCCTACCCACATTCTCTCCCTCTCCTCATCCTCTCCCTCCCCCCATCCTTCTCCTTCCTCCCTCCTTTCCCCCTCTCCAATTAACCCCCTCTCCCTTCATTTACCTGCATTGTCCTGCTCCTGCTGCTGTCCAGCGCGTCTTCTGTGTCCAGAAGATGAGGGAGAGGATGAGGGAGAAGATGAGGGGAGGGAGAGGATGAGGGAAGGGACAAGGATGAGAGGAGAGAGGCGGATGAACAGGGGGGAGACAAACAGACACAGGGGAGGGGGACAGAAGAGACACAGGGGCGGGGGGTAGAGACACATGGGAGCCACGGAAGAGACACAGGGAAGGGGGGAAAGAGACACAGGGGAGGAGGGAAAGAGACACAGGGGAGGGGTGGAAAGAGACACAGGGGAGGGGGGATAGAGACACAGGGGAGGGGGGAAAGAGACACAGGGGAGGGAGGAAAGAGACACAGGGGAGGGGGAAAGAGTCACGGGGGGAAAGAGACACAGGAGGGGAAAGAGACACAGGGGGGGAAGAGACACAGGGGAGGGGTGAAAGAGTCACGGGGGGAAAAAGACACAGGAGGGGGAAGAGACACAGGGGAGGGGGGAAAGAGTCACAGGGGGGAAAGAGACACAGGAGGGGGGAAGAGACACAGGGGAGGGGGAAAGAGACACAGGGGAGGGGGGAGGAGACACAGGGAGGGGGGAAAGAGACACAGGGGAGGGGGGAAAAGAGTCATAGGGGGGAAGAGACACAAGAGGGGGGAAGAGACACAGGGGAAGGGGGGAAAGAGACACAGGGGAGGGGAGGGAAAGAGGCACAGGGGAGGGGGGGAAGAGACTCATGGGGGGAGAGACACAGGAGGGGGAAGAGACACATGGGAGGGGGAAAAGAGACACAGGGGAGGAGGGAAGAGGTACAGGGGAGGGGGGAAGAGACACAGGGGAGGGGAGAGAAAGAGGCACAGGAGAAGGGAGGGAAAGAGGCACAGGGGAGGGGGAAGAGAGACAGGGGAGGGGGGAAGAGAGACAGGCGAGGGAGGAAAGAGACACAGGTAAGGGGAGGGAAAGAGACACAGGGGAGGGGGAGAGACACAGCGGAAGGGGAGAAAGAGACACAGGGCAGGGAGGAAAGAGACACAAGGGAGGGGGAAGAGACACAGGGGGGGCAAGAGACACATGGGAGGGGGAAAAGAGACACAGGGGAGGAGGGAAGAGGTACAGGGGAGGGGAGGAAAGAGACACAGGGGAGAGGTGGGGAAAGAGACACAGGGGAGGGGGGAAGAGACACAGGAGATGTGGGGAAAGAGACACAGGGGAGGGGAGAAAGAGACACGGGGAGGGGGAAGAGATACAGGGAAGGGGGGAAGAAACACAGGGGAGGGGGAAAGAGCCACAGAGAAAAAGGAGGAAGAGACACAGGGAAGAGGGGGGAAGAGACACAGGGGAGGGAGGGAAGAGACACAGGGGAGAGGGGAAGAGACACAGGAGAGGGGGAGCAGGGAAAACAGACACAGATGCAGTAGATGGGGGAACAGAGACTGGGGAGGGAGAGGGGGGACAAACACAGGGGAGGGAGACAGGGGGGAACAGACACAGGGGAGGGAGACAGGGGGGAACAGACACAGAGGAGGGAGAGAGGGGGGAAGAGACACAGGGGAGGGAGGGCGGAGTAAAGAGACACAAGGGAGGGAGAGAAGGGTAGAAAGGAAACACAAGGGAGTAAGTAGACAGGGGGAGAGGCTCGCGGTGAGCGCCGAAGTTGCTCACATTAGGTGGCAAACAGCTTTACCAGAATTACAATTTTATTGCTGTCATTTTTGACGGGCAAGTCGCTAGTGTATTATATTTCTAACATATTTTAATTTAAGTATCTTAGCAGGAATTTGAGTTAAAGGCATATCTAAATTTGCTGGGTTATGAAGGCATAGTGTATGAAAAAACAATTTGCATGAAAATATCCCAAAATAAATATTAATTAGCCTACCTTGAAGTTAGCAAAATTTCCTATGGTTTTTGACAGTTGCATTTGTTGGTGTATGCCCATAGAAAACCTCACCTAAATTAGCATAAAATTCAGAATTCAGCTAATACATTGTATCATTATTCACCTCAGTGGCTTCTGGCATGCTCAGTACAAGAACTGAGACTGTAAGGGCAAATCTCTGCCAGCACTTCCTCTGCTTCATCTCCCTGCTGTCTCAGAGAAAGACTCTTACTGCGCAAACTGTCTCACTTGGGACCGAAACCCACTCCACCACTTGGGACCTTCACTCACTCCACTCACACACTTCACACTCATTCCATTCATACTCATTCCCCCACACCCCCTCCACCCACCCACACTCACTTCACCCACATTCACTCCACCCACACTCACTTCACCCACACTAACTCACTCCACTCACTCACTCCACCCACACTCACTCACTGACTCGAAACTCACTCACTCAACCCACACTCTCTGACTGCACACTTACTTACTCCACCCATACTCACTCACTCCTCCCACACTCCCTCTCCCTTTCTCCTCTCACCTCCTCCCCTTATGCTCTGACTCACTGTGAGCTCAGACCCTCCCTACCATGTGATTCCATCTGCAGCAGTTCTTTCCTGTGCTCTCTACCAGAAAGGTCAACATTTGTATCTGTCTGTATTGGGTGTGCAAAGCTGAATTTTACTTTCGGGCATATAACTCTGTAACTTATCTATATAACACATATTTCTCCTCACAAAACATTTGAAACCCTGGAAACTTATACAGTAAACTCCCCGCACCCATGGGGACTCCCTATTGCTGGATAAGTGTAGTTGCTGGTTAACCTGGAGTCCCTGAAAAAAAAGGGTCTAAATGATCTTTAACCCCCCCCCCCCCCCCCCCAAAAAAAATGCCTTTAAAAAGGCATTAGGACCTAAACGGGGCCATTTAGACACAGAATTTTTTTTTTTTTTAAAGTTAGTATTTTTTTTTCTAAGGAAAATTTAATTTAATTTCCAGAGATTTAGTGAGATAAAAGAATAGATTTTAAATATTCCCTTAGTTTAATTTGTGATTATTTCTTATTTTGATAAAAGGGGATTTTGATTATAATGATGAGAGGCTAACAACTATATAATTAAACAAGGACAGGAAAATCATAGTAACATCTGAACTAAAGGAAATTAAAAAGCTAATATAATGGTAGAACTTAACTTTTAAAATCAACTTTTCAATTACTAGTTGTAGGAATTTTTGTGAGAAAACTTACAATAAAAATATTTGGTTTCCCACCATGAAAACCAGGAAAACTATTTAAAGAGATATTGATCCTGGAGGTTACTAGGTATATACTATATCGGTGTATTTATTTACTTTTATATACTTTAGTTTATAAGAAGGGCTTATACGTTTTTTGTTTACTGCCTAAAATCCTATACATATTACCTGCTTCTGTCTGCCCACTAGCGCTCATGAAGACACAGACTCTGCTGTACTATCTGAGCTGTGTCTAATACTAACAATCAGAGACAATTTCTCAGGAACATGTAGCTGAGACGTGGTCCCTGATAGGCTAGGACACTACTCTGCAGATCCAGCCCTACAGAGTCTGCATATACTGCAGTTGGAAAACCCTTATCCAACACTGGCCCAGTTGATATGTATCTTTTTACTTCTAACCTCAGGATGTCCTCTTGTCAGTTGAAAACCTCTTGGCACAAAAAGTTCACTTGATAAAGCCTTGTACTGACCATGGATGTATTTATATAGGGAAGGCACGTTGATCACGTGATTATATTTGGTAGATTACGCTTGAAGTTCCCCCAAGGAAGGGGAAGCATTGTGTGACCTTGCTGCAGCCTGCTGTGAGTATGTCTGTGTGTAAGTCTGTGTGTGTGCGTCTCTCTGGGGGCAGCCACCTGCCCATGGTCCTCCTGCCCCTTGCCCCATGCCACATCGCCGGCCCCTGCTCTCCCCTGTGCCTCTCCACCCCCCTGCACTCTGTGTGTGGAGGAGAGAGGGAGTGTGTGGAGGAGAGAGAGGGAGAAAAGGAGAGAAGGAGTGGGAGAAACAAGAGAGAGAGAAAAGGAGAGAGAGAAGGAGAGAAGGTGAGGGAGAAAAAAAAGGGAGAAGGAGAGAGAGATAAGGAGAGAGAGAAGGAGAGGGAGAGAAGGAGAGGGAGAAAATGAGAGAGAGAAGGAGAGAGAGAAAAAGAGAGAGAGAAGGAGAGTGAGAAAAGGAGAGAGAGAAGGAGAGGGAGAAAATGAAAGGGAGAAAAGGAGAGAAAGAAAAGGAGAGAGAGAAGGAAAGAGAGAAAAGGAGAGAGAGAAGGAGAGGTAGAGAAGGTGAGGGAAAAAAGGAAAGAGTAAAGGAGATAGAGAGAGTGAAGGAGAGAGAGAAAGAGAGAGTGAAGGAGAGAGAGAAGGAGAGTGAGAGAGAGAGAAGGAGAGTGTGAAAGAGAGAGAATGATGGAGAGAGGGAAGGAAAGAGTAAAAGAGGGAGCGAGAGAAGGAGGAAGAGAGATTGAAGGAGGGAGCATGAAGGTGGTAGAGAGAGTGTGAAGGAGAGAGAATGAGTGTGAATGAGGGACAGAGAGAAACGGAGTGAGAGAGAAGGTAATATATATGTGTGTGTGGGGTAGATCACTGACCGTTTTGATACTGGATAGTAGATAACAGCCTATTTGAAGTTCGACATGCCTCATATAGGGTAATCATATCCCCTCTTAGACGCCTTTTTGCTAGGGAAAATAATAATAGTTTAATTTGGTTAGTCTTTCTTCATAACTTAGCACCTCCATGCCCCTTATTAGTTTTGTTGTCCTTCTCTGTACTTTTTCCAGCTCTAAAATGTCCTTTTAATGAAGTGGTGCCAAAAACTGTCCTCTGTATTCCAAATGAGGGCATACTTGGGCTTTGTATAGTGGTAGAATTATATTTGCCTTTGCAGCTGCTGCTTGGCTTTGAGCACTGTTACCTAGGTGGTTGTCCACAAGTACTCCCAAATCCCTTTCTATATCAGACACCCCTATATTTGCTCCATTAAGATTATAAATTGCATGGCTATTTTTCCTTCCCAAATGCATGACTTTACATTTATGTGTATTAAATCTCATCTGCCATTTAGCCGCCCATTTCTCTAATTTATGCAAATTCCTTTGGAGGGAAAGTTTATCATTATCTGATTTAATTACCTTGCACAACTTTGTGACATCAGCAAAAATGTAGACACTACTTTCGAGTGCTACTTCTACGTCATTAATAAATATGTTAAAAGAGACAACCTAATACTGATTCTTGAGGAACCCCACTTACCACATTAGTCCAATCGGAGTATGTTCCATTTACAACAACCCTTTGCTTTATGTCTTTAGCCAGCTCTCAATTCATGAGCGGACATTTACTGTAATTCTTGTATCCCTTAGTTTGCTCAATAGTCTCCCATGTGGCACTGTATCAAAAGCCTTTGCAAAATCCAAAAAGACTACAACTACCCAACTACAGATGTGAGACTTACATGTCTATAATTCCTTGGATTTGTTCTTGCTCCCTTCTTAAATATAAGTATCACATCTGCTTTTCTCCAGTCATCTGGTAGAGACCCTGTGTTGAGTTTGATTGAAAAATTAGATATAATGGTTTAGCTATTACAGAACTCAGATCCCTCAGTACCCTTGGATGTATTTCCTTTATTATATATTTTTTTACAAACACCAATAACACAACATCATTAAAACCTCATACATAAACTCCTAACACCGTTCAACCTAGGAAACACACTTTTTTGTTTCTTCTATCAGGATGGACAGTTGGGTATCTCACTTGTGGCTAGCTGGGGGCTGAATGGCGCAGAGGCACGAAAAGTGGATATAAAAGGCTCCATCGCCAGGTAGCCACTTCTTTATCATCCCCCTGGTCCTGTTGGGTCAAGGGGCTCCTCCCCCCAAATGAGGGGACACGGGAGAAGTAAGTAGCCGTCAATGACCCAAGCACTGCACAGTTTATATGTTTCCCATAATAGCAAGACCCAAACAACTTGTTGGATGAAAACAGGTCATTTATTTGAAAACACAACAATAAATTAACTAAAAAACAATAACCATAAATAACCATAAATAAACAATTGACAGGAGGAGCCATGCCAGAGACAGTACCTTACCGTGATAGTGCAGATGTAGCCCCAGCGACTCACCTCACCATCCACCTCAGTGCAACCACAGGATGCCTCCTGCGAACCCAGCCTCAATAAACGACATGGCCCACTGCACACCTTCCTTGAAAGTCAACAATATAAGCATGAGGTCAACCCTATTAAGATGAACCCCATCCAAGATAAACAAATACCATCCTTCTTATACAACTAGCCATATGTTTTTAACCTTTAATCTGGTTTTAGTCACCTGGTGCTGTTTGCGTGAGTGAGCTAATCCTATCCATGTTTAAAGAAACGTCTGGCCTTATCTGCAATAAACCACAGGGCAGCAATCAATACCCACTTGGTATAGAAGAATGATGAAAAATCCTTATCAATTCCATCATACATGGAATCACCTTTCGGATAGGTGACAAAATCATCCGAAATTTCCCAGGCTCCTTTTCTGAAACACACCTTGCGGAGACACTCAAAGCAGAGACTAAGGCAGGACCTCAAAAGGCCTTATGGCCTAGCCTACCCTACTTTTCCAGTTTTTGCTTACAACGTCCAGGAAACAAGGTTATCTAACGAACCGAACACCGTCAATCTCATTGATTTGGCAGATACACTAATTACACCCTGCAATTACACAGAATTATTAGTAACAGTCTATGCCTGCTACCCGAGCTGGGGCAGGCCCATATACCTTTTCATTTACTCCTCTTACTGTCCAGCTCTGTGTGCCCTTGGTATGCCCACAACCACCACATTAGCTCAGTTATTCTTATGGGTTCTAGTTTTTAGTCCTAAATTATTATTTTTTTCTTTTTGAAGTTGTGTTTGGTGCAGTTGCACAAAAGGTTAAATTTGAGGGGCGCCTACCATATTTATTAGTTGGCCACAAGGACCAGCAATCTGGGGGAAAGAGGAGGCGCTGATGAGAGTCAATTAGACTTACTGTGTATTGTGCACTATGTCTTTAATTAACTACTGGTGGGGGGCTGCATGGGCTTTAACCCCACATGAGACACTTTTTATTACTATCTAAGTCCACCTACAGGCTACCAGCACAACTCCCATGACAAAGCCTGGGGGGCCTGCATGAATTCCATGTCCATATAATGTCTCCGTCTACCCTTGCTCACTGTGCCTTACGGATACAGCTGCACCTCACTGATGAGGCCCAAGACAGGGCGAAACGTACATCTGTTTTTTTCTGTTTCTCCTCTTCAGGGTAAAAACGCCTGGTATTTCAGGGCTGGATCACTCTACTGAGCAGGACCAAGCTGGGTATTTCTCTCTGTGAAGGGCACAAGTGAGTAGCACGAGAGGCGGTTCTCAGAGTGGGATATCATGTCCATAGATCTAACCTATTAAGGTTAGCTCGTTCTCTGATTGAGCTCCCCTGACTGTTGTTTTGCACTTGAAATCCTTGTTGATTTATTCTGTAGTTTCAATAAAACTATATTATTAATGGCTGGGCTCTCTATGCTAGAAGTACTGATATGAACCACATAAGCAGAGCTGACATCAGTAGAGTTGGCTCAGTCTGTGCGACTTTGCTTCTCTAAATTATGAGGTTGTAGCAGTCTAGAAGAAGGCAAGAAGAAGGTGCATATTGAATGGGTTCTCATGGACAAAATTGCAGGTTTGAAAATGAATTGTATGTGAGAGGAGACATTCAGAAATGAGTCACTGCAGCATAGGCAGACATAGGCTCTGTAGGACTGGATGCGCATTGTCATAGCCTATCAGGGAACACATCTCAGCGCAATGTTAAAGAATGCTTTTGAGAAATGGTCACTGATTGGTTAGTAGGAGACTCAGCACAGCCAGTACTACAGAGTCTGCGGCTGACCCAAGCAACAACATTTTTGTGTTTTTTCTAAGCAAGTAAAATAATATATATATATATATATATATATATATATATATATATATATATATATATATATAAATATATATATATATATATATATATATTTATATATTTAAATCTTTATTTAACTAGCTTAGGGACCAATGTAGTTTGGGAAACATCTTTGTGAAGTAAGTGACAAACTAATATTAGTTCCCTGGTGGTCCTGTGGTTGGGATTCAATGTTTTCACTGCTGCGACCTGGGTTCAATTCCTGTCAGGGAACCAAGAGGCCACACCACACTGAAGCCAAGCAAGGTTGGGCCTGGTCAGTACTTGGATGAGAGACCACCTAGAAATACCAGTAGAAGGAACTGGCAACCAACTTCAGTATCTCTGCCATGAATACCCTGTGGATCAGCATGGTGTGTTGCAGTCCTTGAAGTCACAGCGAGTCGGACACAACTAAACAACACACACAAGTCAGGAGCATAAAATATTTTTTGCGTTAAGGAGGCCTATCCTACTGTGTCTTACACTTCTGTTGATTTATATTGTCACGCAACTATGTAAAGTTATGGCCTTTCAATACAACTGAGTAGAGACCTTATCTGAATCCAAGGTCCCTCCCTTTTCCTCCCTTTTGGCCGACTAATTTTTTTGTGATGTTTTTATGTATTCTATGTACTGGATAACTGATCCACCATCAAAGGATAGCTCTGTGAGATTCTGAGAGCTTCCTACACACCTGAAGGTATGGAGAAGACTTTGGAAGTTGTCCCATCCCAGGAGCCAATATCCTTATCAATATTACTACCAATGTATGTTTGTTATTATATTTGGGAAGATACAATTTTTAGCAATATTTTAACCCCTTACAAATGTTTGCTATATGCATCTTGGCTCTCCCCATCCTTCCCCACCCTCCCCCTATTTATGGCTTGCATAATTTGCTAAGATTCTCCTTTTCCTCACATGTCCTAAGTCTTTACTATCTCTTTATTGCTTGCCTTCTCTCTCCCTGTTCTATCTCTCCCTCCATCTATCGCTGTCCCTTACACCATGTTCCACTTTTCTTTTAGTGCCAATTGAAACCAGAATACAGGCCTCCTCTGACCTGGAATTATTCTGTGAAATTCTGAAAGCACTTCCCTCCCTCCCTGCCACTCACCCACCCGCCCCTAGTCAGATTCAAATTATAGAGGCATGGGAATCACCTGACTTTCCTTTTTGCAGATTATATTATCTCACCTCCAGGGGCAGACAACATATTACATATTAGAACCTTTCACCTCAAATGACTTATATCAGCTCTCTTCCCCCTCCCACTAAGTGAGAAAACATTCTAACTTGCACGCCTTCCTACCTAAGCAAACTTTCACTTTCT
Source organism: Discoglossus pictus (assembly GCA_027410445.1). Lineage (NCBI taxonomy): Eukaryota > Metazoa > Chordata > Amphibia > Anura > Alytidae > Discoglossus > Discoglossus pictus. The sequence continues at coordinate 1,464,869 of CM050169.1, forward strand.
TCCTGACCCTTGCTATTCCTTATCTGCTGTCCCCAGATTTCTGCCTCCCTTTCCCTTTAGACTGTAAGTAGCGAGTTTCCAATCTTGTAAAAAAACACTTTCTACAAAGATTCTAAGCTCAAAACAGAGCCCTCCACCTTCTGCAGTTTGTTAATATTGTATGTTCCTTTGTTATTATTCCCTGTACAGCGCTACAGAATATGTTCATTACAAATAAATAATAATAATAATGACAAGGGCCCAGTTCATGTTTGTAAGGTCATCTGAGGTTTTCTTTCATGCTTCATCAATAGGGTAGACCACTTCAAAATGTAGAATCTGGTGGCGTTTACTCCATTTGAGGACATCAGACAAGGTCCCAAACATATCAGAGATAACCGTAACAAGTTTGATTCATGGTTGGCTGTCTTAAAAAAGTATTAAAATTTATTTAAAAACTTGCCATTGCAGTTTGTTCAATGGTGGTTGTGGGATTATGGCTTATGTTACCCATTCATGATGAGTATAGGAAAGACATAAATGAAGTGGAATGAAATCCTACCAAGGACTTGACATGTGTTAACCAGAGCAAGATGGGCCAACGTCTCCCCTACATATAATGCTTTTCTACAGGATAAACATTTGTTTCCTTTTTTTCTTTATCTTTGTAATTACAAACCTTGAAATCATACTTTTTTGCACAGTTGATATACATCCTTTTACAATTTGTTGTAACTAAATTAGTGCCTTTCCTGACACCACAAATATGTAAAGCCATTTAAACAGCTCCCACTCACCATATGTGCTCTGCCAACTATGAGACCAAATATGGTAAAACACCAAAAAATGTGATTTCCTTTTTAAAATATGCTACTGTATTAATTGAGTTGGGAGCTTTTAAGAAATGCGTGTTTGAAGTTAGTGCTTTTATCCTCCTGCCAGCACCATACATTATTATATATACATCATTAATGGCCCGCAAGATTTTGAAAAAAGAACTAACGACGCTCATAGCGAGGCACGCAAGACTTGAGCAGGGAGAGGAGAAAGACAAAGAGGGGGGAGAGGGTGGAAAGAGACACAGGGGAGGGAAATAAGGGGCAAAAAACACAGGGCAGGGAGAGGGGGAAATAAACACAGGGGTCATAGAATGGGGAGAGTCGCCAAAGACGCTCATCACTGGGCACCCTCACGCACGAAAGTGGCGGGTTGGACGACGCCTGCAATGAGGCTCGTAAGGTAGAGAGGGGGAGAGGTTTGCAATGAGCGCCGAAGGCCTGCTCATTGCAAGGCCTGCTCATCGCAAGGTCTGTAAAGTAGACAGTGGGATGTGGCAAACAGCATTGCCAGCATTCAAATTTTATTGCTGTCATTTTTGACGGGCAAGTCGCTAGTCATATATAAAGTTGTTGTAATTTGCGAGTTTGTCAGTAACGCTCGCAATTACGACAACTATATGTGGCTTGCGCATGCATATTGTGCGGCATAAGCCGTCCATGTGGCGCGGCGGGAGAGGGGGAAAGGAGACACAGGGGAGGGAGTAGGAGATGGGGGAAAAGGAGAGGCAGAGAGGGAAAGGAGGCACAGAGGAGGAAGAGGGGGAAAGGAGACACAGGGGAGGGAGAGGGGGAGGAGAAACGGGAGGGAGAGGGAGGAATAGACACATGGGAGGGAGAGGGGGAAAGAGGCACAGGGAAGGGAGAGGGGGGAAAGAGACACAAGGGAAAGAGAGGGGAGAAACATACACAGGGGATGAAGAGGGGGAAACAGACACAGGGGAGGGAAGAGACACGGGAGGGAGAGGGGAGAGAGACTCAGGGGAAGGGAGAGGGGGGAGAGACACAGCAGGGGAAAGAGACACAGGAGAAGGGGGAGAGACACAGGGGAAGGCGAGTGTGTATGTATGTGTGCCTCTATGTATGAGTGCCTCTGTGTGTATATATGTATGCCTCTATGTGTGTATGTGTGCCTCTATGTGTGTATGTATGTGTGCCTCTGTGTATGTGTGTCTCTGTGTGTGTATGTATGTGTGCTTCTATGTATATGTGTCTCTATGTGTGTATGTATGTGTGCCTCTATGTATGAGTGCCTCTGTGTGTATATATGTATGCCTCTATGTGTGTATGTGTGCCTCTATGTATGTGTGTCTCTGTGTGTGTATGTATGTGTGCTTCTATGTATATGTGTCTCTGTGTGTATATATGTATGCCTCTATGTGTGTATGTGTGCCTCTATGTATGTGTGTCTCTGTGTGTATATATGTATGCCTCTATGTGTGTATGTGTGCCTCTATGTATGAGTGCCTCTGTGTGTATATATGTATGCCTCTATGTGTGTATGTGTGCCTCTATGTATGTGTGTCTCTGTGTGTGTATGTATGTGTGCTTCTATGTATATGTGTCTCTATGTGTGTATGTATGTGTGCTTCTATGTATGTGTGTCTCTATGTGTGTATGTATGTGTGCCTCTGTGTATGTGTGCCTCTGTGTATGTGTGCCTCTGTGTATGTGTGTCTCTATGTGTGTATGTATGTGTGCTTCTATGTATATGTGTCTCTATGTGTGTATGTATGTGTGCCTCTATGTATATGTGTCTCTGTGTGTATATATGTATGCCTCTATGTGTGTATGTGTGCCTCTATGTATGTGTGTCTCTGTGTGTGTATGTATGTGTGCTTCTATGTATATGTGTCTCTATGTGTGTATGTATGTGTGCTTCTATGTATGTGTGTCTCTATGTGTGTATGTATGTGTGCCTCTGTATATGTGTGCCTCTGTGTATGTGTGTCTCTATGTGTGTATGTATGTGTGCTTCTATGTATATGTGTCTCTATGTGTGTATGTATGTGTGCCTCTGTGTATGTGTGTCTCTATGTGTGTATGTATGTGTGCTTCTATGTATATGTGTCTCTATGTGTGTATGTATGTGTGCCTCTGTGTATGTGTGTCTCTGTGTGTGTATGTATGTGTGCTTCTATGTATATGTGTCTCTATGTGTGTATGTATGTGTGCCTCTGTGTATGTGTGCCTCTGTGTATGTGTGTCTCTATGTGTGTATGTATGTGTGCCTCTGTGTATGTGTGCCTCTGTGTATGTGTGTCTCTATGTGTGTATGTATGTGTGCTTCTATGTATATGTGTCTCTATGTGTGTATGTATGTGTGCCTCTATGTATGTGTGCCTCTATGTGTGTATGTATGTGTGCTTCTATGTATATGTGTCTCTATGTGTGTATGTATGTGTGCCTCTATGTATGTGTGCCTCTATGTGTGTATGTATGTGTGCTTCTATGTATATGTGTCTCTATGTGTGTATGTATGTGTGCCTCTGTGTATGTGTGCCTCTGTGTATGTGTGTCTCTATGTGTGTATGAATGTGTGCTTCTATGTATGTGTGCCTCTGTGTGTATATATGTATGCCTCTATGTGTGTATGTGTGCCTCTATGTATGTGTGTGTCTCTATGTGTGTATGTATGTGTGCTTCTATGTATGTGTGCCTCTGTGTGTATATATGTATGCCTCTATGTATGTATGTGTGCCTCTATGTATATGTGTCTTTATGTGTGTATGTATGTGTGCTTCTATGTATGTGTGCCTCCGTGTGTGTATATGTATGCCTCTATGTATGTGTGTCTCTATGTATGTGTGTCTCTATGTATGTATGTGTGCCTCTGCATGCCTCTATGTGTGTATATATGTGTCACTATGGGTGTATATATCTGTGTGTGCATGAATGTGTGCCTCTGTGTGAGTATATGCCTGTACCTCTATGTGCGTCTGTGTGTGTGTTTCTGTCTGTACCTCTCTGTGTGTCTATGTATCTGTGTATCTGACTGTGTCTCTATGTGTGTATGTTTTTGAGTACCTCTGTGTGTGTTTCTATGTGTGTGTGTATGTCTGTGTGTGTTTGTACCTCTGTGCGCATGGGCGGAGCTACCGCCAGTGCACAGAATTACTCCGTTTTTATGTGTGTTACACGTGATCCTGATTTCTGTTTGTGTAACACGGGTTCGCTGCCCTCCCATAGAGAAAAATAAATAATATGGCTCAAAATAAAATGCATTTAACAAACAAGTAATATCTCGACGTGTGTATGAGTAGCCATGTTGTAAAAATGGCGGTTATGGGGAAATGTCTGTGGTTTGCTCACACAGCAAGATATCGATATACACGCAGAGAAAAGAGAAAAATGGGTGCGCGCAGGGGCTCCTCCACTATACTGCCCAGGGGCTCCAAAAAGTCGCCTCTTGGTGCTTACGACATAATAGTTCTATTTGTTAATTACATTTGAATGCAGTAAAGCCCTACATGTTGTCATGTCCATTCCTTTTCCTTTTTCGTTTGAGATTAGGAAGGACCTATCTTTAAGAAAAAAGAGGAATACCAGAAGGAGAGGTTATGATTACAAGTTATAGTTTAGAGGATTTATATTTAATGCCATGATTTATAAGTATAACAAGGTTCAAGGGCCAAATAAAATAAAATAATGAAGTCTTAACTTGGATAGACATAATGCTGTCCTGAGAGCCAGTACCTAGCAACTAGACAACTGAACTTATTGGCTGTTACCTATGCAAGACTTTTTTATAGCCTATCTGAACGTGGTCATTCTCCAGCCTGTGTTTGGAAAGAATTTAATGCAGCTGGCATCCTAACAAACGTCCTTGTCATAAAGCTGGTAACTATCAACAGAAACTATAATATATTGAATGATTTGCTACCATACCGTAAAGATGAAACATTATAGTATTGGCGTGGCCAGGAATTGCTTTAACTGCCGCTGGCCTCGTCCGGCCCGGTTTTACAGCAGTTGTTGGCTGTTGGCTTATTTTAATCTCTTACAGCACATTAAATAGACATGCCAATCTACAGATGATTGTGTCTGAACATTTATCAGCGTGTAGCTGCTTTTATGGTCAGATTGCCCTCTGGATCCAGTTTCTTTTGCTACCTAATTGCTAAAAAACCTACAATACTAAATACACCTTTTCTTCAATCTTACCGCATGTGTAAACTTGACTACAGAAGACTATTCCAATAGTAGTTACAGACAGAGATTGTTAAGTCTTTAGGTGTTTATCAGTTAATAATAAGAAATGTCCAAAGTAACACAAGTAGTAGTGTCCTTAGATATTCATAATAATAATAATGTCCTTGGATATTAATGGACTAACCAATGATGTGAATTCTGGATTAATATAATTGTCTAATGATAAATGCTCAAATGTATCCTGTCCAATGTGGACCTGAGAGCCTTTAAATCGAATAATTTCCTATGACGTTTTCTAAATCTTACTTCTAAGAGTTCACTGAATAAATTTTTTACATTTTGTACAAGTTTAAAGTGACCAATGTTAAATGGATTCGACAATGTGTAACTGATGCCGGTTGCTTACGGTAAGTAGCTACTGGTAGAGATAATAGCCGGTTTTTAAACACTATTACATGCTGATATATGTGTTCTCTCTCCATTTAATGGATTAATCAACCCATACAAATAAACAACCATGATGCTCCAGTGGTTGGGATTTGGTGCTTTCACCGCTGGGTTGGATTCCAGTTAAGGAACCAAGAGGTCACACCACCCTGAAGCCAAGCGGGGTTGGGTCTGGTCTGTACTTAAATGGGAGAACACCTAGGATTACCAGGAGCAGTATGCGGTGGCCCATTGGAGAAGAAACTGGCAACCCAGTCCAGTATCTCTGTCATGAAGACCAAGTGAATCAGCGTAGACATAAAGATGTGCCTGGTGTGTTACGGTCCATGAGGTCACGGAAAGTCGGAAAATGGCACACACAAAAAAATACTAACGAGCAGATGGCATTTGAGTTGAGACACTTAAAATAATTTTGATATTATTAGCATTTATTTGTAGCGCACCAACATATTCCGTAGCGCTGTAGATAAGTTAAGTTACAGGCAATGACAAGTTCAAGATTCACACATTGCAATGAATGGAGGGCCCTGTCTATGAGCTTGGAATCCGGTGTCCATATCGCTTTCCCTAAAGCACCGCGCAGGATTGAAACTCGCAGACTTACAGGTTGAATGAAGTGTGTATGTGGTACAGTAGAGTAGTGCTGAGCATGTTAGGGAGGAAGGTTATAGGCTTCTTTAAAGAGGTGCATTTTTATTGATGTTTTGAAGGATTTGAGGCAGGAGGATAGTCTGGTGAAGCGAGGCAAGGAGTTCTATAGAATAGGGGCAGCACGAGAAAAGTCCTGGAGGCAGGAGTGAGGGGAGGTGACAAAAGTGGTAGAAAGAAGAAGGTCGTTAGCAGAACAAAGAGGGCGTGTGGGGGAGTATTTGGAGATGAGAGATGTATGGGGGTGCGCTGTTGTTGAGGGCTTTAAAAGTTAGGATCAAGATTTTAAATTTTATTCTGGAGGCTAAGGGAGGCCAGTGAAGTGATTGACAAAGTGGAGCTGCCGACACTGAGCTGAAGTGATGGGCAGGCCAGCAAGGAGCGAGTTGCAATAGTCAAGACGAGAAATGATGAGAGAGTGTATTAGAATCTTAGTAGTGTCTTGTGAGGTAATGGCGTATTTTGGATATGTTTTTTAGATGGAAAAAGACAGGATTTGGTTAGAGACTGTATGTGTGGGATGAAAGAGAGGGCAGGGTCCAGTAGAACCCTGAGACAACGGGCTTGGGAGGTGGGAGTGATGATGGCGTTGTTGATACAGAGAGAGATGTGAGGAATTGATGCTGTAGTAGAGGGTGGGAAGATTAAGAGTTCAGTCTTAGACATGTTTCAGATGGTGGGCGGACATCTAAGAGGATATACTAGAGAGGCAGTCGGAGACGTGTGCTAGAAGAGAGGGGGATAGGTCTGGTGCTGAGAGGTAGATTTGGGTGTCATCTGCATAGAGATGGTACTGGAACCCAAAAGAGTTTATTAGGGTGCCGAGTGAGGATGTGTAGATGGAGAAGAGGAGGGGGCCTAGGACTGATTTTTGGGGTACTCCAATAGACAGGGGGTGAGGAGAAGAAGATGTGCTGGAGAAGGAGACACTGAATGATCGTTCTTGGAGGTTTGATGAGAACCACAAGAGGGCAGTGTCTCAAATGCCAAGGGGAATGTGGAGAAGAAGCAGATGGTCAACTATGTCAAAGGCGGCACAGAGATCCAGAAGAAGCAAAATGGAAAAGTGGCCTTTAGACTTGGCGGTGAGCAGGTCATTGGTGACTTTTATGATGGCTCAGTGGCATCAAACATTCATCATGCCCAGGTAGCCAGCTTATAATTTTCAGAAATGTTTAGAATGATGACACAGACTTGATACATGTCTTAGAGAAGTGTCCCTTCTTACAGAAACTGAAAGCATCTACCCACATTAAAGAACAAATTATGTGCAGAAATAGTACGATCTCTCATTGTAAACTATCTCTATATTCTGGGGAGGAAGCTGGATCAGTTCAAGTTGGATTTTGTCCACACTGCAGGACAAAGTCAAGACAGATTTGTTTCAAGATATAACCAAGTTATTTAGAAAGGGTTTGATTCGCTTCACTTGTTTTCGCTTGTTCTGCAAAGGTTAAATATTGAACTCAATTCCTTCTTCAGACTGCATTTGCAAAAATATCAATACCTTGATATCAGTGAACGGCACCATCTGAGTTATGGAGCTCTATGAAGAAATAACTTACTGCTTGTAAACTGAAATTTCAAGATGATAATTTGTCAGGAGGTCCTGCTTCTGCTGCATTTCTAAAGTATTATACAATTTCTCCATCTTTGCAGCACTAATTTTTATGTGAAAACTAGGAAATTGCCCATCAAAAAATGACGGCAATAAGATTGTACGGCAGGTAATGTTGTTGGCGCTCATTGCGAGGCTCTTGGTTGTTTGTGCGCTATGAGCAGCGTTGGTGTTTTTTTTTGGTATGGCAATGAATAATGAATAAAATAAGAAATTAATATACTTTACCTATTGTGAAGTAATATATGCAGGAAGCATTGTGCTGAAGAGCTAGCAATCTGTTTTCATGTTGCTGCATCATCAGTGCTGTGGAGCTGCTGTGTAAGCGTCATGTGTGCAGTGTGTAGTGTAATAGTGTGCGTGCACGAGGCAAATCCGTTGGCGTAGCTGTATACTTCCGGATTGTATAAGTTAGTGTTCTAAAATGGCGCCTCATGTGTGGTACGCGGCTGTGGCTGATTTTGCGTCCTTGATTTCGGGTGTCGCCCGACTTTTTTGGAAAATCCGTAGGTGTTTGGTGGTGTTTTGCATGTTTAGGGTCCTTTAGCCTCATTTTCGTTTTGTTCGGCTGCCATTTTTTCTCTCGCTTAGGTGATTTTAGGGTGTCTAAACTCAGAAATGTGGACTTAAATGGAGGTGTAACGTCACTTGCAGAGTTCCTGGGTGCCCCCCCTTGCTGTGGGTAAGCTTTTTATGTGTTTGTTTTGTGTATTTGTTGTGTTTGTAATGTTTTTTCGGGTTGCACGAGTTGCATCCATGTTTTCGGATCTTGTACGTCTTCTTCGGGAAAATCCGTATGTGTTTAGTGGTGTTTTGCGTGTTTAGGGTCCTGTAGCCTCGTTTTCGTTTTTTTTCGGCGGCCATATTTTCTCTCGCTTAGGGTATTTTCGGGTGTCTAAACTCTTTTATTTCAAGCTAAATTGAGGTGTAACTTCAGTTTTCGAGGTCCTGGGTGCCCCCCTTGCTGTAGGTAAGCTTTTTATGTATTTGTTGTGTGTATTTATTGTGTTTATCATGTTTTCATGTGCGTGGGTTTCGGACGTTTTTTGCGAGGTGGTAATGGGTCGTAATGCGTCTCTTATTTTTGTGTCGTAAGTCCGTTAATTTTGCGAGGTCCGCAGTTGCTGGCAAGGAGGGCCTTCTCTCCGCGAGGTTCCTCAGTTGCTGGCAAGGAGCGCCTTAGGCGCTCTTTGCCAGCAACTGCGGCCCTCGCTTCGAGAGCCCGCAGCGTTAGCAACAACCCGCATGCTCACAATTCTATATGGGATCTTTATTTATTTGTTAAGCCTACTCATCTGCTAGACCAATATTTTGATATCTCTTATACTATATCACTTGACAAATTTGTAGAAATACCCTGTCTTTTATAAAATACTTCCTGCAATTTTTTTTTACAACAAAATAAAAATCAGTATAACTGTGCACTTATTGATGCAACCAGTTACTGCAAGCTGTGTACAAGCCAATGCTGACTCATTGCAGATGAAACACTGACATCTGTTTGAATAAAGCAAAGCTGACTTGTTCAAGAGCAGAGCTATTTACATTAATAAACATATGGACACTTACTGGATAGCTTATATAGAACTAGCAAAATATCCCACTGACGTCAGCTGTCCAGGGTTCAGACAAGTGTCCCACTCTGTCCAGATTTCTTCTGTATTCTACAAAGTGGAAAACATCTCAAGGGCCATCTGTCACATCATCAAATCTCTTGTGGGTAGAAGTATTTATTCACTATATATGACCCAAGGAAATAATTGACTCATATATGTTCTCCCCTGATATTCCAATATACTAGCATCCCTTACAAAGAATAGTGACAAGAACAAGATCAGAAGGGCTCAATCTGAGGATGTAAAACTTTAAGGAGTGGATGCTATTACTGCCCAGGGCCACCTGCTAGAGACTACAGGTTAACTACCCACAAGGATCATTGGGTTCTTGGAAATCTCGGCACCAGCACCCTGATATCAGGCATCTGTATCAGTCAGGGTTTCTCCATCAGGTATCATCACTTCCTGGAGTCTCAGTAACCTTCCTGTGGTAGTGACCAGGAACAGTTACTTGCAGGGTGGAGATAGGATCAGTATCGCAGCCACCAGGAGCAAATAAGAGAACATACAATTTCTATATATCAAAATATTTATATGGTTAGATACAGAGGGGGGTGTATACAATCCCATATATAGTTGTGAGCATGCGAGCCATTGCTAACGCTTGCGAGCTCCTTGCCAAACAATACAAGACACGTTACGACCAATTACGTCCTCGCAAAAATCGGCCACAACCCGCGCACATGAAAAAATGAAAAACACAAGAAATACACACAACACATACAGCAAGAGGGGGCATCCAGGACCTCAAAAACTGAAGTTACACCTCAATTTAACTCAAAATAAAAGAGTTTAGACACTGAAAAATTCTCTAAGCGAGAGAAAAAATGGCAGCCGAAAAAAACGAAAATGAGGCTACAGCAGTCTAAAGACGCAAAACACCTCCAAACAGCTACGGAATTGCCGAAAAAGACATACGAGATTCAAAAACAAGGACGCAACCTGCGCGACCTCAAACACATTACAAACACAATAAATACACACAACAAACATATAAAAAGCTTACCCACAGCAAGGTGGTGCACCCAGGACCTCTGCAAGTAAAGTTACACCTCGATTTAAGTACAAATTTCGGAGTTTAAACACCCAAATATCACCTAAGCGAGAGAGAAAATGGCCGCCGAACAAAACGAAAACGAGGCTACAGGACTCTAAACACGCAAAACGCCACGATAAACACGCAAAACACCACAAAACAGCTACGGATATTCCGCCACAGCCGCATACCACACATTAGCCGCCATTTTAGAACAATAACTTATACGATGCGGAAGTACACAGCTACGCTAACGGATTTGCCTCACGCACGCACACTATTACACTGCACACATTCATCACGCTTACACAGCAGCTCCACAGCACTAATGCTCCAGCAACATCAAAACAGATTGCCAGCTCTTCAACAGAATGCTTCCTCCATACATTACTTGAAAATAGGTAAAGTATATTACTTTGTAAATTTATTATTTATTTTATTAATATACACCAAACAGAATTAGCTCACTTACAATTTTATTGCCGTCATTTTTTGACGGGCAATTCGCTAGTACAACAATAAAAGGGAGTGGCAGACAAACACCGGAGATTGACTCCACATGAGGTCTAATAGTCTGGCATCCTGTCTGGCACCTGTGAACAATAGGCCAACCTCCAATACACGCATGCTGTCTCTAACTGTCTAGCACATCAGAGATGTAATTAGCTTATCTGGCAACCAATGGGACAAAACAGATTACAATACAACCACTAGTTCCTGTCTGTCTACATTGTAGACCTATTTTGTTTAACTGTTTCATGACCATTTAGTTAAAGTTTTAAAATAACACAGAACACAGTATCATTACATGGGGAATTACATATAGTATACAGTATAGGTAGAGACATATACCATAAGACCATATGAAGCATGGTGGTGCACTATGGCCCTATGTTTTGGGGCTGTTCACCCCACCACCCACCTTCCCACATTTCAAATGTGGCAATATAATTCCCCTACCCATTTTCCAATGGGGTGGTATGTCCAGGCCCTGGAAAAGGGTCTGTGAACGAGAGCAACATTTGTGCTTTGTTTTTCAAATGATAGATGTTTCTGGTTTTACTTTTAACTGTGATCCAGTCATAAAAATCCAAGCAATTCTCCCCTGAATTTGACTAAAGAGAAGCATCCTACATTTTGGCCTGTTGGATCTTGTTAGTGAAGTTTACCTGACCTCTATAGGGCAGAGTAAGCAAGGAGTCCACATTCAGAGGCCCTATGACATAATAGTAATTATATGGTGACATTTAGTAAATCACTCACATAATGCTATTTGAAGTTTATTTTTGAAAAGGCCACTTAATTCAGTACAATGTGGAGCACACCATTGTAAAGATCTATTAAAAGCATGTTTAAAAACTTTTTAGATTTTTGAAGAATTTTCATTCTTTTTTCACTGATATATTTATTGATTAAATGTATGTTTACATGTGTCACTGGCAAGCTGCCAGACAGATCGACAGCAAGCTTTGTGCAGAGAGCAGAGGAAAACTACAGTTAACCCTTTATTCATTCATCTGTGCATATAAAGGAGTGTTAGAATCTTTTAAACAAGTTATTTGTGGGTTAACAGCTGGGCTGTAGGATTCCTGAATGCCAAGAAAAACATATAAATCATTCTCTGCATTCTCTACAATGGCTGTTATGGCAGATGTCATTAATCATGGAATTGTAAACAGATCTACAACTTTTGTTTTTTAATTGTTATAAGTCTAATTAAAGAAAAAAAAAGATCATGTTAACATTATGGTGAGGTAACTGCCGCTTTAATGAACTTTCAGTAAAGAAAACAAACACATTTTCTCTATTTTAAGCAGTGAGTTTTTCTAACAATATATATCCACAAAGAAATGATACAATTTAGATGCACGATGTCTTCCAAAAAAACATCAATGTATCACAGAAAATTCACTGAAACTGATGTATTGATTAAATGTAAAAAATATAATTAATATAATATAATTAGCGACATTCACGTAAAAAATGAGGGCAAAACAACTTGAAACCTCACAATGCTGTTGTTTGTCACACAATATGAGGCTACCCCCCCCCCCCACCTAACTTGGGGGCCTCACGATGAGCACCTTCGGCAACCATTGCGAGCCTCTCATTGAGGGCCTTTGGCGCTCATCACGGGCCTCCCCCCACTTTACTTTACAGGCCTTTGGCACTCATCACGGGCCCTGCAATGAGCAGCTTTATTGCTCATTATCCCTCTACCCTACCCTATTCACCATCCTATTAAATTAACCTCACTCTACCCTACCCTATTAACCCCTATCCTATTCTATTAACCACCTCTACCCTACCCTATTAACACCTATCCTATTCTATGAACCCCCTCTACCCTACCCTATTAACCCCTATCCTATTCTATTAATCCCCCTCTACCCTACCCTAATAAACCATATCCTATTCTATTATCCCCCTCTAACCTACCCTTTTAACTCTTGTCCTATTCTATTAACCCCCTCTAGCCTACCCTATTAACCCCTATCCTGTTCTACTAACACCTCCTCTTCCTTACGCTATTAACCCCTATCCAATTTTATTAACCCTCCTCTACCCTACCCTATTAATCCCTATCATATTCTATTAACCCCCCTATACACTACCGTATTAACCCTATCCTTTTCTATTAACCCCCATCTACCCTACCCTATTAACCCCTGCACTACCCACCTAACCTCCTAATACATTCCCTAAAACCCCACTAAGTACAACAAATAAAAACACTTACATTACAGAAAATAAAAAAAACACTAATTACAAAAAATATCAAACTACTAACTACAGAAAATAAAAAAGCACTACAGAAAATAAAAAAAAATAAAAAATACACATAAAATAAGAAACACTATCCTAAAAAACCCAACTTACAACCTGTTGAAAGAAAATAGTTAATTAGTCCACTGACCTGGCCAAAATGCACCTCCAGTGGTGTCTGGTGTCCATTGATTCCCTGGACTTCAGTCTTCTGTGCCAGGAAAAAACCCTCCAACAATATCCCATAATCCTATAACACCTACAAAACAAAGAAACATTACAGTAAATAAACATATCCTGACAACCTGTAATAAAAAAAGGTTTAATAGTCTACTGACCTGGCCAAAATGGGGGTTTAGTTTAGGAGTGGGGGGGTTAGGAGCAGTGGGGACATTTCGGCGGAGAATATGTAAGGGCTTTTAAAGCCCTTGCGAGTCCTCCTTGGTATCATTAACTTGTGATTCAAGTTTGGCCATTTGCGGACTTGATGGAGTGGTTATCGAGGGGGAATCGGAGCAATTGAATAGCTATTCGCGATTTTAGCCTTGCAAATTTGAAAGATCAGAGGCTTGGAGGGCAGTAATCTCAGCTCGGAGCCAGTAACTCGAACAAAGCCCGCAAACGTTTCCAATTGAATTGCAAAATAACTTGCTACCTCCATTTGCAAGCCCGGATCTCCAAAAAGGATCAATTGAATTAAGCTCCAAATGTGGTTCCAAGCCTCAAGTCAGATCTTTGTTTCTGTCAAATCTCAGCCCGGTGGGTTTATGCCACTTTATGAGAACCGTTCCCCAATCACTTTATAACAGTAGTTCTGGACTGGACAGTTACCTTCCAATAGTCATGGGACCAAAACATTTTAACAGGGTGAGATTAAATTTTAATTTAGTTTTGCACTGGTTTGAGTAGATTACATTTTAACTACAAATACATTAATCTCTTCTCACCCATCTCTTTGTGAGTAGCTGTGATCTATCGCCCACCTGGACCACCCTCTTATCTGCATCTTTTTGTTGTCTGGGTCTCTCACTTTCTTTCCTCTAACGTACCTTCGGGATTTCAACATCGCCTCTGACAAACACCCAACTCCCCAGCAGCCACAAAACTACTATCACTCACCTCTTCCCTTTGACTCTCACAATGTACACAATCCCAAACTCCCTCTGATGGACATTCCAGTGACCTTATTTTTACTAATCACTACAGTTCTTCCAATCTTGTCATCACCCCTATACTTCTAACTGCCCCCCACCTCCTTACCTTCAACCTCACCACACCTCCTATGCACTGCCCTTCTTCGCTCTCTACCTCCAAAACCCACAGAACCCTGAAAGCACTTGACCCATAAAACCTTTCCACGGTATTACAACCCCTTCTCAGTCCCCTCACCTCCCCCACCTGCTCTGACACTGCCACCTCGCAATACAACATAACTCTGTCCTCCACCCTTGACACACATGCCCCCATAACAACAGGCAAATGCACCAACTCTTGTCCACAACCATGGAAAACTACACAAACATGCTACATCCAGAGGTGCTCCTCCCACTGCTGAACAACAATGGAGGAAATTTCACACTTCTGCTGACTTCTCTGCTCTCTTGGCATCTGCCGCACTGCTCCCACATGGTTCACAACATACCTTGAGGAGCAATTATTTTCTGGCACATCTTCTTCACCTCAACCTCTGACTGATGGCATACCCCAGGGTTCAGTCCTAGGCCACTCCTTTTTTTTAATACAATCTTTTGGATTTTAGTATCATTTATATTTTGGAGACACTCAAATCTACCTCTCGGCACCAGAGCCATCCCCCTCTATTCTAGCACAAGTGGCCAACTGCCTCTCTAGCATATCTTCCTGGATGTCCGCCCGTCAACTCAAACCCAACATCTCAAAGACTGAGTGTCATGATCTCCTGATCACCTTGCCCCCTTTGGACTTTTATTTATGTGGTTGTGGGACTGTGCTCAGGATATTACAGTTTGTTTTATAGTTATTTAATATAGTCATGATGTTAGATTCTGTATGTTGCATGTTCAGTTCATGAAGCGTTAACTGATTTAGAATTTGATGAGGTAAAGTCGGCTCTGAAGTGTGTATGCTTCTGCCACGGAAAAGAATGAGCTAACAACTCTCACTGTCTGACTGGATTAATATATATATGGAATAAGATATCTGGATGATTTATATATGTGTCAGGGTCCATAGTGAAGATTATGCCTGGTCCTGTACAACTAGAGAAGTGGATGTTATGATGCCTTGCATATAAAACATATTCAATGACTGTATTAGCAAGTTATACAAAACCCAGAAGACTCACAGACTGTTATCAGTTCAAGTTTAAATATACATCTATTAGATCTGCTATGAATTTCAATAATTAAAGCAGTTTCTGATTTTTATAATGCCGAGACTTCGTTCATATTTTTAAATGCTGCATCACTTTCATTCCTCACATACAATCACTCACAAAATCTTGTCTTTTTCACCTAAAAAAACATTGCCAAAATACGTCACTATCTTACACAAGACACAACTAAAATTCTAATCTACTGCAACTCTCTCCTTGCTGGCCTCCCCATCATTGGCTTCCTCCACTCCAATCCATTATGAATGCATCCTCTAGACTCATCTACCAAACTCAACGATCAGTGTCTGCAGAACCTCTTTGTCAGTCATTCCACTGGGTTCCCATAGCTTCCAGAATACAATGAAATCATTATCCTAATGTATAAAGCCCTCAACAATAGTGAACCCCTTTGTGTCTCTGCTCTCATCTCTAAATACTCCCCAACCATCTTCTTTGTTCTGCTAACAATCTTCTTATTTCTCCTCTCACTCCCGCCTTCAGGACTTTTCTTGTGCTACCCCTATTCTTTGGAACTCCTTGCCCCGCTCCACTAGACTATCCTCCTGCCTCAAAAACATATTTGTTTAGAGGAACTTATTACCACGGCCTTAATATACACATCACTTCTATTAGCCTTCTATACATCACCCTTACTCTTTAGCTTGTGAGTTTTCAATCTTGAGTACTTTAAGGAAAGCACTGAGTACTTTTGATTTTAAGCTCAAAGACAGGGTACTCCATTCTTTTGCATCGTGTTAATATTATTATTTTTTTTTACTTGAACTTACTTTTGTATAGTTCTACGTAATATATTGGCGCATTACAAATAAAGGAATAATGATAATAATAATAACAACAATGGCAGTATTATGTTTAAACTGTTTGGCTCTTCTCATGGTGACCAGTAGAGAAAGCCTCAGGGACCTACACCGGTACTATGCCTGGCTGTTGAAGACCAACACTCCATACCACAGTAGTTATTAGATATGTGATATCAAAGGACTAAATATCTCCATTGGCCTGATGGCGAGATGATGTAACGTGTGCCCTATGGTTTCATTGTCATGTGTTGAGGCCCACATAAAGAAAACTGACAAACATGTGATCTCTTTTACATATATGAGCTCCAAGACAGATATACCTGTGACCTATCTGTGTACAGGCTATACTGACCTACTACTGACTACAGAACAGACACTCAAACCCTTTCTCTAATTACAAACACCCTACACAACAGGCTCTCTCCTAGTCTCTCAATACATAGAATTAACATGAAGAAAAGACACACAACTGTTGTCTACTATACAAATACATGCTGCAGAACATGTACACATTCCTTTTTCTTTACATGCAAATATCCACGAGAGACATTTTGCATTAAAACAGAATTGATGCTCATCAACAGTCTTCTGGTTTCCATACACAAACATATCCTACAGAGCAGACCCACTTGTGGCCTCCCTATAAAACATACACTGAAGGACACACATATTCAGCCAGTAGTGAGACTTATCAAGGATGTCACACTATTGATCCCTCTCAAGTATTAATGCAAAGGTTATGAAAACAAATGCTTCATATTACCAATGAATAAAGTGCATTTACACTCAAATACAAAATGAACAAAATCTTCCTCAATTGAACTGATGACCTTACTACCCTCTACTAGAGACTATAATACGGGTATCGCTGTACCTATAATATTATCAGATAAATGTATTTAATGTTGGCAGAAAAATACATGTGAATTCATATTAAATATTATAACATATTTCTTAAAGATAAATACACTACAAATTTTGTGCATTTCACATCACCAATAATAGTTGCAATGATTTATAAGCTACACAAACAGCTACTGAATCGCATAATTACATTTCATATTATGTTTATGTCATGGACCCCTTTCCAGCGCCTGGATTTTAACCCAGTGAGCTACAATAGAGAACAGACTTCCCCATTGGAAAATGGGTAGGGGAATTATATTGCCACCAAGGTTAATAGTGGGTTGCAAGATGGCGCCTATAACTAGTTCCGGTCCTTTGTTCTATAGCTGCATGTGCCAGCTCAGGTAACACAGACCAGCCCCCAGCAGAGGGCAGACCCTTTCTGTGACATCATCTCTGTCCCATTGACACAGGACTATGCTTATTGGACTATGTTAATTCAGGCAGTACAGCTATTCAGCTAGTGCTTGTGCATCCAGGTGGAGAATTCAAACTTATCCCCTCCCCAATTCATAAATGTTGTTTTGGGTTTTTTCTAAATTGGGCAGTTGTGTTTTAGAAGCGAATAAAGGCAGTTCAATGCTGAGGCATATAGAAAATGGTATGCCTATTTTTTTGCTCCTGGTAGCTGTGATACTAATCCTATCTTTACCCTGCAAGTAACGTGCATTGGTCACTACTACATCGAAGTTACTGGGACTCCTGGAAGTGCGGATTCCTGATGGAGAGACCCTGACTGAAACAGAATCCAGATATAAGGGTGCTGGTGCAGAGATTTCAAAGATCCCAACGGTCCTTCTGGGTAGGTTAACCTGTAGTCTATAGCAGGTGGCTCTGGGCTTGTATAGCCCCTACCATGCGGATCCTCACAGTTTACCACCAACAAATTATACAATTTCATTTGTTTGTTTGTTTTTTAATAAGAAATACACTGTGTTTTATAAAAAAGTATCTTTATAGTAAAAGTAGACAACAAGAACAGTGGTACTGAACAGTAAAGGGTGTTTGTGTACCTGTGCAGTGATTATTGTGCAGGTGAGTAGTCAGAAGGAAATATAAACAGGTGAAGGAGCGAAATTTGTGAGATTGCTAACATAGCCAGGGTAGGACTCCCCTGAGCCCCACCAGCAAGGGACTTGTATGGCTCAAAAACGTATGGTCGCAGCTCCTGAAGTCATGGACTCTTTCTTGGGACCCTAGTACATCTGATTGCTAACAGCCAAAGGCTATCAAAATGGACATTCAATGTTATTTTAAAAGCAACTAATGGGAATACATTGTAGAAATAAGTGAGTGAACTTTTGAACTCAATAGTCTCAGAAAGAGCAAGAAACCAGAAAACAAAAGTATCATAAAACCAGACTCAGAAGTTTATTGCCCTCTGGAGTTGTAAAAAAAATTGTCTGGAGACAATGAGAATGATACTAGATGGAGATATCAAAACAGAGCTGTAGGATTAACCAAAGGGGCGGCCCATGTGGGCTTTTTTGTTTTGGTTTTAAATGTGTCTGAGAGGGGAATAAAGTGAGTCTCTGTCTGATACACTAAGCAAGGGTGTATGCCTATTTCCCGTATTATGTGTTTCCCTAATTAAAGGGATTATTTTTCAATTGGCAGAGACTGGGGAGCTTGTGAGCCTGATATGATGGTGCACTATGGCGGGGTATGGGTTTTAAGAGCACTAGGATGACTGATCACTGAGCTCTGTTTAGCTGTTATGGGCTAATGAGGATGTCCAGGGAGGTAGCTGGGCTAAAGAATCAGAGGGAACAGGAGGAGGAGGCAGGCCAGTTCTGAGTTGGCAAGCACCAACAGATTTGTTAGATTGAGTGAAACTGTTGGGGTTGTCCATTCAGGAATGGCAATGCCAGATAGAGCTGTTCCCTTTAACAGCAGGGAGAACAGCTCTACTGGAGGAGAGGGGGAACAGAATAGCCAGAGCAACAGACAGGTTTTTGTGGTAGGGGACTCTAATATTAGAAAGGTAAACAGGTTGATTTGTCACCAAAATTTCAGCAATTGAACAATTTGCTGTCTCCAAGGTGCTCAGTTCGGAATGTTGTGGATCGGGTAGATAAATTATTGTGAGGGGCTGCAGTCTTAGTACATATTGGTACTAATGACTAAGTAAGTGGAAGATGTAGTGTCCTAAATAATTATTTTATAGAACTAGGAAATAGATAGATGTAATAGGTAAAAAGTGTAGAGGGGGTAAGGGATGAATGAATTACTTATGAGGGAGGGTTAGTATAGTCAATAGGGAGGTATTGCTGAGTAACTCAAATACAGTGACAAGCACTTGTCATAGCAACACAAGGTGTATGCTTGCTAATGCCAGAAGCTTGTCTGGAAAACAGTGACTTAGAATTATAAGCAGTAAATGAAAAATGGGACTTAATAGACATTACTGAAACATGGTGGGATGATTCATGACTGGACTGTTAATTTTAATGGTTATAATCTATTTAGGAAAGATAGGGACTACGGTAAATGAGGAGGAGGGATTTGTCTGTATTTTAAGCCTGAATTTAAGCCTGTAGTCAGAGAAGATATCTATGGTGGAACTAGAGATAATGTTTAATGTTTGTGGGTAGAGTTAAATAGCGGAGCAGCAGATTCCAAAAGAATATTGATATGAATATGCTATAACCCCCCAAATATAATTGGAAGTGAGGAACTACAGCCATTTTTACAGATTGGAAATTAAGCTAAACCTGGTCAAGTTCTAATAATGGGAGATTTTAACTACCCTAAAATAAACTGAATGAGTGAGACCAGCAGTTCAGTGAAGGGGAGCAGGTTCTTGATTACACTCAGAGATCATTATCTGGCCCAGGTTATACAAGAACATACAAGAAATTAGGCTATCTCTGTAATAACAAATAATATCGATATAGTATCAAATATTGAATTAGGTGTTATTTGAGAATGAATTAAAAAAAAATAGGTTTTTAGGGGCCAAAAAAAAAACCTCCAAAATTGAAAAGGGAAAATGTAAATTGTGTAAGGGCAGCAATATAGCATATAGACCGGGACAAAGAACCGGCAGGTAAAAAATGGATAACTAGATATACATACTTATCACCATATGCCCAGTGTAAATAAAAGTGATAGTAAATCACATCCAATGTGGCTTAACAATGATTTAAATATCAAGACTGCTTTACATGAGTACATGGAAATCAACAAAGCAGCAAAAGAGCTATTAGACTAGCTAAAAAAAGAAAATAAAAAGTTAGTTGCAATACAGAGCAAGATTAACCATAAAATTATTTTTTTTAATGTATTTATGGGAAGAAGACCAGGAAGGAAGCTATAGGAACATTACAATGGGACACAGGCCATCTGACAATTAGTGACCAGAAAAAGGCAGGTGAGCTAAATAGGTTATTTTCTTCGGGATACACATGGGAGGTACCAGTGGTTGGGACACTGCAACATAATGGGACTACACTACCTTCACCAAATAATTAGTTAACACACGAAGTAATCCAAAAGAGGTTCAAAAGACTAAATGTTTAAAAAGACCCATATCCTGATGTAATACACAAAAGGGTACTGAGGGAACTGGGTTCTGTAATAGCCAAACCATTATATATATTTTTTCAAGACCCACTCACCACAGGGTCGCTACCAGATGACTGGATAAAAGCAGAGTTGATACCCTTATTTAAGAAGGGAGCAAGAGCAAATCCAGGGAATTATAGACCAGTGAGCCCTTTGTCTTTAGTGGGCTTTTTGAAGGGTTAATAAGGGATAATATAAGAATATGTCTATTTGAGCAAGATTAAAAGTAGAAGTCAATATGGATTTATGAGGGATAGGTCATGTCAAACAAATCTAATTAGTTTCTATGAGGAGGTTAGTAGGAACTCAGATCAAGGCAAAGTCTTTTTGGAATTTGCAAAGGCTTTTGATACAGTGCCACATGGGAGACTATTGCGCTAACTAAGGGATATAGGAATTGTAGTAAATATCTGTTCATGGATTGAGAGCAGGCTAAAAGACAGGAAGCAAAGGGTTGTTGTAAATGGATGATACTCAGATTGGACTAATGTGGTAAGTAGGGTTCCTTAGTGTTCAGTATAAGGTCCTCTCTTTTTTAACATATTTATTCATGACTTAGAAGTAGGAATTGGAAAGTATTGTCTCCATAGCAATATCAGGCATACAAACCTATATGGCAGTCAGGATAGAATATATATAATCATATAAAATCCCTAGATATAAAAGGCAATAGTAGATAATGTGACAAGCTAAATATTTTTATATAGGTATTATATTATCCCATACAGGATTTTATAATATAATTGAATAAACCTAATTTATCAAATCAGTCAGTCAGTTTTTGATAGGATGGACCCAAGGAGAAAACAATTATGGATTGTTAGCCAAACCCGGATTATGATTCCCAATACCTTATTTCAGGTTGTATCCAGTTTATCCGTTGTAACAGAAAGATTGTATCCAAACTATCCCAACTCTATTATAAAATATATCTTACTTCCTATAAACTATATCTCACTACCTCTTCTTTGTTTCAGCCTCCAGCAACCATCTTGAAATTTCTCCTCTGGCTTTTGCTCACACTGCTACAAGGTATCTACAGCCATCTCAATGATTCACTTTTTACTCTACTGTATCCATTAATTATGAATATCAATATCTGATATAATTTTTGTTCACATAGTAACTTTATTTCTACTTTGTTAAATTGTAAGCTTTCACGCTGTATTTCTTCACCACCATCTTCCCACCCCCTTCACACCTTCATATCTGTCTGCACCAAATGCTACTTTTAAATGCTTAAATACTGGGCTAGTTCCAAACTATATCTCACTACCTCTTCTTTGTTTCAGACTCCAGAACCATCTTGAAATTTCTCCTCTGGCTTTTGCTGACACTGCTTGCTCTGCCCTCCCTCCCTGCCCCACTCCCACCCACCCTTTCGTTGTCTCAACTTATAGATACCCACCTGACTTACACCTGCTCACTCAGCATCACCTGCTTCAGACACTGCCTCCCCTGCAGTACTCTCGCATGGGGGTTTTCACCTCAGTCACACACCTAGACCTGGAAACAAACAAGGTGGTGGTGTAGGTGTATTACTTTCTTCTCGCTGTACATATCACCTCATACCCCCTGTCCCATCCCTTCAATTTTCGTATTTTGAAGCTCATACTATCCGTCTCTTCTCTCCTATCTCTCTACGTGTTGCTGTAATCTATTGCCCCCTAAGTACTCCGTCTCAATTTCTCGATCACTTTCCGCCTGGCTCCCACTCTTTCTTTCCTCCAACATTCCCACACTGATACTTGGTGACTTAAACATTGCCATTGACACCCCCACCTCCCCAGCAGCCGCCAAACTACTTGCACTCACCTCTTCCCTCTGCCTCTCACAACTTACAGATTCTTCAACTCACCATGCTGGACACTCTTGTAACGGATCTCCTGGCACCCCGACCGGGTACCTCCGTTGATAGACGCGTCCTTAGTTTGCGCCGAGGCCTACAAACACCGCACCGGACACCTCAACCACCACAGACTCCACAACCGTCGTAGTTTAGCTGGAGCCGCGCCGTCTTCCTTCCACCCTGTATGAATCTCCAGCATCCAGGATCGTGTGGAGAAGACCTCTCCTCCAAGGAGAGTACATCAGGAACAAGCGTTACAGCTCAAGGGAGTATGCAAAAGCATAGCAATCCCCAGTATGATAGCGATCCCCTCTAAGAACGAGATGAGACTACGTTTTGAAGGGTCAAGTAGAACTATATTTTAATAACAGGGAATCTCCTTTTATGCAATGGTGCCCTCTGAAGGGCTACACCCACATAATTATCACAACAGCCAATTATCTACATGGTTCAACCCCCACGTCTCCTCCCCTCAGATAACAGGTAACACAATTAAAACAGACACAATTTTAACCACATTCTGGATGTACCCCAAATACAGGGGGTACACCTTTAAGTCCCGCACCATTCAATAGCTCTCACCCAGGGGAACAACATACAGGGAGTGCAGAATTATTAGGCAAATGAGTATTTTTACCACATCATCCTCTTTATGCATGTTGTCTTACTCCAAGCTGTATAGGCTCAAAAGCCTACTACCAATTAAGCATATTAGGTGATGTGCATCTCTGTAATGAGAAGGGGTGTGGTCTAATGACATCAACACCCTATATCAGGTGTGCATAATTATTAGGCAACTTCCTTTTCTTTGGCAAAATGGGTCAAAAGAAGGACTTGACAGGCTCAGAAAAGTCAAAAATAGTGAGATATCTTGCAGAGGGTTGCAGCACTCTTAAAATTGCAAAGCTTCTGAAGCGTGATCATCGAACAATCAAGCGTTTCATTCAAAATAGTCAACAGGGTCGCAAGAAGCGTGTGGAAAAACAAAGGCGCAAAATAACTGCCCATGAACTGAGAAAAGTCAAGCGTGCAGCTGCCACGATGCCACTTGCCACCAGTTTGGCCATATTTCAGAGCTGCAACATCACTGGAGTGCCCAAAAGCACAAGGTGTGCAATACTCAGAGACATGGCCAAGGTAAGAAAAGCTGAAAGACGACCACCACTGAACAAGACACACAAGCTGAAACGTCAAGACTGGGCCAAGAAATATCTCAAGACTGATTTTTCTAAGGTTTTATGGACTGATGAAATGAGAGTGATTCTTGATGGGCCAGATGGATGGGCGCGTGGCTGGATTGGTAAAGGGCAGAGAGCTCCAGTCCGACTCAGACGCCAGCAAAGTGGAGGTGGAGTACTGGTTTGGGCTGGTATCATCAAAGATGAGCTTGTGGGGCCTTTTCGGGTTGAGGATGGAGTCAAGCTCAACTCCCAGTCCTACTGCCAGTTCCTGGAAGACACCTTCTTCAAGCAGTGGTATAGGAAGAAGTCTGCATCCTTCAAGAAAAACATGATTTTCATACAGGACAATGCTCCATCACACGCGTCCAAGTACTCCACAGCGTGGCTGGCAAGAAAGGGTATAAAAGAAGAAAATCTAATGACATGGCCTCCTTGTTCACCTGATCTGAACCCCATTGAGAACCTGTGGTCCATCATCAAATGTGAGATTTACAAGGAGGGAAAACAGTACACCTCTCTGAACAGTGTCTGGGAGGCTGTGGTTGCTGCTGCACGCAATGTTGATGGAGAACAGATCAAAACACTGACAGAATCCATGGATGGCAGGCTTTTGAGTGTCCTTGCAAAGAAAGGTGGCTATATTGGTTACTGATTTGTTTTTGTTTTGTTTTTGAATGTCAGAAATGTATATTTGTGAATGTTGAGATGTTATATTGGTTTCACTGGTAAAAATAAATAATTGAAATGGGTATATATTTGTTTTTTGTTAAGTTGCCTAATAATTATGCACAGTAATAGTCACCTGCACACACAGATATCCCCCTAAAATAGCTAAAACTAAAAACAAACTAAAAACTACTTCCAAAAATATTCAGCTTTGATATTAATGAGTTTTTTGGGTTCATTGAGAACATGGTTGTTGTTCAATAATAAAATTAATCCTCAAAAATACAACTTGCCTAATAATTATGCACTCCCTGTATAAAAAAATGTCATGAATCAGACCAGGGGTTCAAAAGTTAGTAAAAGTATCTTGTTCACCTGATCTGAACCCCATTGAGAACCTGTGGTCCATCATCAAATGTGAGATTTACAAGGAGGGAAAACAGTACACCTCTCTGAACAGTGTCTGGGAGGCTGTGGTTGCTGCTGCACGCAATGTTGATGGAGAACAGATCAAAACACTGACAGAATCCATGGATGGCAGGCTTTTGAGTGTCCTTGCAAAGAAAGGTGGCTATATTGGTTACTGATTTGTTTTTGTTTTGTTTTTGAATGTCAGAAATGTATATTTGTGAATGTTGAGATGTTATATTGGTTTCACTGGTAAAAATAAATAATTGAAATGGGTATATATTTGTTTTTTGTTAAGTTGCCTAATAATTATGCACAGTAATAGTCACCTGCACACACAGATATCCCCCTAAAATAGCTAAAACTAAAAACAAACTAAAAACTACTTCCAAAAATATTCAGCTTTGATATTAATGAGTTTTTTGGGTTCATTGAGAACATGGTTGTTGTTCAATAATAAAATTAATCCTCAAAAATACAACTTGCCTAATAATTATGCACTCCCTGTATAAAAAAATGTCATGAATCAGACCAGGGGTTCAAAAGTTAGTAAAAGTATCTTTTACACATAACACACAGACATTGCACATATCCCTCATACAATACACATATAGGACAATAGGTGAGTCACACCTCCCTGGCAACTTGGATACAATCAGACATTAATTAGATCATCCTTCTTTGTTCTTATCAGAGAATGAAAACACTTTGGAAAATGCAAGGATCCTTTACAACTTTCTTATCTCTTGAATCTCTGTAATAGGATTATCTATTAGCCTTGGTCTGCAAAAGTCTGGCTAATATTCTGCAGAGCAAAAACCAGCATACATATAGTAGGATCATATTTTAACCATAATAATCATAAAAGAGGGTAAAACAGTGATGGGTTCCGTTACACACCTCCCCCGTGACCATAAGCCGGCATACACGGTCTGATCCCAACGGATCGACCTGGGGATGTCCGGACAAAAGTATTTGTTGGTCAATTCTCTAGTTTGACAACCCATCAGCATTACTGCAATTCACATTTACTCACATTTAACATATCCCCAGATAGCTGGGATCTGAGCGCACAAAACTACCGAATAGCGCTCAGATCCTCTTCACACAGTTCTATCGCCATGTAGCTAAAGTCTTTCCCATAGTCTTTCATTATATGAATGGGCTCCATGGCATAGCTATCTGGGGTATCACCGCTCCCACAGGGCAAGTACAGAATGACCCCCCTGTATGTAAAGGGCCAGAATGAGTGACATACACTCTGGTATGGCCGAATACTGTGTTTAAAGGGCAATATGTCCCAGGGCCATAGTCACAGGGCAGGAGGCTGGCAAACAGTCCTCTCCAAGACAAAGTGGCGAAGGGCACTTCGTCACACATCTCCCCTTTGGGGGGAAGTCTAACCAGGCACCTGACCTTCTGCCGGTCAGTGCCTCCGTTAGACGATCCACCAACCCACAATAAACCAGTGCTAGAGCAGCCCCCCCACAACAACAAAGTGCAAGAGCAGCCCACCCACAACAAACCGTTACTGCAACTGGATATTTCGCTGTGGTGATGGGGCAACACGCTGAGGGAACTTGAGGGGCAGAGGCCAGCGGCACTCTGCCCTGATGCCAGCTCTTCTGCTGGTATAACCTGCAGGACATCCTGCTCTGTACAAGGGACAAAGGGAGGGCAGAGGCCGACTGCACTCTGCCCCGCTGTCATCTCTTCTGCTGGGGTACTTGGGACATATTCTGACTCAGTAGCCAGGGAAACGTGGGGGTCAGTGGGGGTTAACATTTCCTCTGTTAACCCTGGGGCCACATTAGAAGTTAGCTGGGGAAGGGAATTTGTACTTACCCCCTCCTCCGGTTGTCCCAGTGAGGGTAGTTGGGGATCTGGACAGGCTGTGGGCGCAGAGACCACGGTCCCATCTGCGCCGTCTGGGAGATTGATGTCTCCCCTTATCAGGGTAAACTGTCCCTGGGGGGAAAGGACGACACCTTCTGCCCCCTGGGGTTCACACTGCCGCTGGGGGGTAAGGACAACACCTTCTGCCCCCTGGGGTTCACACTGCCGCTGGGGGGGAAGGACGACACCTCCTGCCCCCTGGGGTTCACACTGCCGCTGGGAGGGAAGGACGACACCTTCTGCCCCCTGTGGTTCACACTGCCGCTGGGGGGGAAGGACGACACCTTCTGCCCCCTGTGGTTCACGCTGCCGCTGGGGGGGAAGGACGACACCTTCTGCCCCCTGGGGTTCACACTGCCGCTGGGGGGGAAGGACGACACCTTCTGCCCCCTGGGGTTCACACTGCCGCTGGGGGGCAAGGACGACACCTTCTGCCCCCTGGGGTTCACACTGCCGCTGTGGCGGAGGGACGACACCTTCTGCCCCCTGGGGGTCACACTGCCGCTGGGGGGGAAGGACGACACCTTCTGCCCCCTGGGGATCACACTGCTGCTGCCAAGATCAATGTCGTCCTCCAAGGCATCCCATAATAAACCTGGGCCATCATAATCATCTCCCTCTGGTAAGTCGTGTTCAGCCGTCCAGGGGGTAAGTCGAACGGTATGCCACCAGAGGGCCTGGTATGCATTGTCTAGCCAGAGCTCTCGCCATACCAAGGTCTCTAGTCTTGTCACCCACTCATCCAGGGGCTGCTCTCCCAATAGATACATCCGCATCGCCACACGCTTCTGTAGCCGCTGCTCATCACTGGGGAGACTCTCACCTCGCCGCCATTGGGCATCTTCCAGGGCATCATACCAGAGTTCCTTTCTGTCCGCATCCCTGTAGTCCGCGGCCTCCTCCTCATCCTCATCAAGGAACGCTGTCCGAAAACTAGCCGGTTCCATCCTGCTGTAGCCAGGGGCGCTGTACGGATACTAGCGTTGCCCATAATTTGTAACTCCAAACGTTACCGGTGTCTCCGTGCTGCTTTTCCTCTTACTAGGACGCCATCCCACCACTGCCAGCCAATGTAACGGATCTACTGGCACCCCAACCGGGTACCTCCGTTGATAGACGCGTCCTTAGTTTGCGCCGAGGCCTACAAACACCGCACCGGACACCTCAACCACCACAGACTCCACAACCGTCGTAGTTTAGCTGGAGCCGCGCCGTCTTCCTTCTACCCTGTATGAATCTCCAGCATCCAGGATCGTGTGGGGAAGACCTCTCCTCCAAGGAGAGTACATCAGGAACAAGCGTTCAGTAGTTACAGCTCAAGGGAGTATGCAAAAGCATAGCAATCCCCAGTATGATAGCGATCCCCTCTAAGAACGAGATGAGACTATGTTTTGAAGGGTCAAGTAGAACTATATTTTAATAACAGGGAATCTCCTTTTATGCAATGGTGCCCTCTGAAGGGCTACACCCACATAATTATCCCAACAGCCAATTATCTACATGGTTCAACCCCCACGTCTCCTCCCCTCAGATAACAGGTAACACAATTAAAACAGACACAATTTTAACCACATTCTGGATGTACCCCAAATACAGGGGGTACACCTTTAAGTCCTGCACCATTCAATAGCTCTTACTCAGGGGAACAACATATAAAAAAATGGCATGAATCAGACCAGGGGTTCAAAAGTTAGTAAAAGTATCTTTTACACATAACACACAGACATTGCACATATCCCTCATACAATACACATATAGGACAATAGGTGAGTCACACCTCCCTGGCAACTTGGATACAATCAGACATTAATTAGATCATCCTTCTTTGTTCTTATCAGAGAATGAAAACACTTTGGAAAATGCAAGGATCCTTTACAACTTTCTTATCTCTTGAATCTCTGTAATAGGATTATCTATTAGCCTAGGTCTGCAAAAGTCTGGCTAATATTCTGCAGAGCATAAACCAGCATACATATAGTAGGATCATATTTTAACCATAATAATCATAAAACAGGGTAAAACAGTGATGGGTTCCGTTACACACCTCCCCCGTGACCATAAGCCGGCATACACGGTCTGATCCCAACGGATCGGCCTGGGGATGTCTGGACAAAAGTATTTGTTGGTCAATTCTCTAGTATGACAACCCATCAGCATTACTGCAATTCACATTTACTCACATTTCACATATCCCCAGATAGCTGGGATCTGAGCGCACAAAACTACCGAATAGCGCTCAGATCCTCTTCTCACAGTTCAATTGCCATGTAGCTAAAGTCTTTCCCATAGTCTTTCATTATATGAATGGGCTCCATGGCATAGCTATCTGGGGTATCACCGCTCCCACAGGGCAAGTACAGAATGACCCCCCTGTATGTAAAGGGCCAGAATGAGTGACATACACTCTGGTATGGCCGAATACTGTGTTTAAAGGGCAATATGTCCCAGGGCCATAGTCACAGGGCAGGAGGCTGGCAAACAGTCCTCTCCAAGACAAAGTGGCGAAGGGCACTTCGTCACAACTCTCTTGACCCTATTTTCACCAATATTAGCCATACCTCCAACTCAGTCATCCACCCTCTCCCTCTTTCTGACCATCACCTCCTTAGCTTCAACCTCACCACATCTTCCTCCCTTCACTCTTCTTCAACCCCAGCCACAATAACCCACAGAAACCTGCTAGAACTTGACCCTACCCAGCTCTCCACTGTGCTCCAACCTCTTCTCAGCACTATCACTAACCTCAACTGCCCTGACACTGCCACCTCACACTACAATTCTACTCTCTCTTCCGCCCTTGACACCCTTGACCCCATAACTACACGCAGACGCCCTCAATCTCATTTACAACCATGGCACACTACACACACACGTTACATTCAGAGGTGCTCCCGCACTGCTGAATGACTATGGAGGAAATCACGCTCCACAGCAGATTTCCTTCACTACAAGTTTATGCTACGTTCCTACTCCTCTGCCCTCAACCTGGCCAAACAGCATTACTCCACATCACTAATATTAACTCTGTCCTCCAACTCCAAACGTCTGTTTGCCACTTTCAACACTCTCCTCCGCCCTCCACCTCCCCCCAATCCCTTCCTGTTTTACGGCTGAAGACTTTGACAACCATTTTACACATAAAATTCAATCTATCCGCAGTGAACTCTCCTCTCATCGTGGCTCACACACTCCACCCTCTCAACTAACCAACAACACCCAATCTACTCCCCTCCCCATTCCCACAGCCACTTTGAACTACTTTACCACTGCAACAGAGGATGAACTCTCCACACTAATTTCATCCTCTCACCTCACTACCTGTCCTTTGGATCCTATTCCATCGCAGCTCATCCCTCCCCTCTCTACTACACTAATCCCAGCTCAGACACACAACTTGAACCTTTCCCTAAACACTGACACGTTTCCATCATCTCTAAAACAAGCCATAATTACACCCACTCTCAAGAAACCCTCATCCGATTCTGACAATGCATCTAACCTATCTCTCTACTTCCCCTGGCTTCCAAACTGCTTGAGCGGCTCGTCTATAATCGCCTTACCAGTTTTATCTCCTCTAACTCTCTTCTGGACACTTTCCAATCCGGCTTTCGACCCCAACACTCCACTGAGACAGCCCCCATAAAAGTCACCAATGACCTGCTCACAGCCAGGTCTAAAGGCTACTTTTCCATTTTGCTTCTTCTGGATCTCTCTGCCGACCTTTAACACAGTTGACCATCCGCTTCTCCTCCACATTCTCGCCTCCCTCGGCATTCGAGACACTGCTCTCTTGTGGTTCTCATCATACCTCCAAGAACGATCATTTAACGTCTCCTTCTCCGGCACATCTTCTTCTCCTCACCCCTGTCTATTGCCGTACCCCAAGGATCAGTCCTAGGCCCCCTCATCTTCTCCATCTACATATCCTCACTCTGCACCCTAATAAACTCTTTTGGGTTCCAGTACTATCTCTATGCAGATGACCCAAATCTACCTCTCAGCACCAGATCTATCCCCCTCTCTTCTAGCACACGCCTCCGACTGCCTCTCTAGTATATCCTCTTGGATGTCTGTCCACCATCTGAAACTCAACATGTCTAAGACTGAACTCTTAATCTTCCCACCCTCTACTACAGCTTCAATTCCTCACATCTCTCTCTCTGTCAACAATGCCATCATCACTCCAACCTCCCAATCCAGTTGTCTCTGGGTTCTACTGGACCCTGCCCTCTCTTTCATTCCACACATACAGTCTCTAACAAAATCTTGTCTTTTTCATCTAAAAAACATATCCAAAATATGCCATTATCTCACACAAGGCACTACTAAGATTCTAATACACTCTCTCATCATTTCTGATCTTGACTATTGCTTCTCGCTCCTTGCTGTCCTGCCCATCACTTCAGTTCAGTGTCGGCAGCTCCTCTTTGTCAATCACTTCACTGGCTTCCCTTAGCCTCCAGAATAAAATTTTAAATCTTGACCCTAACTTATAAAGCCCTCAACAACAGCGCACCCCATATATCTCTGCTCTCATCTCCAAATACTCCCACACACGCCCTCTTCATTCTGCTAACGACCTACTTATTTCTACCACTCTTGTCACTTCCTCTCACTCCCGCCCCCAGGACTTTTCTCGTGCTGCCCCAATTCTCTGGAACTCCTTGCCTTGCTTCACCAGACTATCCTCATGCCTTAAATCCTTCAAAACTTCAATAAAAAATGCACCTCTTTAAAGAAGCCTATAACCTTCCTCCCTAACATGCTCAGCACTGCTCTCTCCCTACTGTACCACATACAAACTTCAACCTTTAGATTGTAAGTCTGCAAGTTTCAATCCTGCAAGGTGCTTTAGGGAAAGCGCTATGGACACCGGATTCCAAGCTCAAAGACAGGACCCTCCATTCATTGCAATGTGTGAATCTTGAAACTTGTCATTGCCTGTAACTTAACTTATGTATAGCACCACGGAATATGTTGGCACATTACAAATAAATGATAATAATAATAAAATAATGATAGAAAACACAGCAATACTTTGCCCATTATGAGTCTAGAGAGTAGAGTTATGACTGAACAGGACTCCTTCATAGAAATATTGCCCTTTTGATCTTATTTTTAGTAACAATGTAAATATATATATATATATATATATATATATATATATATATAGAATATATATAAAATATATAGATATAGTGAATGATCACAGAGAAAAATCACAAATGTTCTAGAGAGCCCCATAACGTATTTTCTTCCCACAGATAAATTATCTCCTATCTTCTCCTACTCCCCTCTTTCAGTCACCTGGCTAGATTGTAACCAATGGTCAACCTCACCAATTGCCAACACACACATAATTCAAATATATCATAAGATAAATGGCGTATAGATGATTTTTGTGCCCACTAGAGTGCAGGCTTGCTCAGTGGGCCAACTATGGTATAATATAGAATATTCATGTTGAATTCCTTGGTCATAATCTAGCCACATTCACTTTTATGATTGAATTGAGCACTGACTGCTATCTATGCTATCTACACCTGTTTGAGACTGATTGGCAAAAACAATGGTGAATTGAAGGAAGGAATTACCTTGGGTATATCGGGTATTATAGTCATGGGATCGCTTTATAATCATCTTCTCAAGCTAGGTCAGCCGCCTGGAAGTATTTGGCCTTGGCTCATCTCACACTGGAGAGAACTTTTAGTAGACTCAGAAATATTTGTGTGCACTAGGAAAAGTATTAACCCTTCATATAAGGAAGGCCACACAGCATAAGCATGTATGTGTTTACAGTGGTAATAACTAAAAACACAAACAATCAAATAAAGTATACAGTATAGATGATCTTTTGTATCTACAAATGTCACAACATTGCCAGTATCTGTGTAAGGAAGGAATTCATTTTTTTCCCTTTTTGAGACAATTGGCAATGGTTCAATGTTTTTTTCTCTTTTTGCTTTCCTCTGGATCAATTACAAAATAATAATTAATCTGTATATTACAGATTAGAGGAGATCTACAAGGTTGAGCTTGATGGACTAAAAGTCTTTTTTCTACTTCAATTACTATGTAACTATTTAACTATATGTAAGAATCAATACATTTTCTTGCTTTATAACCAGTTTTGAACATAATATGGAGTGGGACATGTAATATTATAAATTAGATATGGTATTGCAGTTGTATTATATAAATATTGAATTTAAAGGGATATGTAAGTGAGCTGGATTATAGATGCATTTGATAGACGAGAATTAATAGTGTATAAAAATGTGTTATATAGAAAAGCTCTGTTTACTTACAAAGGGCAAATCCAGCTGTTCACACCCACAGGATGCCTACATAAACAGGGTACACACAGGAAATACAGCAGGGTACATATTTTGATCTTTCTGGTACAGTCACAGGAAGTAATTGTTGCAGTTCTTGTACTGAGCATGCAATAAGCCACTGAGGTGAAGAATGATACAATGTATTAGCATGATTCTGAATTTTAATCTTATGCTAATTCAGGTGGGATTTTCTAGGGGCGTACACGCTTAAATGCAAATGCCAAAAAACATAGGACATTTTGCTAACATCAAGGTAAGCTAACTAATATTTATTTTGGGATATTTTCATGCAAAAATATTTTCATACACTACTAATTCTCCTCTATCAGATACATTCATAATTCAGCTGACTTACATATCCCTTTAAAGCAGAAATTATTGGTAGTAAAATAAAAAAAGGTCCCCGAACATCAGTATACCAGCACCGCTGGACTGACACAAAGCAATACTGTAACCCTGTAGCATACATTTTCCACTTGTAGATGCCATGTACATATATTTTGTTCTGCAGCATTTTATTTTTTTACATTTTGGTTACTGCAGAGGAAATTAGAACATTAAAATAACATGAAACTCATGGAGTTTTATATGAATGTCTCACTGCTGACAAGGCTTCACCTAATCTAGTAGTTAAAACACGTTTTTCAATAATTTCAGTTATACAGTTTTTTTTTATAAATCAATGCAAGCATTGTTGTTAAATCAAAAATAAATATAATATATTAAACAACCCACGCATTTCCAGATGGCAAAACAGTATCTATGCACTGCCGGAAACAATACAAATAACCCATGCAATGCAAAAGGACACCCCTCCACGAAAAACAGTGTCGCCCAGCTTTGTCCAAATCCCTACACAATTAACTCATGCACTGCCAAAAGCAGCACAGTAAATCCTGCAAAAATGCAGGAATAAAAAGATAAAATATAAATATGTTGGCAGTGACAGATAAACAAGTCAAATAGGGGTTAAAAATCTATTTCAATTTTAACTGCACTTATCACATATTATATTTGTCCAACTACGATTCGTTGTCACGCTGTGTTGCGTGGTGCGTACGACTTAGCGATGAGCGCCACAGTCGCTCATCGCCTGGCGAGCCGTTAAACCGTAGCACTTAGGCAATGAGACAATGAGCGCCGCAGGTGCTCCTTGCTGGCGAGCCGTTAAATCATAGCACTTAGGCAATGAGGCAATGAGCGCCGCAGGCGCTCATTGCTGGCGAGCCTCGCGTAGCGAGGCGAGTCGTTAAACACGTCACATGCACGACTTAGAAAAAAAAACACCTCGGAACCAATCTTAAAGTAACAAACACCCACACGCACTAAGAATCCGACTATAACGGCCGACCCGCGCGCAACTAAAAACAGTGAAAACACACCAACTACTTACACAAACTACATAAAAAGCTTACCCATAGCAAGGGGGGGCACCCAGGACCTCTGAAAGTGAAGTTACACCTTCATTCAAGTCCAAATTCCCGAGTTCAGACACACGAAAATCCCCTAAGCGAGAGAGAAAATGGCTGCCGAAAAAAACGAAAACGAGGCTCACAGCCCAGCCACGTACAAATTAGTTAAGACGGGATCCGAGATAAGCTCGGAAACCCGCATTAACCCCAGGGGATCCGAGATAAGCTCGGAGCCCTGCATTAACCCCACATTAACCATCACAGTGGGGGTCCCGATTGCACGCAATCAGGGACCCCCGCTGCAATCAAAATTCAAAATTCCCGCATTACAGGTCCTTAAAGGACCAGTTGTAAAAGAAAAAAAATATACACTGTCACCCTGTTAATCATGGGGGTCAATACAGACCCCCATAAAACCCTCATTAACCCTGTCACTCATGGAGGTCAATATAGACCCCCTTAAGCCCTTCATTAACCCTGTCACTCATGGGGGTCAATACAGACCCCCCATAAACCCATCATTAACACTGTCACTCATGGGTGTCAATAGAGACCCCCATAAGCCCTTCATTGAGCCTGTCACTCATGGGGGTCAATACAGACCCCCATAAGCCTCTATGTAACCCCATCTGTCCCATAAGGGTATATTAACACCATTATGGGCCTGTTACAACACTACATTAACCACATAAGTGCCATGATGGTCCTCAAGGACCATCATGACACTAAATATAAACACTATATACTGCACTATACCACTCCCAATAAAACATTAAATATCAACTAAACACCCTCTACACTAACCTATTAACATCTACACTACCTACCCCCTATTAACCCCCACCACTCTAATTAAAGAAAATAAAAAAGCCACAAAAGTCACAAAAAAATAAAAATCTACATTACATGAAATAAAAAACCTAACTCACAAAAAATAAACTACGTTACAGAAAATAAAAAAACCAAAGTCACAAAAAATAAAAAAAGGAACATTACAGAAAATAAAAAAAAACATTACAACCCCCCATCACTACAGAAGAAAAAAAATTACACACCTAAAAAGGAAATACATATAATACAAATACATACAATACAAATACATACAATTACAATACAATACACCCTTATCTAATATTCATCACACAATCTATCTAAATAAATAGCATAATCTAATATACATGCTATCACATATTATAATTGTCTAACTACGATTCGTCGTCACGCTGTGTTGCGTAGTGCGTACGACTTAGCGATGAGCGCCGCAGGCGAGGCGAGCTGTTAAACCATACCACTTTGCCGATCGTACGACTTTGCGATGAGCGCCGCAGGCGAGGCGAGCCGTTAAATCATAGCACTTTGGCAATGAGCGCCGCAGGCGCTAATGGCAGGCGAGCCTCGCATAGCGAGGCGAGCCGTTAAATTGTAGCATTTTGCCAATGAGCGCCGCAGGTGCTCATTGCAGGCGAGCCTCGCGCAGCGAGGCGAACGGTTAAATCGTAGCACTTTCGCAATGAGCGCCGCAGGCGCTCATTGCAGGCGAGCCTCGCATAGCGAGGCGAGCCGTTAAACCGTAGCACTTAGAAAAAGAATACAAGATGAAAAAAATTACGAGATAAGAAGCGGAAGCAAAACAATTAAAAAAACACTAAATACACCCACAAAAAAAAAAAAAAAGGTCACTTACAGCATGGGGAACCAGGCAGGACGTCTGGGAGTGAGTTGGAACTCCAATTTACATCGATTTAGACGAGTTCCAAAGATCGAAAATCGGCTAAGAAAAAAATGGCCGCCGAAAAAAATGAAAACGAGGCTACACTACTACGAACTGCGTAAAACACAGCCACAGACGTATGTGCTTGAAAAACAACGAGATAAAGGATGCGCATTAACCGCACAATGAGTAAAAAGACAGTAGCGAGTACATTTTACGAAACGATATTACAGATTTACGCATTAACACAGATTTCCTGCCTTTGTCTTGCGCCACATAGGATTTCCCGCCGAAAACAACGCATTTGGCTCGCGCAACAGCGGATTTCCCGCCTAAAACAATGCATTTGTCTCGCGCACAAAGCCTATATATAGGGCACACTTGACACATAACTGACCCTTTC
This sequence comes from Discoglossus pictus, assembly GCA_027410445.1. Lineage (NCBI taxonomy): Eukaryota > Metazoa > Chordata > Amphibia > Anura > Alytidae > Discoglossus > Discoglossus pictus. Next base: position 1,501,478 of record CM050169.1, read on the forward strand.
TCCTCAGGTGATGACAGTCTGACTGGACGTTTTCTGATGCCGGGAAATCTCAAGAGATTGTTAGCTCTTCAGGATACTGCTTCAGCATTATTACATTAAAAAAGGTAAATATCATTTATAATTATTAATTAATAAATTGGTACTTACTTAATAAATCAAAAATAAGAAAAGTAATTAATAGAAAAATAATATTGTGCTTACCTGTGGGAAACAATTGTTAATAACATTCATAATGTACATTAATAAATTAATGAATAATCATTAATATCAAAATTAGTTAACGTTTAAGAATGTGAATAAAAAAGCAACACATTGATTCATTAATTATTAATGTACATTAATTTAAGAATTATTTTGTTGTATATCGTGATTACCTGTGTGAAACAATTGTTACTAACATTCATAATGTACATTAATTAATTAATTAATGATTAATATCAAAATTAATTAACGTTTAAGAATGTGAATAAAAAAGCAACACATTGATTAATTAATTATTAATATACATTAATTTAATAATTATTTAAGAATTATTTTGATATATATCATGATTACCTGTGTGAAACAATTGTTAATAACATTCATAATGTACATTAATTAATTAATTAATGATTAATATCAAAATTAATTAACATTTAAGAATGTAAATAAAAAAGCAACACATTGATTAATTAATTATTAATGTACATTAATTTAATAATTATTTTGTTATATATCGTGATTACCTGTGGGAAAGAATTGTTAATAACATTCATAATGTATCATTATTAATCATTAATATCAAAAAAGGTTAACGTTTAAGAATGTGCATAAAAAAAGGAACACGTTGATTAATTAATTATTAATGTATGTACATTATTTAAATAATTCAGTTCTTATATATTTTGTATAAAATAAACCAAAAAAAAAATTAAATGCTATATACTCATGCTTACATGTTGATGTTAGATTTAGTCACACATTACTTTAATATTAATGAACATTACTTGATTCTTATTTAATTAGTAGTGTACATTGTTTTAAGAATTAAGTTGTAACATACTCATTTTAAAATAGCACTCAAACAAAAAAAAAGGGAAGAGACTCATGCTTATGTCTTGACGTTATATTTAGTCAGACATTAATTTAAGATTAATACATATTAATTGAGTCTTATTTAAAGACTAACAGTAATATTGAGTGTATGTTTATAATCTATGCTTACATATGTGTGTTCATGCTGATTGATTGATATATTTATTTCATACTTTTAATCTATGCAAAAATATGTATGTTAAGCCTCATTGATTGCTACAGATGAAGCAACATATTACATTTTACTATTTTGTATAATTGCAGTGAACTGTAGCTGAATGACCAGAGATAGTGACGTTCGCACACATTGAACATCATAAGGATAATTTTGATAGGTACAGAATTTGAATTATATTACTACAGCAAGATATAAAAAAATATGATTTTAGGTTTTTAATGTAGCCAAATATGTAGCCATGTCTGTTGATGTTCATTTAATGATATCGATGAAGCAAAAGTTAAAAAATATTCTCAATTTGATTTTACAGTTTATTTGGATCTGCAAGGGAATAAACAGACAGCGTGATGTTTGCAGCCTTTGAACAACATCAACATCATCCTCACAGGTATAAAATTTAATTTTGTAGTGATGCATAGAAAAAGGCTATATATTATATATTTGGTGAAAATGGATATTTGGTGAAAATGGAGAGTACTTATTGAGTCATTAACTTATGATATTTAGTCATAACTTGAAAAAAGTTGAAAAGACAATACTAATTAATAATAATATTTAAAGAAAATAAGAAGCTTACAACACTTGCAAAAAAAAAGAAATTGATGGTATGCTGTGAATTCAATCAAGAAGGAATGGAATTGAAGGATTAATAATATAAAGATAGATATGTGCAGCTATTTCTGATTTCATATATGTCAATAAAATACTTTGAAAAATGGTTTCATTTCTTTCAGTCTAAAGTGCAACATTTGAAAATGTTTTATTAGTTTATTCATCTACTTTAATGGAACAGTACAAAAAGGAAAAAAAAATGTATACAAAACAAAGAACAAACAATAATTACATCTCTATTTACAAATACAGATTAAAATGGCGGAGAATGGAGAAGACAAAATTGAACGCAAAAGAAGATTGGCAAGGGAAAGGAAGCAAAGGTGGAGAGATGCTCAGATACCGGAAACTTCACAACGCTTGCGAGAAGAAGATCGACAGAGACTTTTAAATAAAAGAAAGATGAGTAAGAAAGCCGCAAGTGAGTGTGTTGGGGCTTCCAAGAAACGTAAAAGTAAACAAAAACATCTCTGTGAAACATTGTCCAATGATTCTATTTTGCAGAATGACTTAAATGTAGACACACAAGAAGAAATGCATGACAATGTGTTTACTACTGCAGTAGTAGGAGATACCCATTTTGTGGGTTACTTAATGTGGTTTGTCATTTTTGTGGGGCCTATCATTTTATAAAGGAAAGACCCACTGACGGAAATTTCATTAGTTGCTGTCAGAAAGGAAAGGTGAAACTTCCACTAAGACACCCATTTCCATATTATTTAGAATGCATTATGAGCGATCCAACATTTCCAAATTATAATAATTTCAAACAAAACATAAGGTCTTATAACAGTGCAATTTCATTTGCTTCAATGGGTGCAACATTAGCAGAAAATGTACCAGGACATGGTCCTTACTGTTTCAGAGTTCAAGGTCAAATATACCCCTGAACTTCACATTTACACCCACATGAAGGAGAGCAAAGGAAATTTGCACAGTTATATGTCTTAGATACGATGGAAGCTGTGGAACAAAGAATGACACTTCAAGAAAATAGACAGTGTTTGCGCATAGTCTTTGAACAGCTGGATAAAATTATGCAAAAAAAAACATATAGTCAAGCATACAATCAATTAGCACAGCTTGAAAAAGAACAACAGGAACATGCTGAAAGACATCAATTGCCTACACCAAGAGTAAATATGGTGTTAAAAAGAGATTGCAACACTGATCAAAGAAGATATAATTTACCTACTGTAAATGAGGTTGCCATGGTGTTTAAAAATGAAGATGGTGAACCACCTTTTCAGCGGGATATTAGAATATATCCACGCAATGAAGAACAACCATTTATCAACATCAATATATTAAGCTGTAATTTAGATCCAATGACATATCCTATTTTCTTTCCAAATGGGGAACCAGGATGGGAACCAAAATTACAATTGGAAAGTTATCCCAATACTAAACTTCGTATTATATCTAATATTTCCATGCTGGAATATAAAGTGGCACAAACTGCTATCCGTGATTGTTTTAATCCAATTTTACATGGAGGCAAACTCACTCAACAATGGATTATTGATTCATATTTACAAGTTGAAGCCAATAATCTAAATTGTATTAAATATCAACAAAATAAATTACGAGTAGAACAGTATTGTGGATTAATGGATTATGTGGCAGATTTAGCTTCAAACAGAGACATTCCAGCTGGAAGAGCAATTATTTTGCCATCCTCTTTCCAAGGATCTCCTCGCAATATGCGAGAAAGGTATAATGATGCCATGGCTATTGTTACAAAATTTGGAAAACCAGATTTATTTATTACATTCACATGTAATCCACAATGGTCAGAGATCAAGGAAAATTTGAATCTGGGACAAACTACTTCTGACCGACCAGATTTAGTGGCAAGAGTATTCAAAATCAAACTCAATTCATTAATACATGATATCACTAAAGCACACTTATTTGGACAATGTGTGGCTTTTGTTTACACCATTGAATTTCAAAAAAGAGGATTGCCACATGCTCACATACTTTTAATACTGCAGGAAAAAGATAAGTTGAACACTGCAGAGAGAGTGGATTCAGTAGTTTCTGCACAATTGCCAGACCAAGAAAAATATCCAAAACGTTGGGAGATTGTTACACATAGCATGATTCATGGCCCATGTGGAGAGATGAATCCTAATTCACCATGTATGGAAAATAAAAAATGTACTAAAGCATTTCCTAAACAATTTTTAAATGCAAACTTATGCAAATTGTGATGGATATCCTTTGTATAAAAGAACACAAGGACAAACAGATATTATCCGTGGCCAAAAGGTTGATAATAGATTTGTCGTTCCATACAATCCACATTTGCTCATCAAGTACAATGCACACATCAATGTGGAAGCTTGCACTTCGATTAAATCAATTAAGTATGTGTATAAATATATATACAAAGGATATGACGCAGCTACTGTTGTTGTACAAGGTGCTGGAAATTAAAACGAAAATCCAATTTTACATGATGAATTATCAAATTATTTAGATGCTCGGTATGTGAGTGCTCCTGAAGCAATGTGGCGCCTTTTGAAATTTGAGATGCATGATAGGTCACATGCTATCTATCGTTTAGCTGTACATTTGCCTCAAAGTCAGTTGGTTTGCTTTACTCAAGGAAATGAAAGAAGTGCATTATATCAAAGTGAAGACAGACATACCACACTTACTGCGTGGTTTAAATTAAACGTCAGGATACGCAGGCCAGACAATTTTTATACATAGAGATACCATATCACTATGTATTTGTAAATGGTCTATGGCGACAACGAAGAAGAGATGCACATAAAATCATACCACACATTTATACAGTCAGACCAAGGGACATTGAATGTTTCAGCTTAAGATTACTTTTGCTACATGTTCCCGGTGCACAGAGTTTTGAGCATTTACGTACAGTGAATGACATAGTTTATGATACATTCCTATTTGCTGCAAGACATCAAAATTTCATAGCTGATGATACAGAATGGGAGAGGTGTCTGGAAGAAGCAGCACTATGTCAAATGCCTAAGCAAATGAGACAACAATTTGCATTCATTTGTATATTTTGCAATGTACCTGATGCTTTCACTTTGTGGGAAACATTTAAATTAAACATGTCAGAAGATTTCTTGAAACGTTACAGAGAACCAATAACTCTGTTAAAAACATTGATGGAAATCCAAGAAATATTGTTGGCTCATGGATTAAATTGTGCAAGTTTTAATTTACCTGATCCAGGACTTATAGATGACATCAATTTTGATGATTATGACACTGAGCTTCAAAAACAAAAAACCCAAGAAAAACTGGAAACTTTAAATATTTTACAGTTAGAAGCATTTCATGCCATCACAAATGCTACAGATGATGAAATGGTCAAAGACCCGTATTTCTATCTTGACGGACCAGGTTGATCAGGAAAAACTTATCTGTACAATTGTTTGATGAGTTATATTCGATCACAGGGTCAGATAGCTATGCCATTTGCAACAACTGGAATTGCTGCACTTTTGTTAGATGGTGGGAGAACTGTGCATAGTGAATTTAAGCTGCCAGTTCCCATTTTGGAAACATCAGTGTCAGATATTCGATTGAATTCCTTACAAGCAAAAAAATGTAAACTAACAAAACTAATTATCATAGACGAGGCAACAATGATGTCATGTCATGTATTGCAATGTATTGACAGATTTTTTTTTAAAGTAATGGATAATAAGTTGCCATTTGGTGGAAAGGTGATGCTGTTAGGAGGAGATTTTAGGCAAACATTACCTGTTGTGCCACACGAAAATAGAACGGAGATCATTGAAACATGTATCAAGACCAGTAAACTGTGGCAAATATTTACACATCTCAAATTAGAATTAAATATGAGATCTGAAGGCCAAAATGAATTCAATGACTGGCTCATTAAAATCGGAGATGGAAAACATCCAGAAATACAGCATTTACCAAATGATACCATTGAAATTCCATCAGAAATGGTTTGCAATGAATCACTCATATCAGCCATATTTCTAAACACTCTTAATAATGAGGATTACACAGACATTGCAAACAAAGTGATATTACCATAAAAAAATATCGATGCCTTGAATGTAAATAACGAAATTTTAAAATATATCAATGCACCACAAAAGAATTATTACAGTGCAGATTCGATTCTGTCAGATGATAAAGACAGTGAATCGAATTTTAGTATTTGTAATTTTGTAATGGGACCAGATTAATTGTGCATGAGGTAAAAGATCATTTTATACATGCAGAAATTATAACTGGTACACATAAAGGTGTACAAGTTTTTATACCAAGAATTGATTTAGCTCCAAGTGAGAGTGGTTTGCCCTTTGTCCTTCAACAGAGACAATTTCCAGTTATCATGGCATTTGCCATGACCATCAATAAATCCCAAGGACAAACTTTTAAGTCAGTTGGGATTTTTTTAAAGGAACCAGTTTTTGCACATGGACAACTCTATGTGGCCTTTTCAAGGTGCACTAATCCAAAAGAAATTAAAGTGCATGTTGAAGAAAACGAAACTCAAGGTCATTTATTGGACGATGGATGTGTTTACACAAAAAACATTGTCTACTATGAGGTGTTGGAAAGATAGAGGACAATGGTTTCATTTTAATGCCAACATTTTATGGTACTCAATATGATTGCACAAAAACAATATTTCAAGGAAAACATCTAAAGAATGGACAAAAAAACATAGAAAACAGTGGTTTGACTTCCAGTACAAAATTAAAGTACTCTGGGACTCTTTAAATAGGGAACCACTATTTCACTTATGAAAATCTATGTGATATTTGCAGAATGGACAAACTGAAAAAAAAAAACAAAAAAAAAACAAAAACAACAGTTAAATATCCTTAAACATATTTGAATGGGTTCAAAGTTTAATATTTACATGATTGGCCCCACAAAACAATTAACTGAATTTTTCAGGATTTACAAGAGTTAAATGTTACGGTTTGATGTTACAATTTCAGATGTTAAATATGTGTTTATTAAATTTAAAAAAAAAGTTGGTTAAATATATATGTGGTATAGTCAAACATGTATTGTTAGTATAAAGTTGAAGCATTTCATAATAATTGGAAATGTATTATTTAAAGACAAAGTATTGATTCAGGGAGAAATCCGATCGCCAGTTGATGGGGTCAGGAAGGAATTAATTTTTTTCCCTCTTTGATACAATTGGAAAAGTTTCAATAGGGGTTTTTTATTGTTTGCCTTCCTCTGGATTCAATGCTAATTTAGTTTAACAAGAGTTTAAAAAATATGTTACAAATGATAAAAAGCATGTTACTGTTAAAAAACAATTTACTTACTCTAAGTTAATATAGTCCGCAGTTACTCAGTGATAAATATGTATTGAAAAGTGTTAGTATTGTTAACAAAATGTTGAATGAATGTTTCATATACAAGTTGCATGTTACAAAGTTTAATGTTTGTGAAATATAAGTTTAAAGTTAAAAAAATAAAAACGTAAAAAAATTAATGTGTTTTTATTTTTAGAAAAAAAAAGGGACAAATGTAGGTGACTCATTTTGTGTTGCAAACAAATTTCAATACATTTAATTTTTATTGACCGTCATTTTTTGACGAGCAAGTCGCTAGTCTATATAATAATACATCCCCAATCTATCTAAATAAATACCACAATCTATCTACAATACATCCTATGCTATCTATATAAAACACATACCCCTAGCTAACATACAATAAATGCTATCTATATATTAACTAACCTACGTCTAAGCTAAAATAAAATAATTAAGACCACTTACCTTTGCAGATGTCCATTGAGATCAGCCACCTACGGAAAAAAAAAAAAATTAGTGCAACATGTTTACAGTTCTAAAATAAACATTCTATACATTCGAAATATTCTACTCACCTTTCCGGCATGTCCCGTCCTTATTCTTTTAACCCTTCTCCGGCGCGGCACCTGTTAAAAAAAACACAACATTAATACACATACATCAAAATAAAATAAACATAATCTTCATTCTACTTACCTCCCCGCGATGTCTCCGGCCTCCTCTGGATCCTCTTCTGCCACGCCCTGTATAAAAAAAAATATAAAAAAATATATACTTACATCCGCACTCCCGGACATCCCCGACGCTAATGAGGCTCCAGGAGACTTTTCCGGAAGAAAATAAGCAATGGCGCCTTCTGATTGGTTGAAAACGCTCTCTATCAAATTCACCCAATCAGGAGGCACCAATGTGTGAACCAATCACAAAGGGATACACCCTAAAATCCCACTCTGATTGGATAATGCACCTGTCAATCTTTATTTAAACCAATCACAAGGCGCAGATGCCTTCAGCCAATCACAATGGAATACACCCCAACAGGGTGATTGGTTGGAGCCTCTGCGCATTCTGATTGGTTGCACTGACAATAGCCAATCACAATGGAATACACCCTCACATACTGATTGGTGAAGGATTTGCACATTGTCATTGGCTACTGTTAATATCAATCAATATTACAGCCAATGGGAAGGCGCAGATGTCTTCATCAGTACATGGGGGTATATTCCATTGTGATTGGCTGATGGCAATAAAGCCTTAGGATTGGTTCAAATAAAGATTGACAGGTGTGTTATCCAATCAGTGTTGTATTTTGGGGTGTATACTTTTTTCATTGGTTCACAAATGGGGTCTACTCATTGGCTGAATTTGATAGACAGCCTTTTCAGCCAATCAGAAGCCGCCATTTCCAATTTTATTCTGGAACACTCCATAGGAAGGTCATTAGTGTCGGAGACATCCACCAGGGCGGATGTGTGTCGCTTTTTTTTTTTTAATGCGAGGATGCTTCCGGAGAAGACAAGGAGGCCGGAGACATCGCGGAAAAGTAAGTATAATGTAGATTGTGTTTATTTAACTTTGGTTTATGTTTACTAATGTAATTAGTTTTTTTTTACAGGAGTAGCGCCGGACAAGACGCAAAGATGGACGACGGAACATGGAGGATGTGACATGCTGGGATGTGACATGCTGGAACGGGACATGCTGGAAAGGTGAGTATTATATTTAGAATATTTACAATGTTTAGAATGTTTAGGTATTTCATGTAAACGTGTTGTATTAATTTTTTAAATCTTTTTTTACCATAGGTTGCTGATCTGAAGAAACATCTCAAAGGTAAGTGGTCTTAATTATTTTATTGTAGCTTACAATTAGGGTAGCTATATATATATATAGATAGCATGTACTGTATATTAGATAGATAGATAGGGGGATGTATTATTAGATAGTATTGTATATTAGATAGTGGGATGTATATTACATTATATAGTGGCATGTATATTAGATAGTGGCATGTATATTAGATAGGGGTGTATTGTATTTAATTGAATTGTATTGTATTTTATTTAATTGTATTGTATTTTATTTAATTGTGTTGTATTGTATTATATGTATGTATTATATGTATTTCATTTTCAGGTGTGTCATTTTTTTTTTAATTTTGTAGTGAGGGGGGTTGTAATGTATTTTGTTATTTTCTGTAATGTTCCTTTTTTTATTTTTTGTGACTTAGGTTTTTTTTTTGTTCTGTAATGTACATTTTTTTGTTGTTGGTGATTTTAGTTTTTCTTATTTTATGTAATGTAGATTTCAGTTTTTTGAGGAATTTAGTTACTTGAGGCACACAGTATATCACGACCCACTCTCTGGCTGGGGTCTGCTGACCGAATTTGGGTTACTCTGGACCGGAGCCGTTTTGACTACAGGAACATCATGTCTCAGCCCTTGGGTTAGACTGAGCAATATTGACAGTTAGTCTGACGAATCTTACTGCAAGCATATGTCACCCGGGTAAATAATACATCTACACACCACGTCTTGATGAAAATTATGAACCACGTTTTATTTTGGAACAACATATTTAAAACATTTCACACACACACAGTGGAGGGAGTGGATCAACCTTTCCCCTTTCTCTGGCCAATAGGGTAACCTCCAGAGTAACCTAATTACCTCTGTCCAATGTAACAGAGGTAGGCTATGGGAACCACCAGACCCCTCCCATGGGCCACCCCCAGGCGTGGCCACCAAGCTCATTCTGACCCAGGCTGTCCCAGGGGAAACTTCCTGTTTGAACTCCTAGCCCCCCCTATTGTTATCTAGGTGCCTGGCTGTCTGGCAAATCTCTTTGTTTATACTAAGGACCATATGGCCAACTCCTGACTAAGAGTTCATACAATGGGGAATGGTTAACTAAATACAATCAATCCCTAATACAATATACAACATAATAGTAACATATAATCACCCATAACACAATATACAGATGGCGGCGATTGGTATATAACAGTCCCTCCTGGTAGGCACAACTAGTGGCCAACTTGAGTTATGACACAGTACACTCACATTGTGTGACAAACAGCATTTCAACACTTTCTTTTATGGACCGTAATTTTTTGACGGGCAAGTCGCTAGTTTTGATATAATGGTGATTTAAAACAAGTATTTCCCTTGCAAAACAGTTATAAAACTAAATGTTGGCTTTGCACCATCACATATTATAATTGTCTAACTACAAGACATCGTCACGCTGTTTGTGTGGTGCATACGACTTAGCTCTGAAGGCGCTCATTGCCGGCGAGCCTTGCGTAGCGAGGCGAACAGTTAAACTCGGAGCATTTATGAGATGCGAGATACGAGACGCAAAAACTTACGAGATTAGCGAGGCGAACCAAAAACCTGAAAAACACACTAACTACACCTAAAAAAATTACTAAAACATCACAGACAGCATGGGTCAAAAGCCAGGGCCTCTGTGAGTGAGGTGGAACGCAAATTTAACTTGATTTACACAATTTTTGCCACACAAAGGAAAAAAATGGCCACCGAAAAAAATGAAAATGAGGCTACACGACCATGGACCGCACAAAACACTTCAAACCGCGTAGCACTTTACACATCACACTACGACCTACAAGACACACTATTACAAAAGCCGGAAAATGCTCACGAGACGCGTACCGCATTAATAACATTACAACTATACAATGCCCCTTTACACAATAAACCAATGGCTTTACCTCTTGCACGCAGCCTATTTAGAATGCGCAGTTCAAACATTCATTACACTTCATAAGCCGGGCCCCAACACTCACAATGTATATTCTATGGAGACGCAAAATACAAACAGATTGTTAGCTCTTCAGCCAGGGCCTCTGTGAGTGAGGTGGAACGCAAATTTAACTTGATTTACACAATTTTTGCCACACAAAGGAAAAAAATGGCCACCGAAAAAAATGAAAATGAGGCTACACGACCATGGACCGCACAAAACACTTCAAACCGCGTAGCACTTTACACATCACACTACGACCTACAAGACACACTATTACAAAAGCCGGAAAATGCTCACGAGACGCGTACCGCATTAATAACATTACAACTATACAATGCCCCTTTACACAATAAACCAATGGCTTTACCTCTTGCACGCAGCCTATTTAGAATGCGCAGTTCAAACATTCATTACACTTCATAAGCCGGGCCCCAACACTCACAATGTATATTCTATGGAGACGCAAAATACAAACAGATTGTTAGCTCTTCAGCCTATTGCTCACTGCATATATCAATTATAAATAATTAAAGTATATTCATTTATTGCAGAAATAATTAATTATTACTTAACTAATTAATTACTTAACTACATATATATAGAAATATATATCTCTCTCAGTGGACCAAAAGTACACGACATGAGAGGCTCGCAATGAGCGTGGAAAGGCGGTCATTGCGAGGCATACGATGAGCGCCGAAGGTCCTCACAGTATAAAACGGTTTCAATTATGTCTCAAACAGCATTCCCATGGCTTCAAATTTTATTGACCGTCATTTTTTGACGGGCACGTCGCTAGTATCATATAGTAGCTAAAAGACAAATCCAACTGATAAATACCGACAGTTTAATATAATTGATACTTATAGGCTTAACAGAAAGTTGAGTGTTGTAGAAAGTTTCTGGTTCAAACAGCACAGCAGATGTGTGTTATGCCCAGGGGGCCACTGGACTTTTGGGACCGTTGGACTACTAAGGGCCCTTGACTGGCACCGGTTAATAATAGAATTCTTCCCATTTTTTATGATGTCATGGCCACCTAGACATTGAGACTGTTACCACCATGTTGGCACAAGATGGTTAATTATGTTCCATATTATTTTATTGCTATACTTGTATGTATTAATAGGTGTATAAATGGCATCCTGTCATGCTTGGTCTTAAATTGATGGTTTTTCCCCAGGGAATGTAATAAAGTATATTACTTGGATTCCATGGTGAAGGGGGCTACAAGTTAAAGGGTACTCTGTTGTTGCTTAATCTCTTGAGTTTGCAAGCGACAGCTTTTGTGAGTTACCACTCCTGAAAATCCCAGCTAAAATTAGCATACACTTTATAATTCATTTTGTCCAATCACGGGCAACATTTTAATACATTGTAATAATCAATCATGGCAGTTTGTGCAGGCAGGAATCATGGGATGTGTAGTCCCCTTGTAGCAGGAAACAGGAAAAGTCAGGCACTGATCTGTAGATCTCTGCATTGAGCTTAGTAAAAGGTAAACATTTAATGTAGTGTTTCTATTGGTATGTATCATGTGCCTATGTAGGCAGTTCTGGGGTGTGGAAAACAAGTTTTATTTTTAAATAAAATAAATCTGTATGTGTATGGAATGTAGTGTGTATTTCTGATATAAGCAGCATGTGTTAGATTATAAAAAGGTGAGCACAGGAAAAGTTAGATATGCCTTGAAGCTTGTCAAAATAAAACACTGACGCAATTGCTTCAACAAACAGATGTCAAGTGGGTTCAAGTGATTGCGTCCAGCATCCCTTTGATCCTCTGTTTGGTAGTTACACTCTGTTGTCCCTATTAAAGTCTATGACACCAAAGCCTTGAAAGTGGGTACTTTCCTAGTATCTGGCCATTAGTGGTACAGGGTTGGATGCCTTAGGTGGATTTCACCCTGTTAAATGAGTGCAACTTGTCACTTCATATAACTTGTACCTGCCCAGAAATATAGCCTAAGTTTCCTGACTCTGCATAATAATTCTATACACCACAAGTCGATGCAGAGTGGGATACCCAAAGGTGTTCCACCACACTACCGTAGGTAACTTGTCCCCGAGTGTAACTTTTGTCAGCCTGGAGAAATCATGGGAGCTACCAATAACCACAAGCCGCCCAAGGGTTACCCTACAGGCATGGCCGGATTAAGACCCTTAGAGGCCCTAAGCACTTATAAGATTTTGGCGCCCCCATAAAAGTAATTAAAATTATAATAATAATAATAATAAACTAAAATAAACATAAAATAAAATTGTATTTTTCGAAATTAAACTAAATTTACTGAAACATGGAAAATAATGTTTATTTTTATACTTTATTTGTAGGTGAAAACTTTTCTCCTACTTTTTTTAATTGCAAATAGAGATGTCGCGAATAGTTCGCCGGCGGACTGTTCCCGGCAAACATAGCATGTTCGCGTTCGCGGCGAACTGCGAACATATGCGATATTCGACCCGCCCCCAATACTTTATCATTGAGCAAACTTTGACCCTGCATGTCACAGTCAGCAGACACATTCCAGCCAATCAGCAGCATACACTCCCTTCCAGACACTTTAACCTCATGGACAGCAGCCATTTTGGAATCAAAACTAACTTGCAGTCTTACTGAGAGTAGGGCTGAGTGTAGGTGATACTGCATCAATAGGGAAAACCATAGCTAGGCAAGTTTATTCAGTGTCCAGTGCAGTGCCGAAGGACTCTTGTGCCTTATTATTATTATTAATATTACTACTGTATAATGTGTAGATGTACCAGCTGGGCATGCATTATTATTATTATTATTATTATTATTATTATTATTATTATTATTATTATTATTATTATATAATGTGTAGATGTACCAGCTGGGCATGCTCTTGTGCATTACTATTATTATTATTATTATTATTATTATTATATAATGTGTAGATGTACCGGCTGGGCATGCTCTTGTGCATTATTATTATTATTAGTAAAATATTAATAATAATAATAATAATGCACAAGAGCATGCCCAGCCGGTACATCTACACATTATATAGTAATAATAATAATAATAATAATAATGTAGAAGAGCATGCCCAGCCGGTACATCTACACATTATATAGTAATAATAATAATAATGCACAAGAGCATGCCCAGCCGGTACATATACACATTATATACTAATAATAATAATAATAATAATGCACAAGAGCATGCCCAGCCGGTACATCTACACATTATATAGTAATAATAATAGGAATAATAATAAAGCACAAGACCTCCCCTGTCTCTCCCCCCCTCTCCCCTGTGTCTCCCACCCTTCCCTGTGTCTCTACCCCCTCTCCCTTCTCCAGTGTTTCTTCCCCCCCTCTCCTGTGTCTTTTCCCCTTCCCTCTTCCTTGTGTCACTCCCCCCTCCCCTGTTTCTCTACCCCCTCTCCCTTCCCGTGTTTCTTTCCCCCCTCCCATGTGTCTTTCCCCCCTTCCCTCTCCCCTGTGTCTCTCCCCCCTCATCTGTGTCTCTTCCCCCTTCTCCCCTGTGTCTCACCCCCTCTCCCCTGTGTCTCTACCCCTCTCCCTTCCCCAGTGTTTCTTTCCCCCCTCTCCTGTGTCTTTTCCCCCTTCCCTCTTCCCTGTGTCACTCCCCCCTCCCCTGTGTCTCTACCCCCCTCTCCCTTCCCGTGTTTCTATCCCCCCCCTCCCCTGTGTCTTTCCTCCCTTCCCTCTCCCCTGTTTCTCTCCCCCCTCCTCTGTGTCTCTTCCCCCTTCTCCCCTGTGTCTCACCCCCTCTCCCCTGTGTCTCTACCCCCTCTCCCTTCCCCTGTGTTTCTTCCCCCCTCTTCTGTGTCTTTACCCCCTTTACTCTCCCCGGTGTCTCCTCACCACTCCCTCCCATTAGTCTCTTCCCCCCTCTCCCCTGTGTCTCTACCCCCCACTCTCTCCTGTGTCTCTCCCCCCTCCCATGTGTCTCTTCCCCTCACCTCTCCCCTACCCTGTTTCTCTTCCGCCCTTTGCCCTCTGTCTTCTTCCCCCTCTCCACTGTGTCTTCCTCCCCCTCTCCCCTCTCCTGTGTCTTCCTCTCCCTCTACCCTGTGTTTCCTCCCCCTCTCCCCTCCCCTGTTAGCTTCTATACGCATACATACATACGATAAGAAAGTTCCAACACCCATGTGTACTGTATAATATTGTATTGCATTATGTTATATTATATCACTAGTGACTTGCCTGGCACAAATGACGGTGCAATAAAGTTTGAAGCCATGGCAATGCTGTTTGCCACACAATGTGATGCTTTTTGTACTCTGAGGACCTTCGGCGCTCATTGTGAGCCTCTTCCCTCTTGTCCTTCATGTTTCATGCTTTGCAACGATCAATCTTTGGCGCTCATCGCAAAGACAGATATATAAGTACAGTGTTAAATATATAATTTTTTTTGTGCAGTGTAAATTAAAAAATGTATTCAGGTCTCAGAGCATAATAAAGTGATTTAGATTTGTAACTGCTTTGAGAGTGCTATCGCTGGCAGCCAATGAGCAGTAATCCAGATATATAACTGCAGAGTAAAATGTAAAATATTTTAGTGTAGTGTAAAGTCTACATTTTTATTTTCCATTACTAATTAATACTTATTAAATGAATGCACGATAATAACTATTGTGAATGAACAAATGTATTAGGAAGTGCGAAGCGTTAATGTATGTAAAGTAACCGCAGTGTAAAATATGCTATTAAGCGTATTTTTTTTATAGATATTTTTTTTAATAATAATGAATTAATTAATTACTAAAATACTTTACCTATTTGTAATTAATATATCCAGTGATCAATATCCTGAAGAGCTAACAATCAGTTTTGATTTTCCTGCAGCTTACAGTGTACATTTGGACTGTTGGTGACCTGAGGTCTAAGTGTCAGCAATGTGCGCAGTGCACGAGGGGAAACCGCTTGTATAGTCGTGTAACGCGCCATTTTAGATTTGTAATGTTATTAGTTGCAAGTTAGTGTTGTAAAATGGCGGCGATTGTGTATGTGTTACGCGGCTCGCCAGCAGTTTCCATTATTTCTAATAGTGTATTTTGTACCTCGTCTGTTCCTAGGTAAAAGTCGTACATGGCTGGCGATGTTTTGCGCGGTTTGGGGTCGTGTAGCCTCGTTTTCATTTTTTCCGGACGCCATTTTTTTTGTCGCTTAGCCGATTTACAAGTGCTAACTGGGGAAGACGTTGCAGATATCACATATATAGTTGTGAGCAGGTAGGTTGTTGCTAACGCTGCGGGCTTGCGAAGCCAGGGCCAGAGTTGCTGGCAAGGAGCGCCGAAGGCTCCCACGTCGGCTGCAATGAGCCGCAGGCGGGACTTACACCATCAAATTTACGGACTTACCATCCAAAAATACGGGACTTAGAAAAAAAACATTACGAGCTCACAAAAATACGACCTTAACGCCCGAACCGCGCGCACTTAAAAACATTAAAAACACAATAAATACACACAACAAACACATAAAAAGCTTACCCACAGCAAGGCGGGCACCGAGGACCTCTGCAAGTGAAGTTACACCTCCATTTAAGTCCAAATTCATGAGTTTAGGCACCCGAAAATCACCTAAGTGAGAGAAAAAATGGCCGTTGAAAAAAAGAAAACAAGGCTACAGGACCCTAAACACGCAAAACACATACGGATTTTCCTAAAAAGCCGTACGAGGTAAAGATACACTATTAACAAGGACGCTAAATCATCCACACCCGCGTACCACATACACATTCCCCGCCATTTTACAACACTAACTTACACAATGCAGAAGTACCCAGCTACCCTAACGGCTTCCCCTCGCGCACGCAGCCTATTTACACTACACACTGCGCACATTGCTGACACTTACACAGCAGCTCCACAGCACTGAAAACCTACATTGTATGCTGCAGGAACATGAAAACAGATTGTCAGCTCTTCAGCACAATGCTTCCTGCATATATTACTTACAAATAGGTAAAGTATATTCATTTAGTAATTATTTCATTAGCATACAAAAATACATATACACAAAAAAAACATTATCACATTAAACATAAAAGCCATTCACTGCGCGCCTCACAACGAGCGCCAACGCTGCTCATAGCACACAAAGCCTTGCAATAAGCGCAAAAAACACATCACCGCCGACCAAAGAATAAAAGCAAAAGCGCCTATCAGAAAAAAAATACAACCAACAGCCTCGCAATGAGCGCCGAAGGATCTCCGACCGCCAACAAAATGAATGTCTCGTCCAAACACCATTACCTGCCTTACGATCTTATTGCCGCCATTTTTTGACGGGCAGGTCGCTAGTAAATATATAAAGATCAAGATAATAAAAGTATCAGGAAATGTAACACAAAGATGCACGCGCGTCTGAATAATACGTCAAATACGGATTTTTGTCATAAATCATATGATCGCAGTATTGGGTCATAAACCCTAAACACTGGAATCTGTTACATACAATTTACTGATGATGTCATTAATGGGCTTCAAGCGGGGGGATCTCTTTTCATACTTTTTGAGCGGTGCAAATCCAACATACGCAGAGTGGAAACGCCACATCTGTGGGACACACACAAAGGGGTTCACTTTGGGAGAAAAAACAAACAAATAGGAAATATTTAATAATCATATTTTGATGTTACCAACAGATAAGGAAACGAAACTGAGGTTATTATATCTAATAGTAGCAAGCCTGGGAGTACTGGGAGTAATAATACTGCAGCAGGAGGTCAGGACTAATGTCACCTATAGACCCCCAGACAGATAAAGGTCAGTACTAATGTCCCTCTATAGACCCCCAGTCAGATAAAGGTCAGTACTAATGTCCCTCTATAGACCCCCAGTCAGATAAAGGTCATTACTAATGTCCCTCTATAGACACCCAGTCAGATAAAGGTCAGTACTAATGTCCCTCTATAGACCCCCAGTCATATAAAGGTCATTACTAATCTCCCTCTATAGACACCCAGTCAGATAAAGGTCAGTACTAATGTCCCTCTATAGACCCCCAGTCATATAAAGGTCAGTACTAATGTCCCTCTATAGACCCCCAGTCATATAAAGGTCAGTACTAATGTCACTCTATAGACCCCCAGTCAGATAAAGTTTTGAAATGTTTCTTGGATAGCATTGGGGCTAAAGGAGGTTTGGCCATCAGGTAGTCTAAAGATACCGTATATTATGTCCTCTCTTGGGGGGTAAAGACACTAATAATTCCTCCAATAATAATAATAATAACCTCCTGGTTAGCCCATTGGGTTATCTGTTAAAAAGAGTGGTGCAGAGACTGTTGGGGCTGTTAGCCTCCTTGTCCCTCCTTGGGTTTTAAAATTCGCCTTCCCATTGAAGTCTATGGCGGTTCGCCAATGTTCGCCGGTTCGCGAACATTTGCGGCGGTTCGCGTTCGCGGTTCGCGAACCGAAAATTTTAGGTTTGCGACATCACTAATTGCAAAGTCTTTGATCAGATATCCACAAAAACAGCTAAATTCCTATTCATTACATGTTATAAATTTCATTTTTTATGGCTAAATCCCATTTAAAAAGAAAAGCTAAATGCCTATCCAAACCATTTTATAATTTTCAAACAAAAAAGCTAAACAGATGCAAAAAAAGAAATTCATTCAAATTTCTTTGGTGCGCCCTTCTCTTGATGCTCTAAGCACGTGCTTATTTTGCTTAATAGTTAATCCAGCCCTGCCTACATGAACCGATCACTCCCGCAAACGTCTTCTAGGGTTCTCGCTTAGAGGGGTGCTAGGTCCTTGTGTTGCGAAGGTAGGAACAAAATGTTGAGGAATTGTTCTATTTGCTTAAAGGGACATACACCAAAGTAGGAGTGAGTGTGGAGAGTCACGTAGGTAGTCAGACCTGGTGTCGCCACCATTTTTCTGACTGATTACTGCCCGTAGGACTAAAAACAAAAGGAGGATTAAAGATAGCAATCAGTCTGTTTCTTGGCCAGCAGGGGGTACTCAGGGGAATGACACCCTGTGATGGACAGCTCCCCATTGTGGTCAGGGTATGGGATAGACTAATTGGATAATCCTATGTTTGACTAAGGTTGTGATTCTTTTGTGATTGGTTGATGTTTTGTTTAAAATTTGTAGATGTACAGTTGTACAGTTTAAACTTACATAATCTATGTGTGAGTGTCATTAAGTGGGAAATGCTTGGATTATTGTTGCTGAATCTTCCTAGGGAAATAGTTACAGCTGGTAACTACTACAGCTCCTGCTCTCTGTGGTATTATTGGTAATCATTATCCTGACTCTGGTCCATCTCCTGCCAGTAGGGATACCAATGGACCCCACAATTCTACTGGGTAGAATTAATCTAGGATCTTTCCAAGTCCAACCAAGCAGTAGATCATGACAATGTGATTCAAAAATTCAGACTAGTATGTTTCCTTCCAAAAGCAAAGCTGTATGTAGCTAATAATCATGAGTAAAGTTTACAAAAAAACAGAAATTCATGCACATGGTAGGGCTGTATCAGCTGCTCATATGATCTGGTGGGGTGAAAGGTTCCAGAAGCCCTGCAGCATTTGGTGAGTATCACTATGAAATGCAGCACCCCCTGCTGGGACTTTCAGTGCACATGCATGCCTTGTTCAAATCCTCCACCGCCCTGCAGGCACAAGGGCCGAGGAGGGAAACTGTGGCAACATGTTGCCCCTACTGAAAGACTCATCTGCAAATTATGGGGTCATGTGACAATATGAACTGTGCTAAAGGTCTAGGAGGGAGGTGTATGTAGGGAGCAATTTGTCCCCCCTTTATTTTTAAGTGACAGATTAGAAGCACAGAATTGCCAAAAATATATCTAATCAATGTTTATGGATAGTGAATGAAGAGGGACCTCTTCAAATAATGTTATAATAAATTGTATGTACTGCTGATGCAGCCAATGTCGATGGGGCATTACCCCATTGCCCTAATGCACCAGACATCCCCTGATTAAAGCAATATTGAATGATCTTTAAAGCTTGAATCTGATTTCAACATCTTTGGCCAAACTACTGAAGGATACAGTTTTGGAGCGCTATTGGACAACCACTTGATTAATATAGCATATCATGATGGGACAGATGTACTAAGGTGTGACATCCCATAAAGATCTCAAATACGTCACCTTTTAGTATACAGGGCCCCTTGACAA
Organism: Discoglossus pictus; assembly: GCA_027410445.1. NCBI lineage: Eukaryota > Metazoa > Chordata > Amphibia > Anura > Alytidae > Discoglossus > Discoglossus pictus. The sequence goes on from CM050169.1 coordinate 1,521,585, forward strand.
AAGCTTCACTTCTTTGTGTAACATGTCCTGTTTGTGAAGGGCTCTAGGTTGTTGGAACACCTCCCTGGGGATGTAGGAACTCTGCACTCTAGCTCAGGGATACGCAAGTTCGGTTAAACAGGCCAGGATTTTAGAATACCCCCGCTGTCTATATACTATCACCTGTGCACAGTAAGGAAACCTTCAAATCTAGACCTGTGTGGTGCTCTCCGGTACCGAACTTGCTTGCCCCGGCACTAGACCATTAGTTCTGGTATTCTGGATGTCTCCAGTTCAAGCCCTGTTTGATCTTTGTGAGTATTTCCTGAGTTATTAATGTTTGCGGCAGCGAGGTTATTTCATTGTATAACAAGAGGCATCGGAAGTTGCCTGTAGACTACTAATGGAGTCTTGGAGTCTAAAGAGACCTGGATCTAAACGAAAACATAATAACTTAATCTCAAACACAAATCTGTAGCTGCTTCTTTCATCTCAATTCAAATTGCATCTAATATATTACAGTTTGTCTTTTGGTATTTTTTTTCACTTTAATGTTCTTTTCCTCTTTTCAGCAGTGGGAGGAAGGGGAATCGAAAGACGAAAATTCAGTTCTGGAAGATTTTATAGGAACTCAGCATTGTCACACAAAGATATTTAGGTTAGGATATGAGAGGTCCAAAATTGTTCATCTGCCAGAACTCTTATCTTTTTATAAAACAACTTTTCCAATCCTTAAATTAATTATTTAAGCATTTTTTTTGTTGTATTTAAATCTATTAATTTTATCAACTTTAACATAATTACCATTTAAAGTTTACAATTCATTTAGTTCAAAGAAGCTCCTGGTATAATGTATTTTTCATTCAGCGCATTACTGTTTGCTTGCAAACAGCATTATACCGGTAGCCTGAAGTCACTCCCCTGTGCTTATGGTCTTTGGTTACAGCTGTGCAAGATGGCAGCTCTCTTGACAGAGAACAGGAAAAATGGAGTGGTTATAGGTAGCACGTAAAATGTAATTTTTAGATGACAGTTATACTGATGAAGATACAATTAAGTTGCTTACAAATTTGAACCCAGTAAGTCCAAAGTGAGCCTTGCAGAGACTACATGGTGGAGGTTTGCCCTAATTGCAGTGCTATTAAATTGGCCGTTGTCGCATTTGGGCAAGGTAAGTGGCCTTATTTACCCTATTGTAGGTTTAGTGAAGGTCGTGGTTTTCGGTTAGATAGAAGGATTTTTATTGTATGTATTTAGGGGTTAAATGTATGTAGATAGGGGTATTGATGTATGTAGTTAGGGGTTACATGTATGTAGATAGGGGTATTGATGTATGCAGCTAGGTATATGTAGTTAGGGTATTAAAGTATGTAATGTATGTTTTATTGCATGTGATGGATGCCTTTTTATTTTCTGTAACTTAGTTTTTTTTCATTTTGGGTAACTTAGGTTGTTTTATTTTCAGTAATTTAGGTTTCTTTATTTTCAGTAAAGTAGTTTTTTTTATTTTATGTAATTTAGGTTTCTTTATTTTGGATAATGTTCATTTTTATTTTTGATAATGTTCATTTTTTATTTTCTGTAGTGGTGCTTTTTTATTTTGTATATTATAGGTTTTATTATTTGTTGTAATTAGTGGGGTGTGGGGGTTAATAGGGGGTTAGGTAGGTAGTGTAGGTGTTAACAAGTTAGGATAGAGGAGGGTAATTAGGATGGGGAGGAGGGGGTTCATTAGTTACAGGGGGGTTGGTTTAGATTTATTGGTTAATTGAAGGGGAATAGTGTAGTATAGAGTAAGGTTTGTACTTAGTGTCATGAGCAACCGGGCTGACCCTCATGGCACTTATCGGGTCACTGTTAGGGTTCTTATTTGCCCAAAAGGGTCTTTATAGACCCTTATGGGACTGATGGGGTTAAATAGATGCTTACGGGGGTCTGTATAGACCCCCATAAGAGATGGGGTTAAATAGGCATAGATGTGGTTAAATAGGCTTAGACTGGGTTAAATAGGACTAGATATTATTGGTCCAGATAGGGTTAACAGGGTTTAGTATGGGTTAATGAGGTATAGTTAGGTTTAACAGGGTTTAGTAATGGTTTATGGGGTATAGTTAGGGTTAATAGTGCAGTGTAGTGCTTAGAAGTTGTGTCATGAGGGTCCTGGAGGACCGTCATGGCACTTATAGTGTTATTATAGGGGTTAATCAGTGTCCTATAGGGGTCTATATAGACCCCTATTGGACTGATGGGGTTAATTATTGTCCTATAGGGGTCTAATTAGAGGCTCATGAGGGTCTGCATAGACCCCCATGAGTGATGGGGTTAATTTTAGGTGCCTGTGGGGGTACTTGAAGTACCTTTGCAGCAGGGGTTAATTTTTTTAGTGATCGCTGCTCCTTTAAGGACCTTTACGGTCCTTTCAGGGCCCGCGAGGCAGGAAGTTTGAATTTGAAATGCAGAGGGGTCCCGATGGAGTCGTGATTGAGTCCCCTGCTGCAAGGGGGGTATGGGGACACTGCAGGGGTCCCAATGGGGACCCCCAGCATAGTGAGGTTTATTTTAGGTGTCCAATCGGGACCCCAGCGGCAAGGGTTAATTTTGGGAGGCTGCGGGGGTCCCGATTGGGATCCCTACAGCATGGGGATTTACTGGGGGAGCAGGGGGAGCTTTAGGGGCCATAGGGAGGTTTGGTGGCTAGAGCAGGGGTCTCTTCTGCTGCTTACACAGCAAACATAAGGGCTTTTGCAGCCTTTGCTAGTCCTCCCCAGCTCTCGTAATGGCCTCCATTGGCGTGTTACGGGCTAGCTTGCGGGGGTCTTCGTGGCAATTTATTAGCATGATTGCAATGTAGTGGGTACGGGCTGGACACATCAAACGGTTGCGTGCTTCGATGTTCCACGTTGCACTAAACGTAGACATTTTTTCGATTGGCCTGCGTTCTAACATGCAGGCCGGAAACGTAGAGGTTTATGAGGCTAATTTAATAGCTCCCAGCCCTACTATTTTCACATTGGGGCTACATTTTACATCGTAGCCCTAATTTAATGAGGCTATTAGTCAACCTTTTTATACAAACAAAAAAGTATTCCAAATCCACATATACAGCATGCTCTTGTGATAATGGGTAAAATGTTAATAGGAAGTAAAAGATAAAAACAGTACCCACCAGAATTATTGGTACCCTCAGATAAGAGCAATTAAGGCTATGGAAAAAGTATTTGGCCCCTATTAAATTGTACAAATCGCAATTACTTGAGCCCATAATGGAGCCCGTAAAAGTAACAGATATTTAATTGGCTACTTTTTGCTACTTGCATACCAATAGCGAGTCCCCATCTCCTCATCTCCCATTCCCCCCTTCTCCTCATTTCCCCCTACACCATCTACCCTTCTACTCATCTCATCTCGCCTTCCCATCACCTCATCTCTACCTACCCAATCTCCTCATCTCCCCTTGCACATCTCCCCCTTCTCCTCATCTCCCTTTCCCCATATATCCCCTTCTCCTCATCTCCCCTTGCCCATCTCCCCCTTCTCTTACTGTATGTTGTTGACAGGTATTCAGTGGCTGTGCAGCCTTCCCCTGCCGGCGTGTCATTAGGCTGGGGCAGGAAATAGTGTGTCACACACGGAATTTCCTGTCCCAGCCTAATGATGCGCCGACAGGGGAAGGCTACACAGCCACTGAACACATGTCCACAACATACAGTAAGAGAAGGGGAAGGGGAGATGGAGGGAAAGGGAGATGGAGAGAGGGGGAGATGGAGGGAAGGGGAGATGAGTTAAAGGGCAAAAGAGGGATGAGGAGAAGGGGGGAAGTGGAGATGAAAGGAAGGGGAGATGGGGAAGGGGAGAAAGTTAAGGGGGAATGGCGTAGACTGACTGCATTGGCGGTAGATCCATCCCTGGGAAAGACTATTTCAACATCTTCCACTTTGTCACTCTGATAAGATTTGGCAAGCAGTCTCTTACAAGACTATGAACTCTACCTGGAGGAAATTGTAGCCAGTAGCTGTAACTCCAAGGAACTTGGAGGCTGAACCTAGCCAAATAGTGGAGGAAATTGTGTTTCTGGGCAAGGCCACGGACCTGAAGTAAGTGGAGGAGCACAGACAAGAGCTCAGCACCTAGGAGCTACAGGAACTTCAAAGGAAGCCACAACAGATAGTGGCTGAAGAAACTCCTTCAGGTAAAGAGGAGGGAAGGGAGGAAGCACCTACTGCACTGATCAAAGATATGTGTGCTAAATGGGTTGAATTGCAAACTTTTGTTGAAAAGTATTACCCAGGCAAAACTCAAGCAAGCCAAAATGTGGACTTGTTTATTGACCAAACAATGCCTCACTTTGGATATATTTTAAAATTAAGGCAGAAGGAAGTTTCTCTTGAGTTTCTAGTGAAACTCCGTACATCAGAGTGTCCAGCAGGGTTCAGTGGTGTTAAGAGATAGAAAAGAGAAAGATACCCTGTGCAAGTGCCTGATGTTTTAATGGAAGAGGACTCCCCTCCCAAGCAATAACCTCTTTTATCCTTCTCCTCCTCTATATCGGTACAATCCCATTGGGCCCTCAAGTCCTCTCGGTACAGATAAAGTGCAGTTAAACTATTTTTTTTATTTATGTCTGTTTAGTTTTAAGGTTTTGTATCAAGAAACAACAACATCAGTTCAAACTAAAATGTGAAATTTCTGGGATTCATTATGGGAAAAGCTTGTTTGATACTCATCGTTTTTGGTACTCATCTTGCCATCTGGAACGGATTAACGATTTCAGAATTTTTTTTTTTATAAGAATTGTTTCTTTCTACAATATTACCTTATTATATTTCCTTCATATTTTAAGTGTACGAGCATGCAAATAAACAATGAAGCCAACAACAGTCTTACCAAGAGTCCAATCATTCCGAACAACACTGGGGGCAATGGCTGATTTGTCTGTTTGCTTCTTTCTTAATTGGGCACCACAACCATGCAGCTCATGGACTATGGTTTGAGAAGCTCTATCACCGATAATTGTTTAAGGTTCTTCAGAGACTTTCTAAACTCAACTTCACAACTGGACCTTTTAATTAATCTTTGGAAGAAGCTAAAAGTGATCTTCTATAAGGTATTATATACTGATTCTAATTAAAATGAGTTATACGTGAGTTAAGATGTACTGAAGAGTTATGCAAACCTGGGGCCTCATTCAAATGCGATTTGGTCAATTGAATAGGGCTCTATATAAGCACAGAGCATGTTTTTAGTTAGTGATCTTCTATCCAAAAGCGAGGTCTTCACCAACTAAAAACATCTCTGCTCTGTGCTTATATAGGGCCCTATTCAATTGGCCAAATCGCATTTGAATGAGGCCCCTGTAGTGTATACAACCGACCTGTATATTTCGTCAGTAAGATGAGCATGTTCTACCCAGTGTTTTATCTTTAATCCAATAACCCCTGTAGGAGTTCTCATGTTTTGTTGTCTTCAAGAATACGTGAGGCAATTACCGGAGTCAATGTTGTCAAATTCTTACCCGTTAGACTCATCTGTCAGTTGTCCCTAAGGTGCATTAAAGAAAGACAACGGCAATTCTTGGATTTACTGGAAAATCAAAACAATTAGATTGATTGAATTAATATCCTCATACTAATTAAGGTCTCTAGATGTTTATACTAATTAGATACATTAAGCATTTCCAGACTCGATGGCCTTTTTCATCCGTGTGTTTTTTTTAATTTATTTCATGTTATGTATAAATTCTTATTGCGCCGTATTAGATGATGTTGACAGTCGGCGTATATTTACTTTATTCTCTTACTATGTATTGCAACCTGTGTGGTGTGTAATATGTATCAATGTTATAGTAGTTATTAATGTATTGGTATTTTTATTATTAGGATTGTTTGTAATAATGTCTAGAAAAAGTGTTGTCTTTTGAAGAGATTGGGTTAATATTTTTATATAACGTGGTATATTTTTATATTCCATAATTCCTATATTTTGAGAATAGTTTAGATGGTAAATTTTTAATCTTATGTCGGTGTGTTAGGGAAAGCTCTTTGGACGTTTGATTTTAAGCTCAATGACCGGGCCCTCCATTATTTTGCGATGTGTTAAAATTATTTTTAACCCCTGTGTAGCGCTATGCAATATGTTATTGTGTTGCAAATAAAGGCTGATAATAATCACATATATAGTTGTGAGCAGTGCGGGTTGGAAAAAGTTGTTGCTCATCCCTACGACGGGACTAAAGCCGCAAAATTTACAGACTTAGCATCCACAAATACGAGCCGCGGGACTTAGAAAAAAAAACATTACGAGCTCGCAAAAATACGACCTTAGCGCCCGAACCCCGCGCACAAGAAAACAATAAAAACACAATAAATACACACAACAAATACATAAAAAGCTTACCCACCGCAAGGGGGGCACCCAGGACCTTGGAAACTGAAGTTACACCTCAATTTAAGTCCAAATTCAGTTTAGACACCCGAAAATCTCCTAAGGAAGAGAAAAAATGGCCGCCAAAAAAAACAAAAACGAGGCTACACGACCCTAAAGACGCAAAACACCACCAAACACATACGTATTTTCCGAAAAAGCCGTACAAAGTCCAAGAACAAGGACGCCAAATCATCCACAGACGCGTAACACACATTAGGCGCCATTTTACAACACTAACTTACACAATCCGGAAGTACACAGCTAACATAACGGATTTGCCTCGCGCACGCAGCCTATTTACACTGCACACATTGCTGACACTTACACAGCAGCTCCACAACAGTGATGCTGCAGGAACATCAAAACAGATTGTCAGCTCTTCAGCATAATGCTTCCTGCATATATTACTTCAAAATAGGTAAAGTATATTCATTTATTAACTATTTCATTGGCATCCAAAAAACGACCGCCAACGCTGCTCATAGCACACAAACAACCAACAGCCTCGCAATGAGCGCCAAAGGCTTGCAATGAGCGCTGAAGGATCTCGGAACACCAACAAAATGAATGTCTCAACCAAAGAGCATTATCTGCCTTACAATCTTATTGCCGTCATTTTTTGACGGGCAAGTCGCTAGTAATAATAATAATAATAATAATATGAATAATAATAATAAAGAATATTAATCACATATATAGTTGTGAGCGTACGGACCGTCGCTCACGCTTGCGGGCTCGCAGCATAGCGAGGGCCTACACCAGCCGCGGCCCTCGCGTAGCGAGTGCCACGGCTCGCGCAGCGAGCCCGAGGCCCTCGCGAAGCCTTGACGCACAGATGCTCCCCAGCGGCCCACAGCACCCCGGGAGCCTGCACGGCTCCCCCTGCCCCACTGAGGCTCCCCAGCATAGCAAAAACGCGGCCCTCGCATAGCGAGGGCCTACGCGAGCCGCAGCCCTCGCATAGCCAGGGCCTACGCAAGCCCAAGGCCCTCGCGAAGCCCCGCCGCACCGATGCTCCCCAGCAGCCCACAGCACCCCGGGAGCCTGCACACCTCCCGGGGTGCTGTGGGCCGCTGGGGAGCATCGGTGCGGCAGGGGGAAACGTGCAGGCTCCCGGAACATGCTGATAGGATCTCTCCCCATGTAAGACTCCAATACAGATCTGGGTCAGCGCCTGGGGACATGAGCTACAAGTGTCATATACACACATATATACAGTAAGTAAATCAGCTACACACATACAGGCACACGTTCAGTGCAGGCTCCCGGGGTTCGGTGAGGCGCGGCCCTCGCAGGCCCTCACTACCCTTGGCCCGCTTCAGTGGGGCAGGGGGAGCCGTGCAGGCTCCCGGGGTGCTGTGGGCCACTGGGGAGCATCGGTGCGGCAGGGCTTCGCGAGGGCTCCCCCTACCCCACTGAAGCTCCCCAGCGGCCCACAGCAGGAGGGAGACAGGATAGGGCAAAGGAGGGACAGGATGGGGGAAGGGAGCCAGGAGAGGGGGGTGAGACACAGGACGGGGGGGAAAGGGGGCATAGAGACACAGGGGGGGAGGGGGCATAGAGACACAGGGGGGGAGGGGGTATAGAGACACAGGGCCGGGAGATGGGGGCAAAGAGAGACAGAGGGAGGAGAGACACAGGCGAGGTAGATGGAGGAGAGACACAGGCGAGGTAGATGGAGGAGAGACACAGGCGAGGTAGATGAGGGGAATGAGAGACAGGGGAGGGAGAGAGGAGGGAATAAGACAGGGGAGGGAGAGAGGAGGGAATAAGACAGGGGAGTGATAGAGGGGGCAAAGAGAGACAGGGGAGTGATAGAGGGGGCAAAGAGTGACAGGGGAGGGATAGAGGGGGCAAAGAGTGACAGGGGAGATATAGAGGGGGCAATGAGACACAGGGAAGGGAGAGAGGGGGCAAAGAGAGACAGAGAAGGGAGAGAGGGGGCAAAGAGAGACAGGGGAGGGAGAGAGGGGGCAAAGAGAGACGGGGAGGGAGAGAGGGGGCAAAGAGAGACGGGGAGGGAGAGAGGGGGCAAAGAGACGGGGAGGGGGCAAAGAGAGACGGGGAGGGAGAGAGGGGGCAAAGAGAGACGGGGAGGGAGAGGAGGCAAAGAGAGACGGGGAGGGAGAGGAGGCAAAGAGAGACGGGGAGGGAGAGGAGGCAAAGAGAGACGGGGAGGGAGAGGAGGCAAAGAGAGACGGGGAGGGAGAGGAGGCAAAGAGAGACGAGAGGGAGAGAGATGGCAAAGAGAGACAGGGGAGGGAGAGAGGGGGGAAAGAGAGACAAGGGAGGGAGAGAGGGGGGAAAGAGAGACAAGGGAGGGAGGGAGGGGGGAAAGAGAGACAAGGGAGGGAGAGAGGGGGGAAAGAGAGACAAGGGAGGGGGAAAGAGAGAAAAGGGAGGGAGAGAGGGGGGAAAGAGAGACAAGGGAGGGAGAGAGGGGGGAAAGAGAGACAAGGGAGGGAGAGAGGGGGGAAAGAGAGACAAGGGAGGGAGAGAGGGGGCAAAGAAAGACAGGGAGGGAGAGGGGGCAAAGAAAGACAGGGAGGGAGAGAGGGGGCAAAGAAAGACAGGGAGGGAGAGGGGGGGGGGAAAGAGAGACAAGGGAGGGAGAGAGGGGGGAAAGAGAGACAAGGGAGGGAGAGAGGGGGGAAAGAGAGACAAGGGAGGGAGAGAGGGGGGAAAGAGAGACAAGGGAGGGAGAGAGGGGGGAAAGAGAGACAAGGGAGGGAGAGAGGGGGCAAAGAGAGACAAGGGAGGGAGAGAGGGGGCAAAGAAAGACAAGGGAGAGAGAGGGCAAAGAGAGACAGGAGGGTGGAGGGAAAGAGACATGGGAGAGAGAAATGTTTGGGAAAAAACTTGATCTTGCCGTCATTTTTTGACGGGCAAGTCGCTAGTAATAATAATAATAATAATAATAATAAATAGTGCTATTTCACTGCAGTGCAGTAAAGCAATTTACAGTTTTGATTGAATATATTAGCTTAGTTTAAGCAAATGTTTCGTGTTCAGTGATACATTTATATGTCATAGTAATTACGCTTGCATATTAAACACTGTAATAAAGTTTAATTACTAATGTTTTAGTAATAATTATTAGCCCATTGGCTTTCCATTGACCCGTTTCCTGGTGATGAAATCTACCTGTGATCAGGTGATGATTAACTATTTGCTCTCTGAATCTTAGGAAATGTGGGCAGCTTATCCCAAAAAATTTGTATCATTGTGTATGTTGTTGTTCAGTCATGCCTGACTCTCCATGACCCTATAGACTCCAACACGCCAGGCAGATCTTGTCTTTGGCTTTTCTAATCCATAAGGATTTCTTGGTAAAGATTCTGGAGTGGGTTGTCAGTTCAGTCTCCAGTGAACCGCAATTTGTCTGACCTTTCTGCTGTGACCTGCCCATCTTGGGTGATGCTCACAGCGTTATTGAAGTACACAAGTCCTTACAAAGTTCTTCATATAGAAAGCTTTTAGAATCCTAGAACTCCTCTATGAAGAACTTAAGATGGTGTAAAACCATCTTGGGTCACCATGTTTTTCTCTGAGGCCAATATGGCTGTGCCTTTATTTATTATTGTAATAGTAACAGCCAAAGTTGTTTTTAATTATTCATAACAGAAACAATTAGCTCGTTAGCATTGGCATTATAATTTTGTGAGCTTCATCACCTTGAAGTATAAGGTCCGTGTACACATTGAATTAGAAAAGGATTAACAATGTGGACTTAGTTGATAACAAATTTACTGGATGTTCAAAGAAGAAAAGAACAAGTTCTAAGGTTTAATTAGTGTGACATAGAAAAGGCCCCAATTATTGCAGAAACAAAAAGTACACATGAAAATAAACAGAAGTGTGTTAGTTTGTAATTAACATTTGTAAGAAATTACGTATTTTATGTATAAATTAACTGAATGTTCCACCATGTGAGATAATGATTTTATCAGCAGCAAAAAACATCTATTGTTGTTGTGTTGTCTTTTAGTACAACTCTCTATGACCCTATGGACCTCAGCACGCCAGGTACATCTCTCAGTCACTGCCCCTCTGAGCTCCATCAAGTTCATGTTCATTGCTTCAGTGACCTCATCTATCCATTTGCACCTCTGTCGCCCCCTTCTTCTTGTGCCATCAATCTTTCCCAGCATCAGAGTATTTTCTGGGGAATCCTTCCAATCTCATGATATGGACAAAATATTTGCGCTTCAGCCTCATGATCAAACCCTCTAGTGAACAGTTTGTCTTGATTTCCTGAAGTACGGATTTATTGGATCTTCTTGCAGTCTAAGGGGCTCTAAGCAGTTTTCCCCAACACCAGAATTCAAAGGCGCCCAGACTTCTTTATGGTCCAGCTCTCACATCCGTATGTTACTGCCTGGGATACCAGAGATCTAACTATGTGGACCTTTTGTTGATATTTTAATATCTTTACTTTTTATTAGCTTGTCCAAGCTTGCGTAACAATTCACCCCAGAAGCAAACATCTTTTAATTTAATGGCTCTAGTCACCATCGAAAGAGATCTCACATCTCAGGAAAATAAAATCTGTCACTGCCTCCACTTATTCCCCATCTATTTGCCAGGCACTGAGATTGTTGTTTGCCATGATCTTTGTCTTTATAACATTGAGCAGCTGGCCAACATTTTCAGTCTCTTCTTCCACCCTCACCATTAAGCCCTTTAGTTCCTCCTCACTTTCAGCCATCAGAGTAGTATCATCCATTTATCTGAGGTTACATAGTTACAAAGTAATTAAGGTTGAAAAAAGACTTTCAGTCCATCAAGTTCAACCTTTTAAGATCTCCTCTGACCTGCAATATGCAGATTAAATATTAATTACTTAGTTGTTAATTTATTTTTAATCAATTATTTAATTATTATTTTTTAATTATTAATCCAGAGGAAGGCCAACAGAAAAAAACACACCAAGTAAGTAAGACTTAGTTAGTCATCTAAAAGGGAGAAAAAAATTAAATAATTATTCCTGACCCCAGATACTGGCAATCGGATTTCTCCCTGGATCAATACTGTCTCTCTAATTATCCAGGATAACCCTGAATTCCATTTTTAAGTAGAAATACATCCAGTCCCCTTTTATAGTTATCTATTGAATCCGCTGTCACCACCTCCTTTGGTAGAGAATTCCACAGATTAACCACCCTTACTGTGAAGAACCCTTTCCTCTTGGCACAAAAAGATCCCTTGACAAATCTTTATACTGACCCTGGATGTATTTATATAAGGTAATCATATCCCCTCTTAGACTCCTTTTTTTCTATAGAAAATAAGTTTAATTTGGTTAGTCTTTCTTCATAACTTAGCCCCTCCATTCCCCTTATTAGTTTTGTTGCCGTCCTCTGTACCTTTTCCAGCTGTAAAATGTCCTTTTTATGAAGTGGTGCCCAAAATTTTACTCCATATTCCAAATGAGGGCGTACTAGAGGTTGTTGATATTCCTTCCAGCATTATTGATTCCGGCTTTGGATTCATTTGGCCCAGTCTTACGCATGATGTACTCCACGTATAAGTTGAATATATAAGGTGACCTTGTTGCACACCTTCTCCAATCTTGAACCATTCTGTTGTCCCATTCTCAGTTATGGCTGTGGCTTCTTGGTCCACATACAGATTCTTCAGGAGCAGCATGAGATGATCTGCCACATTTTGTTGTGATCCACACAGTCAAAGGCTTTAGAATAGTCTATGAAGCAGAAGTAGATACTTTTCTGGAACTCTCTTGCTTTCTCCATTATCCAGCGGACATTGGCAATTTGATCTCTTGAGCCTCTTCTGGTAGTTCCTGGTCCATATATTGTTGTAGTCGAGCTTGTAAAACCTTAAGCATTACCTTGCTGGCATGTGAAATGAGTGCAATTGTTCAATAATTGGAGCACTCTTTGGCATTGACTTTTTTGGGGATTGGTATGTAGACCTTTTCCAGTTTGTTGGCCATTGTTGAGTTTTCCAAATGTGTTGGCATAAGGCAAGTAACACTTTCACAGCATCATCCTGTAGAAGTTTGAATAGTTCAATTGGGATTCCATCAACTCCTGCAGCCTTATTATCAGCAAGACATCCTAGGGCCATCTCACTTCACTCTCCAAGATGTTTGGCTCCAGTTTATTGGACAAGCTATAGAGGACATCACTGCAGTTAAGACCCTTCCTGTATAGATCTTCAGGGCTTTCCTGCCACCTGTGATCTTCTTCTGTTAAGTCCCTACTATTTATCTTATTATCTTTTATCATGTCCACTTTGGCATAAAAGGTGCCTTTGAGTTCCCCGATTTACCCATTTGGTCATCTTCTTCTACCGCTTCTCATCGCTCATTGTAGAATGTCTCCTTGTCTCTTCTCGTTATCCTCTGGAATTCCGCATTCAGTTGGACAAATCTTTTCCTATCTCCACTACCTTTCACTTTCCTTCTTTCCTGGGCTAATTCCAAAGCCTCATTAGATAGCCAGGTTTCATTCTTACTTTTCTTTTTTTTAGGGATATTCTTTGTTGCCTGGATAATGTTGCAAACGTCCTTCCAAAGTTCTTCAGGCCTTCTATCTTCCATGTCTAGTTCTTTAGGCCTTCTATCTTCCATGTCTAGTTCTTCAGGCATTCTATCTTCCATGTCTAGTTCTTCAGGCCTTCTATCTTCCATGTCTAGTTCTTCAGGCCTTCTGTCTTCCATGTCTAGTTCTTCAGGCATTCTATCTTCCATGTCTAGTTCTTCAGGCATTCTATCTTCCATGTCTAGTTCTTCAGGCCTTCTATCTTCCCTGTCTAGTTCTTCAGGCCTTCTATCTTCCAAAGTTTTTCAGTCATTGTATCTTCCATGTCTAGTTCTTCAGGCCTTCTATCTTCCATGTCTAGTTCTTCAGGCCTTCTATCTTCCATGTCTAGTTCTTCAGGCATTGTATCTTCCATGTCTAGTTCCTTAATCTATTCTTTACTTCCGCTGCATATTCACAAGGTATATTATTTATTTTGTATGTACTTGGTCTGATGATTTTCCCTTTTTCTTCAGTTTAATCATGAACTTTGCAATAAGAAGCTCACGGTCTGAGCTATAACATCATCTATAACATCTATCAAATCTTTCTTATTAGTGACATGAGATCTATCAAATTCCTATGTTATGCTCGGGAGCCTTTTTCAGTTTTTGACCACCCACATTGAAGTGAATATTTACATAGTTACATAGTAATTGAGGTTGAAAAAAGACTTTCAGTCCATCAAGTTCAACCTTTTAAGATCTTCTCTGATCTGCAATATGAGGATTAGTTGTCAATTGATAGCATCCATAATAAAGAAAATGCAGAGGATACATCACATAGGAATAGGGCCATTATTATCTCATGGCCAACTCATTTAGTGAACGCTGTCCACAGCGCAATGTTATGTTTAGACACGTTATTTAGTGCTTCACTAACAGTTCTGATTCTCTAGTATTTTACCGGAAATCTCCCTCCGTATTAGTCACATCAGTTTACTTAGAGTTAAAGCGAATTATGGCAGGTATCACATATATAGTTGTGAGCATGCGGGTTGTTGCTAACGCTGCGGGCTGGCGCTCCTTTCCAGCAACTGCGGACCTCACAAAATTTACGGACTTACGACACAAAAATACGAGACGCGTTACGACCCATTACGGCTTTGCAACAACGCCCGAAACCCGCGCACATGAAAAACACAATAAATACGCACAACAAATACATAGGCACGCAATGAGCGCCGAAGGATCTTAAAACACAAACAAAATTCATTTTGCACACAAACAACATTAACTGCCTTACAATCTTATTGCCGTCATTTTTTGACGGGCAAGTCGCTAGTACATATATATTAAATAGGTTTTTCTATACGTCCTCCATTGATACAATATATCCAGTATGAATTTATATTTTTACATTTATTGTACTATTTTTAGGCACCTACTTTTCATTATTAATCTGTCTTGTGATATTTGTAGATTTTGGCTGGAATGCATAAAAGAAAGGTTAAACATACGCTCCGTCATCGGCAGAATGTCACTGTGCAAACTGCATCTGCAGGAGGACGCTCTGCGCCGAGACGCCATTTAATCACAAATGACTTATTTGCATTGTCATAGAATAAGTAGATTTTGGATGTGATGGCGGCTGGTTTCTCGGCATTGCGGCCTTTCTATTATCCACTGAGCTGTGATCAGTATCTCCAACCAAGTAGGAGAGCTACTGCCGGTGCAGCCGGTGCAAATCACCAGGACCCCAACACAGTAGGAGCCCT